>CM059582.1:132497500-133097500 GCA_030407085.1 Trichopria drosophilae
CCGGTGTAGTGCACTCTTCGCTAATCTCGGGTACCCGTGGCCCGGGTCAGAGATTGGAGAAAACATGCACTACACCGGGACGGTGCAGCCGTCCGAATATGATATTACAGGGATGGGCGATGGTGATACCGAAGCAGATCACTACAGACCACGGCCCGAACTAGCTAGTCCTGTACCTTAGTGATTTATTGGTGACGTAAGGGTGAATCCATATGGAGCGGAAATTTCCAGGCGGAATCGTCTTTTAGCCAACAGTATTTCACTTAGAATGAGATAGGTGATCTAGAACTTAGATACTATTGGCTAAAAGACGATTCCGCGCGGAAATTTCCGCTCCATGTGGATTCACCCTAAGTTGGGATTGTCTATGGATGGCGTTGAATTTAAAGTTCAGAAGATCCGTATTGGATGGTATTTATAAGAAACGAACGTTGAAATTACATTTCATCGATAATGGAGATGTAGATATTTGTTCGAAAATCCAAATATGTACGGCCTTTCTGTCGTTGTGAACAATTTGTTTATTTACAATTTATAATGACACACTTTGTTTTCTTGGAATAGATTCGACGCCATTGTTATAATCCAGGGATTTTAATGCGTCTTTTTGCTCCTGCCTTCTTCGTATTCTCTCTTCTTTCTTGGTAATGTCATTTTGTTGCTCAGCTCTTACGCGTTAGGTCTCCCAGTCAGACAGTTCAAAAAATCATGTCTGTGTTAGTTTTGCTCGGATTGACCCGAGATTTTTACAGAATATTCTTGTAATGTTGTACTTTTGAATAAAAAATTAAAACTCTGACAATTTTTGGCCGTAGTAAGCCCTTAAAATCGCTTTTAATAGAATCAGGTTACATTTTTAGAACTTTTTAAAAAATAACGACTAAGCGAAGACATTTAGCTAAATTTACGATCATTTTCATATTTAGGAGGTCAAAATACGTCGAAAAATCGTAGCCACACTTCGATTTTGCCGATATTTGACTTGTTATAAATGAAAAATATCGAAATATTCAATTTTTTGAAAAATCGACATACATATCGATTTTTTTAGAGGCATAATAAAAAAAAATAAAAATTTCTATTATACGGATTTAATAGATGGATGATGTAGGCACCTTTTCCAAAAAAAAAAAAAAATTAAAAAAAATGGCGGAGTTACAGACAATCGAAAAAAAAACACCCCAAAAACGGCATCTTTGGGACGTCGGGGCAAATGTGAAACATTTTTTTAGAAATTTTTTATGGTCATTTTCGTTCGTAGCGCATCAAAAACTACCAAAAAAATAAGTGTTATAAAAAAACTTTTCCGATTCACCCCACCCTAATATATATATATATATATATATATATATATATATATTTTAGTGTTTAATGTTGTGACGGGGTAAGATACGAAAACTAACATCTTTAGATGGGTTTGGGTATTATTTGAGATTGTAAAAAGCAGATAGCAGATAGTAACTAGTAACGTTGTTCCTTTCGGTATAAAATTCGGGAGAAAATTGCTTGATTCGACGCTAAGGCAAAAAATGTAAATCTACCCTTAAATAAGTCTATAACCATGTTTCTGGATACGTTTTGATGCCACGAAGTTGAAAAAATTTGCTTTAAATCAATCGGTTGTCATTATCATACTCAAAAATACAAAACAAAATAATGTGAATTTTAAGCCTGACTTAGCTTTTTGCACATTTTTGCATAAAGTGGCAATCTCATTTGGTAGAAGTAATTTATTGTCAATTTGTTTTCAATTGCATGTTTTAAAACTAAATTTGTGATCAAATATCACAAATGAACCAGAAAAGACATTAAACAGTATTCGTATTGATTTAATAGGAAAAAATTGTTCTAGTCGACGCTAAGGCAAAAAATGTAATTCTACCCTTAAATTAGTCTACAACCATGTTTCTGGATACGCTTTAATGTCACTTGGCTGAAGAAATTTGTTTCAAACCAATCAGTTGTCATTATTATGCCCAAAAATGCTAAACAATATAACAAGAATTTAAGGCATGACTCAGCTTTTTGCACATTTCTGCAAGAAGTTGCAAGCTAATTTGATAGTAGTCATTTATTGTTAATTTATTTTTAATCATATGTTTTGTATTCACATGTTTTTCGTAAATATTCTTGCACACATATATCACTGTGCAGGAGGAGGAGTTACACTATATTGGCACTGGTTAAGTTCTCGCATTGTAATACTCTACCTATTAAAGATATTTCTCGTGAAAACTGGACAGATACTACACGGAGAAAAATGACTCCGCTGGATTAGCTGATTCATATCAGCAAAAGTTTTCGGCTGGAATTGCCGAAAGTATCCGCAGTGTTCGCTGTTCCGATTCCGCTATTGTAGCCTTACGAATCGGTAAATATTGCAGAGATAGTTTCTGTAAATTTTACAGAAAATAATGTGTAACATTAGCTGTACATATAATAATCATATAAATTGGCGCATTGCAATTTATACAATCCCAGGTAGCACATTTCAGCATCCGCTAACAAAAAGTTATTGAAATGTTAACAAATGTTGACAAAAGTTAACATTTCTATAACTTTTCTTTAGTGAATACCAGGGGGGTGAAACTGTTTCGTTCATAACGTTCTCGTTGTGAGCCCCGGGATTTGCGATCACTAGATGGCGCTACTATACATGTGCTTGGCAACCAACGCACAGATGTTTTCCTGATTACGGTCTCGAGATATGACGATTGGCAGTTTTGAATCGGATTGGCAAAATACATATTTGCTCCAGGTCTTTAGGATGACCGATTACGGGGACTAGGTATCGCTCTCAGTAGTTTTTCCACATTTTAACTAAAATACGTGCACCAGATGTTTAAGTTCGCTGATCAAGGGGTCTAGGTATCGAGCTCCATAGTGTTTCATGATTCTAGCTGAAATACGTGCACCAGGTATTCAAGGTCGGCGATTACGGTGTCTAGGAATCGCGCTCCGTAGTTTTTCATCTTTTCAACTAAAAAATATGCACCAGGAGTTTGGGGTCGACGATCAAGTGGTCTAGGTATTGACTTCGAGTTAACCAACGATGACCTTGAGGTCAAAGTTGAAGGTCATTTCAAGGTCAAATCAATTTTGCTTATTTTTCTTCAAATTTGAACATATTTTGATTTGACCTTGAAATGACCTTCAAATTTTTTCAAATTTGGCCCAAGGTCAAGGACAAGTTTACCGTTGTTTATTAGATAAAATTGATTTGACCTTGAAATGACCTTCAACTTTGACCTCAAGGTCATCGTTGGTTAACACCAAGTGGATACCTAGACTACATGATCGGCAACCCCAAACACCGGGGGCACGTTTTTTAGTTATAAAAATGAAAATCTACGGAACGCGACACCTAGACCCCGTAATCGGCGACCCTAAAAAACTGGTGCACGTATTTTAGTCGAAGAGTTGAAAAACTACGGAGCGCGATATCTAGACCCCGTAATCGGTGACCCTAAACACCTGGTGGACGTATTTTAGTTAAATTGATGAAGAACCATGGCGTTCGATACCTAGACCAAGTATCGGCGATTGTAAGCATCTAGTGCACGTATATTAGTTAAAAGGGCGTTACGATTATCACGCCAAAGCTCGCCGAGCACATGACTGCAAGCGCCATCTGGATACATGAAGTTTTGAGATAACTGGGGGGTCACGAAGAGAACCGACATACCATAGGGAATATAGCAGCAGTGTCACCCCCCTGGTGAATACTCAAATATGCTACCTTGGGATACGAAGAATCGTGTTTGATATCGTGTTCAGTCGGTAACGGTTAACCTAAAACCAGATCGCGCAAGATAGCGTCAGAGAGTGTAGCGGTCTGTGCGAAATTCGAAAATTGATGGATTATCCTATATTGATTATTTATTAATTGTGGATATACATACGAAAAAGCATAAATTGGTTACACGAAATAAATTGGATAAATTGGATAAGTCAGTTCCCGAGGCCTGCTCCAATTGACACATATGCCATACATGCATAAGATGTCGTAGTTCATTCGCCCTTATTACATAACCTCATCCTGTCATTATTCACTGTACATATGAAAATGAATCGAATCGATCGAAATCGAATTCCACTCGTTCCGTATGTATGTATGTATGCACATGTATATGCTCATATGAGAATGCCACTTCGCCACAGGCGTTGAGTTTCGCGTCTATATAAAAATTAATTTCTATGCACTTTGCGGAGTCACTTAAGCACTCACTGTTTCTAAGAGCAAAATTCAGTAAATGTAGAAAGTATGATAGACACAGACAATTAGAAACTGCAGATATGTAGAAACTCGAGTTAACAAAAGAAAATAATCCGCTACATTAGCAGATTTATTTCGGCTAAATTTACAGACTTTTTTCCGTCAGTTTTGCTGACTCGTACTGTTTGGAATTTACAGTTATTTTTCAGTAATAATTTTAGCTGAAATTATCGGCTATCTCTAATGGAATTCTAGAAGCCTTCCCTAAGGGAAGAAATCGGCAGAATCTGCGGATATTTCGGCTGATATAGCTGATTATTTTTCTCCGTGTAGTTATTATTCGCTCAGTATTATTTCGGGGCACTAGGCGAATTTTGGGTCGAACGCATGTTCAAAAACTGGCCAGTGTCAAGTCAAACTTGCCAGTAACTGGTTTTTACCCCGTCGAATTTTCTACTTGGGTTCAGATGTATTCATTTTTTTATGTATCTGTGATATTTCTGTAATTCTCTAATACTTTTTCCTCGTTATGATTTTTTAATCTTCCGTGTACGTTTGGGCCACTGGTGATAGATAAAAACTGGATTTACCCTTTTTTCTAGATGTAATATTTATTAATTATGTAATATTATATTTCTTATTCACAGAATAAAACCGAGTCGATTTATTGAGCTGAGGGACCAAATCACGGAATTATTTTGTACTGAAGATAAAGATTTCATAAATGTGCCATATTTGAAAGCAACTCGCAGACAATTAACGAGTGCTCGTGGTTGCCTATATAATCATTATAAATATATAAGAAAACAACTACGCACAGCAGGATTACTAACTAGCAATGAAAACAATGAAGACTTTTCTGTTAACGAACAGAGTTTGGAAGGTGTAAAAAAAAAATATTAAATAGAAACTATTACTATTTATCGTTTGATTGATTAGTCCAAGACATTTGTCCATTAGTTCAAGCCAGTAAATTTTCTTATGAATAGTAGTTTCCGGTCCATGGCCGTAAAGTAGTATTTTACGGCCGGTGTAGAGATGCGCGACAGAGAACCGGCACAGCCGATGCAAGGATGAGCAAGCGCTACGAGACCGTAAAATTGTACTTTATGCCCTAAAAATGATCCGTAAAGAGCGCACTTTACGGACACGTATGAGGAACATTTCATTTCCATTCTGAGTCACTTTGTATAAAACATAATTTGGCCCTAGTAGAGTAATTCGATTCTCTATGTAGCATTTCTCTGATATCAGTGTTTTAATACTCGTAATATGTCATTAATTTTTTACTTTTGAATGAAGAAAACGAGTTGGATTGCATCTGCGACTCTAATCGCAGATGCAATCCAACTCGTTAATATAAAAAAATTGGAAATTTTGTTAACGTAGTTGACGTAAGTAAGATAAGAATTGGTCTTTCAATATACGATTTTCCATCTTTTTAACTATAGTACCCAATGAGGCTTTTTTCTATTTATCCCAATTCTTTGTGATGAATAGAAAACGTTAATTTTCTATTCATTATATGACATAAGCTATTTCGTGAATACAAATAATAGAAATAAATCAGTATTCTCAATTATTTTCAATACATTTCAATAATTTTGGTCAAGAAATGGAATTGAAATAATTGCAATTTTCTCTTATTTTTAATTATTTTTCATTTGCTGTGGTATTTCTTGCCAATGATTCGTCTGATGTAATAAGAATATTGTTATTTACATTCTTCAAAAACTACAGGAGGTCATGACAGTATATTGGCATTATTACTGCTCCCACTTTGCATGACAATGCCGAAATCTTTCAAATTGAGGAAAGAGTCAACGTCGGGCACAATAATATTCCGAAAAGATGACATTTCAAAGTGCTTTATTCTTCAAGTGCAAGTAAAGTATATTATATGATAAATGGTTTACAATTATAATGTATGAATTATTACATTACTTACATTATTTCAGGGACATGAAAACTTACATACAAAAGTAAATGAGTACGAAGAATGGTTGGCGAGTTATGATCAACCAATTTTTCCCTACATGATCTTTCATGGGAGCGTTGCGAGGTATACAGCGTATGTCGTTATCAATAAGGAAAGGTACACCTACAGTGATATCGTCAAAGCTACCGAAGCGTGTTTTAAATGCCTAACAGCTGTTCGGAGATGGTATGTGATTGTGTATGGGCATTTTTACAACAGTCAGTCTACAAACTGGGTCCGATGAAACTGTTCTCAGCCTCCACTAAGCTGAATGTGGAAATTAAAAAATTAATATAGTTATCTTTATCGATGAATATCGTTAAGTACGAGTAATTTTAATTCATGAATGTTAAGAACTTTTTATATTATGGATCCGAAAAATATATTAAATCATATTTTAAATTTTATTTTAATGTTGTATGCCCATCCAAATCTACCGCGGAAAATCGTTACAGATGTTATAGTATTTATAGATAATTTTATTAAAACCGTGTATTTACCACAACTAAAAGCAGATGTACTGGAGCTTTTAAAAGAAAAAAATATTACACAGTCATGTTTAAAAGATGTCGAAAAATGCTTCGCAAAATTTAGTGGAGTTTTTAACGATGTATCAACTGAGTACAATTGATTTCAAATTTTGCAGAGCAAAAGTTTCATGCAACATGAAATGATTGACATCGGTACGACTTTTGAGAAAGAAATGAACGATAATAGATTACGTCTTGTGCCACGTCAACTGTATGGTGCATATGTTCCTTTGAATAAATCACTACAATTGTTCCTGGAAATACCAGGAATGTTAAAACGAATTGTTACATACATTGAAGTATTGCGCGCAAACACGGATATAGTGACAAATATAATACAAGCTGATATGTGGGCAGCCAAATATTCAGAAAATGATGATGTTCTCGTCATACCTTTGAACGTTTTTTCGGATGGAGTGGAAACTGGAAACCCGCTAGGTAGTCATGCTGGCGTAAACCAGTTTGAAGCAGTGTATACCGCGGTTGCATGTCTACCACCAGAAATATCATCTAAATTAAGTAGTATTCTCTTCACGTTTCTAGTACATGCCGATGATAAAAAGAAAAGCACAAATGCAAAGGTATTTGAAAAAATGATCAAGGATATTAATGATCTGCAAAATGTTGGGTTAACAATTCATTCAGATGGTATCTCGCAACAAGTTAAATTTAAGCTGGCTTTGATGATTGGAGACAACCTTGGTCTCAATGGTATTATGGGTTTTACGGAGTCCTTTCGAGGAGGTTATTGGTGCAGGATATGTAAGGCGTCTTCTGAGCAAAGTGCAACTATGGTAACAGAAGATGAGTCATTACTGAGAACCAAGCAAAAATTATACCGAAGACGTGGACAAAGCAGACTTCACTGAAACCGGGATTAAAGAGACTTGTGTGTTCCATAAAATCGATGGGTTTCATATAACTGAAAATCTAAGTGTGGATATGATGCACGATGTTTTGGAAGGTGTGTGTGTTTACGCGATGACACAAATTATTTATAAATATGTATTTGAAGACAAGTATTTGACAGTGGAAGATTTGAATGCTCGAATACAATATTTCCCTTTTACTGAAATGACAAATTCCAACTCACCGCCAGTAATATCATATTACACATTGAAACAAAAATTCAATATAAAAATGTCGGCATCTGAAATGCTTAGTCTCATGCAATGCTTTAGCTTGGTACTTGCAGACATAATTCCAGAAAGAAATTAATGTTGGGAATTGTATATATGTTTACGTAAAATTATAGATATTTTGATGTCTCCAAGAACAATTCGTTCAGATGCAAAATTGTTAAAAATGCTGGTCGCGAGTCACAATTCACTGTATTTAAAATTGTTTGGCGCATTGAAGCCTAAGTTTCATAATTTAGTTCACTATCCGAGAATTTTGCTGAATGGGCCTTTTAATAACTTTTGGTGCATGAAATTTGAATCTTACCATCGACAATTGAAATCAACTATTCAATCAACGAACTGCAAGAAAAATTTATTGAAGGCACTAGCCATAAAACAAACATTAGTATGGAATGTGATGAAAGTAATATTACTTTCGGAACTCGTGATGAAAATGTTATTTCAAAAGATGACATTTCTAGATTCAGATATTTGAAATCACCAGAATTTTATAACTGGGTCAAAATTTCAGGCGTGACATATAAATTAGGTACATTCATCGTAACAATATGGAAGAGAGTGAAAAGGAGTTTGGAGAAATCGTGAAGATATGTACAGAAAATGCAGAAATTTTTTTTCTCGCAAAAGTATTCGACAAAATTATATTTGATCAGCATTATCACGCATATGTAGTCGACAACGAAAGTGATAAACTTAGCTTATTTAACTATAAAGTCTTACCAGATGTTTCGCCTTGTTTGTCAATAAGGAATAAAAATACTCATTTCATTTGCACTACACACATTTTGTAATACTGATGTCTATTGTTATTTTATTGTACTATATGTAGAAAAATATATGATATATAACCCATAACTTCCATTTTTTATAATCATATTCGTTGTTTTCCATGAATTATCTATAAGAAAAGTAAGTAAATAAGTTTTTGATCTCTTAACCTTGATGACAATTGAAGAGCTCCCGGCAAAAAACAGTCAACTCTATTTTCACTAGACTACAGGGAAAATAAATTTTTAAGATCTTCCGGGCAACAAACAGTCAAGTTCGAGTTTTCGAAGGCACTTTTGTGACCGTTTGTTGCTCCGAACATATAAAATTTGTGAGCTAACTTTCTTATTAAATTTTACCGATTGTTTTAGGCAACAAACGGTCAAATATTTTGTGACTGTTCGTTGCTCGGAACGATGTTGCTTTTTTTGACTGTTTCTTGCTCCGAATCATTGGTAAATTTAAACGAACACTCAAGTGAAAATAGATTTAACCGATTTTTGCCGGGAGCTCTTCAATTGTTGATCAAAATTGCAAATCAAGCACATGAAATCCTTGGTAAAAAAGGGGATAGAAACGGATGGATAAGATCCTATCCATTTCTTTGCAATTGTGGTTATATGTCTGAAATCGTTTTTTAATTGTTCCCCTAGGGTATCAATCATTAAATATATGAGTGGATAGAACATTTTTCGGAACAAACAAGTAAATAAATCAGTTTCTAGCAAATATCTTAATAATAACATCCCACATGGTACGTAATATCATGTAATATTACAGTAACATGACAGTAATATTGCAGTAACAGTACAGTAATATTGCAATAAGATCACAGCAATATTACTGTAATATTACTGTAATATTATATGCCGTATGGGCCAGTACGTTTTTTCCCTCGATTTTTATTAGAGTCGTATCCGCCTTTATAAGGTCCTCTACTGCGAATTTGAATACGTTTCTATCCTCGTTTTTCATTAAAATTGTAACATATGTATGCAACTCTAAAGATCATAAGCTTTGTTTGGATTAATAAAACTTGTCGGTGTATTCAGTTTGTTTGTTTCTAATTTTTAATTCGACCCAGACTTCTAATTAATCTATCCCTATTATAATTTATATATCGAGTCAGAAATTCATATATTTTTGTTTTATATTTAATTACGCAACGATTTGGCCAAGCACTATTACTCGAGACAGACGGGTCGAAGGTCATTTAGGACCTAGTTTGTTATTCAAGTTTTCAACATTCGACTTACTTGTATTTCTTAACATAAATATATAAGTACTTGTAAGAAATGTATGTAGTATAATATATATTCAAGCTGTACAATACGAAAGAAAAATATAATATCCATAAAGACTCCGTTTCGTATAGCAGTATCCATATGTTCTTCTTTTAATACATCAATGATGCTTTTTTGCAGCTGTTTTCAATTAGATTTACAATGTCCTCGTATATTATCAATAAAGCTTTATTGCATTTGTTACCCACAGAAGGTTGCGATGTTTGTTATATTAAAAAAAAGCGTAGCTCTACTAAAAAGAATAATTTATAATAGGGCCGATTACCTTAATTTTCTTAAATATATTTTTATAATAAGGTGCAAAATATATCATTTATCGCTTTAGCTACTTTGATTACTGCAGCTACTTGATACACGGTCGTCCTCACTATTTCGCTAGTAAAACCAACCATCACATTTGTACCTTATTTACCTATCTAGGATTAAAAAACCAACCATTTTTCTAATAAATGTAAGTAACAATTTCATTTCATGTAAGAGCTTATTTCAACTGTACAAAATAAAGACAAAGTGCAATTATGTCTATTTGACTTCCAGCAACAAGAAAGTAGCTTACAATTGTTGTTGAATGAAACATAAAAAACAGGAGGATATATCGCGCTTTTTGTAGGTTATGTACAAATTAATAACGTTTTAATTTTAAAATAGAATTGTTTATTATTTTTTATGTCAGCCGTAATAAAACGATTAGTATTCATTTGAGTTTCGAGTACTCTCTAAATAATGTATTCAAGAAAATATAGCCAAAAATCATTAATTGTGCGTATGTGTTGCATTATATACTGCATGACATTCCTTTTTCATACGCGAATGCGACAGACATGATGTTCAGTAACATTTAAGTCAACAAAGTACCTAAAGTAGTATGGCAGTTGTATAGTAAATAGTACAGTTTAACTACTACAAATAGGGCATCAATACGCTCTCAATTTCATATATACACTGTACTTCAATTTAGGGCAACCGTTCGCCTAAACGTGGCATGGACAATCATCGAAATTTACGGGGACACACTGCAGTGTACTGCGTACAACGTTTCTTCGGAATTTTTTTCAGTGTGGATTTCACGGCGCGAAAGTGATCGTAGCTTGCCAGGACTGGCGAAGCCCTTCCGAGTATCGACCGATCACATGAGGCCGTGAAATCCACCTTTACAGCCATGTAATGAAATAGTATATTGTGTGACATGGAACTAAAACTGTCATTCTGGTCCGAGTATGGTGTTCCCGGCTCGAGTCGCAGCGATGGCGCGCCCACGAGTACCGAGAACACATGCGACGACCAGAATGGTTTTAGTTACATGTTACACGCGATATTTTATGTAACAGGACTATGGTTTCCGAGGTAAACAATGCACCAAGTGTCGGCATAAGTCGATAGAAGAATACTCAATGCGCAAGTGCACAGGTACTTAATGTTACATTATGAACAAGTGCGCCTGCGTATAGGACTATAATGTTACATTATCGTCCGCGGATGATAATGTAGCTGCTCATCAGTAATGACTAGTTTTAGGTCTTCAAAACAAACATAATGTCGAGAAAACCGTACGCCTGTTACATAAAATACTATTCCAATATGTAAATGCAAAAAAACTTGCAGCGATAACGGGATTCTAGCGCCGCGACGTGCGAGATTCCTATCAACTTTCTATTGTTTTCATTGCACTATTTTAATTATTAAAACTGAACTACCCTTATATTTTGTATACAATTATTGACAAGTAATAATATCTTTTGTAATATTAATCTACTTTAGTCTGAATTAGAAGATCTCCATGATGTCCGATATTTACCTTCCTTTTTCCCGTCAACTCTATCCGTGTCTATTAATGGCTTAGTCACAGTGTAAATTTGAAAAGAGTTGAAAAATTAGTCGATTGGCGATGTTCCGAACGAGTTTTAGGGAGCGGTGAATTCATGCTACTTATATTTTATTACTAACATCGATTTGAATTTTAATACCGTTTATAACTTGAGATGTTAATTTTTCTATCCATGAGTCCAATTTTTTTGAACCGCAGACTCACTTACTGACAAATAGTAAAACACTACTAATTATTACACAAATTTTACTAATTCATTAGTCAAATTCTACTTATTCACTTTAATAAAAATATGTACACAAACAAAATAATTTGAATTCAGAAAAATTTGACTAACGTATTAGTAGATTTTGATTAACAATGAGTAGTTTTTTACTATTTGTTAGTAAACATGTGTACTCATTAAATTAGTGAGCAAGTTATCACTCTATCATTAGTAGTTTTTGACTAATTTAGATTTGGAGAGTGCTCAAAACAATTAAATTTTGAAAGAAATTTTGCAAGTCGCCGCGCTCGACTCCTAATATCGTCGCGGTGGAACGAAGCATGGACAAAATGGCATCTGTAACTCACTAAGGAGTGATTTCTCCACCACTTTTTTAATTTCTCCACACTCCACGGGCCGCCATATTGAATCCGCCATCTTCAATTTCACGTAGCTGACAACGGATTTGTGATCAGCGACCCTTTGGTATTCGACCCGAATACCAAATTTTAAGTTCATCAAGTAATTTGTTATGAAAATAAACGCCGCATTGGATCGGCCATCTTGAATTTTCAAAATCTGAGGTCGGATTCGTGATCGGCTTCCTCAAAAACCCTCGAGTATCCAACTTCAGCTTGATCAAGTATCTTTTTTCAAATTTTATCCGCCTTATTGAATCCGTCATTTTGAATTTTGAAAATGTGATAACGGATTCACAATCTGTGACCCGGATAATATCCGTATACGATCGTTTGCATAAATACGTTAAATACTTTTCCTAGTAATGAATTTTTCGTGAAAAAATGTTATTTTTTGGTATTTGTTTATTTATATCAACAAATTTGCAGCACATATTCACTAATTACATGTAATTTTAGATTCTTAAACATGTTACGATATTGAAATAACAATTCGTAACACCAACAAATCGAATGCTATATGTCTGTGATCCGACATTGATTCTTTGCTGGAAACATGCCAATTAGTAATTAATTCGTTGAGAAGGATAGTAAACAGGGACAAATCAATGACCTATTTCTTAATAGCATTAACAAAAGTGGGTTCACTACCCTTATTTAAAACATTGATATTAAATCTAGCAATAAATTCAAGTAATGACTCACCTCTGATGTTGACGTTCGTGCTTCCCCACACGATGTAGTGTGCGTTGGCGTCACAGTCAATAATGAATTGGAGGTTTGTTTGCCGGCAATAGTTCGCCAGTTCTTCCACTGCTGTAGGTGGTGCAAACGCCTCCTCTCCGGGAAAATAGGCAGAGGAAATGACCACCTCGCGACCACCAATTTCAATGATAGCCGCCTCTAGGTTCCTGGAAATAAAACCTGGAAAAGGCAAGAGTTTAATCCTGTACTATGTATAATAACAGCTCTTAGATTACGCTCACCTTTGTGGTAGACGGCTCTCATATTGCTCTCTAGTAGGCACCTGACTTCCTTCCCCAGGCACCATGGTTCCTGGAAGAGACCCACCTGTATATTACTCCAGGCCATCGTATGCCTGGCGACGCTTGTGGCATTCTTGGCATGGTGCAGATTGGCCTGGAGGACCCTTATGTTAGGGGTCATATGCGGTGCGAAGGGGATTCCCTCCGAGCCCTTTTAGCAGCTCGATCGGATAGAGCCTCCTTCCTTAGTACTCCTTTTGAGGGGCGGTCGGACCTCTGCGCTGCCTTGTTTTTGCTAGTGTCGTTGGCAGTTGACCTGGAGCTATAAGGGAGAACTGGTTAGGACCTGACTGCGGAGGAGCCCGATAGTGCATGTCCAGCAGTCGAGGGCCCGTCCCATCACCTTCTCTTCCAGGCTGCCCCGCCGTTGCACCGGATGATGTCGATATTGATGATGATAGTGGTGGAGGTGGTAGTGGTGGTGGTGGTGGCGATGTGGTCGCCACCTATTTTTCCGCTACCGGGTTCTTCGCGGCATTTCCCCGAAGGCGGACGTGCCCAAAGCGGAAGTCCACCCCGAAGTCTCTACTTCCGATTTTTTGAAAGGAGTCTTCGTCCATCGCCATAGTGAGTTGAACTGTGCCACCCTCATCTACGCGTCGTAGAACGCTCCAGGACGAGGTATCCAGTCCGGGGTTTTGACCTAGAGCCAGGGTCCTGGGAATGTCATCCTTCGCGCTATTCGGGAAGTTACCCGTCAGCACCCTAGGCTTTGAAATGTCAGCGTCATCCACCAGCCTGGCTTCAGCTCCTTCACACAACCTGAGGGGTCTTAGGTTCTCCCTCAGCCACCCGGAAGTTTCGGCATCCTTGCAGTGTAGACTAAGCCAACCCGATCAGTGTCTTGAACCTAGAAATTGGGGCCCAATTGGCTCCTGTCTGAGCTCTACCACAACATCCAGTACGGCTCCTTTACGATGCTCAGGCGCTCCGAACTCCAGAGGGACTAGGGATAATCCCTGGGCATGATGCTCATTCGGATACCTCCGACTATCTGAGAGTAGCTTCTTTCAGGATACGGCGCATGTCCGCTAGGGGCACCTCCGCCCATGGGCCTCTTAAAGCGGCCTTGATCAGAGGGGGATGTGGTCTCGTCTGACCTCATTCTTTCTAGAGCGCCTTGTCGCTCCTGTCCGATACCTTCATGCTTTTGGCATCGTTTCCTCACTGAGGTTTGTAGCCTCCTCAACTATTCTCCCTTGTTTAAGGTGCCACTTAAACCGCTTCTTCCTGAAGGAGGACATTTTGACACGCTGCGTTCCAGGTGTAACCAATAAAGCCTCTTGAACCGTTGCGGCCGAAGTTTTTGAGGCCGAACTAACAGCGCCCTCTATATCGCTTGAGATGTTAAAAGCGGCAAGCTCCTCTTCAATATTTATCTCGGAGACTGGAGACCCGAGGTCACATAACTCCGATGACTTGGGTTGCTTGGGGCCTATCAGCGCCTGGGGTGACCTCAGGGATATTGGCGTCGATGGGAAGCCTTGCACCGTCTACCACTGATTCGCCGGCTGAAAGTAGCTCTATATTATTATTATTTTTATTCGAATAATTCATTTGAATCCCACGAGTAATAAGGGTCCGAACAAGTCAGTCTGACGCAGCCCTCTTGCGTTTATAAGGCTACTTTAAACTGGAGGTCGCCCGGTATCCGGAGTGCACATACTTGCGATCGGGCCCCCCCCCCCCCGATCTTGCAGGCTTAGGCGTATGTTGCCAACTTCACATCAGGGTATGCTCATGGTACCGGGGTACGAATGGCACGATGTGTGGTCCGCGTGGTGCGGACACCCTAGCCAAATGTTAGTCTTGAGACCGGTAGGCCTTTCCCCTATCCGCCACCTGGGGACGCGCCGCGTCGCTTGCAAGGCAATAGTTTTTCCGGAATACATATTTGCTTAAAAATAATAACAAATCACATTTAAATGCCCTTACAAAAATTCTAAAAAATTAACTTTAAGCCGATTAAGGTCAGTTTGTCTCTCAGGCTCCGATTGCGCATTACAATATCTGCATTGGAGCCTCATTACAATTTTGATCAATTTCAGGGCCTTATAATCGATGCTCGATACATACTTGCTCATGAAAATAATAACAAATAATTTTAAAGGCCCTTACAACATTTCTAAAAAATTGCCATTCTGACGAGAAATGTTAGCTTGATATTAAACACAGCACCGGTAAGAATTTGCATTCGAAGGTTACCTTACAAAAATCGATGACGGGAAATTTATCTTCGGTGGCCCCAGGAATGCCTATCGTAGTCTAGAATCAACTGTATGGCTAACCTGCGCGGAGACCCGGCGAGAGCTGGAGATCCGCGCGGGGGGTTGGGGCCTGGCAGCTGTTGCTGAATGGGGTGTATGGGCGGGCGTGGAGATATCTCTCCGCAAGACCGTCTGTATGCTCCTTAAGGGACGACTGTCGGGACGGTACCCTCGCGTTATTCTCGACGGACGGGCCATCGAGTACGTGACCTCGGTAAAGTACCTCGGCATCATGCTGGGGGAACGACTGAGCTTCAAACCTCACCTTCGACTGGTGAGGGAGAAGATGTTGCGGCTCGTCGGCCAGTTCCGTCGGGTCATGCGGCCCTCCTGGTTAATCGCTTGAGAATATGCAGCTGACTTACAGAGAGAGAGAGAGAGAGAGAAAGAGAGAGAAAAGAAGCGATAAAAAGAGAGACGTATAGATGTTGAAGTTGACCGCCCTTATGACACGGACGATGCACACACATGCACAAATTCACTTGAAGCGTAATCTACAGTATACGTACTATTTTTGGCATCGACGTATAGATATCTCGAAACTGCTGTGGTGAAACGTACCATCCCTACGAATTGGTCTGGTAACGCCCGGTAATGTTGCGAATTGGTCTGAAAGCCCCCTTGTACATCTACTAAAGGTGCCTGTTGCTGTTGAATGTTTCAGAGGGAAAAAAAGAACATGAAATATTTTTCCGGGATTGTTGCACTTTATTTGGTGTAGCATTAAATTTGTATTCATTCAGCAAAAAAAGTGTACAACTATCATGGATGTTCAATCACAGTTGAATATATGAAACGAAATAAATATTTCATTGACGCGGTGAAAACTTCGGGAGGATTACATTTTTCTTAAGATACCAAGGAATTTTCCGCAACTCCATAGCCAAAATTTATAATTACCATAAACGCTGCAGCACCTCTAAGAACGTCATGTAACCCGCCGGTTTAGGCACATGTTAACTAATCAAATTTACTGGAATTACGCGGTTTAAAGTAATCGACTAAAGAGATCGCGGAGGATGACACCTACGATATCCCGCTTGAAATATCCAAAACAGCAAAGTTTCAACGGTTGGGAAGCACGAACCGGATTCCGTATCATTATATAATGTGAGAGAAAGGATGAACAGATGATAATATAAGTACGTTACTTATTAAAGGAAAGATATCTTGAAAGTGTCAAGAGATTTCTAACAGATATCTTATAGATATCTTTAAGATATCTTTTGGATATATCGAAATAGTAAATTTCGTATCAAGTCCATAAAATAACTTTTCCCGCCCGAGGGACGGCGAAGCTTCAGTTTTTTCAGGGTCGATAGTCGTAGTTATATCCTCCTCGCCGCGCCGCCGTCCACGACCTCCGCTCTTTTTTTGCCGAGGTGACCAAATTCGATACTTCGTCAGACTATAGTCATACGCATTTTAAAACAGTTTTTATGGCATTATCGTTGACTTTAGGAAAATGCATACAACCTGTCCTGATGAGAATTTATTGATCTATCATTTTTGTTTGAGTTTTTTTTTGTTTATAGTTTTACAAAATAAATGCAAAAAACTACGAAGAAACGTAATTGGGGCTAATATTTTTCATCTAATGATACTCCTACTAATATAACTCCTACTAAATAAAAACGAAATACTTAGAGCTATTAAATTTCTAAATAAAAGAAAAATATAATACGTTTAACGAGCTTAATGACACATTAAGGAGGAGCAATATAATGCCTTAGGTGGTTGTACCCATTGCCGGATTATCCGTTAATAGCTCCATTGTCACTTCACCTAGTCTCAGTTGCTTGGATAATCTAGTGGTTTAGCCTTAACCACATGAATTACCACTCGATCTTGTATTAATTGGATCCGTTCGTAGTTGTCTGAACCAACTGCCAGATTTAATTTTCATTGCTATATTATGACTTGATCTTACCTTGATTGTCTCAATGTTCGGTTTTGCTTATACAGGATAAACTCGGCCGCTATTTTGTCATAGTTGTTTGGAGCACCCGCTGCTTTTGCCTTTACTGATGGACCTGTCCCTGTGTCTTAATTTAGTTGGACCACGTATTTTCAAATTTTAAAATGACGAATCACGGATGGCGGACCAAAATGCAAAAAATGGCGCCATTGATATGAATATTGTTAGACGAAGATTTTTGGCAAACATGATCATTTCTGCAAGAACTCAGTGGGCAGTTCGTATGAGTCACGAATCAAGGCAAATTTCAAAATTACCAATAATTTCGTGTACTGTTCAAAGGTTCATAGGAAGAAGCTCTTCCGTTCTATGAAGATTATTTTTAAATTATATCATTATTTATGAAGGTTATACATTTTATGTAATTGAGATTACAACTATTCTCTGTTCTTAAGTAAATCTTATTGGTAATAACACGTGTAACCCGAGAAAACATATTGCGTATAAAAGGCCTGTAATATATGTATTCGAATTTTCCGATGTAGATATTTAGACCATGTAAACTATGGCGCATCCAATATGATCGTCATCCAGCAGGAATTTTACAATTAGCACTGCAGTGCTGCCCAGCTTGAACGATATTGACATGTAATACCTGACTATATGAGCTATATCTGAAACTTTCGAAGTAATCCATATACCTATTGTATCTACATATTCACAAGATTTATTACATTGTTTCCCTGCATTTCTATAGCAATATGAATATTTAGATTTGAATAATCGTTTACTGCAAATCATTTCTCTGAACTGCGAAATCTATAAAAGTATATACCTAGCAGGTTGCAATTTTTCTTGCAGACGCAGCACGGGTTAGGTATAATGATTATTGAGGGGAGACACGTCGAAGTTGGTTCTGGGATTTTCATTTCTGACGTACAAGAAGGAAGCGCAGCCGAAAGCGTGAGTTATTTCTTTTTCCCTTGTTTAAAATGCCTAAGAAAAATGATTTCGAGTTAAGATGGCTCGATCGCGCAGATCTGGAAATCCATGGCTGATGTAGGTGGAACTTAACCTGTATCCCCTAATCTGCGTTTATATTTCTATATTTTCAAAGTAACGCATCTAGCATAGAAACAAAATTAAAACAATTGTCACTGATGTAATATAAAATTAATAATAATTACATCGGTATATTTGTTGATAATTCATGTAGCCATTCATGTTGGCATGCAGTTTCCATTTCCTGAGAATTGCCGATTAGGTCAAATTTCAGATGCATATTTCGGATAGTTATAATAGCCTTTTTATTGATTTTAGATAGATTATTACAGAGTTATTAACGATTCTGTGATAAGTACAAGCATTTTCCCCATAAGCCACCTATTAAAATTGACTATTTAAATTTTACAAATACTCTTGTTCAATTTACTTTTGTTCCCACAAAATACTTTTGTTCAATTTTGAACAAATTAAGTCATTTTTTTAAAATCTGCTATATCTCGGATTTCATTTTTTAATTATCTATTGTCTGACACTTTTTCAAATTTTTAGAAGAAAATTTTTTTTACCGTATTTTGTCGACTTTAACATTTTTTTGTGTAACGATCATTTTCGGATGCAAAGTTGCATTTAAACTATGCTCAGTTTGCGATAGAATAATTCATTTACAGGGTTTATAAATGAACAACAACAACAACGTTACATAAGTTAATTGAAAGTATAACCCTTTCTCTGTAATTACATAAGTAAGAGCAGGTTAAGTAAACTAGAAATGAATTTACACTAATACTCCCAATTACCACGATATAGTACATTACGATACGAGTACGCAGCGCACGAGTATCGTATACTATTTTTCGTATTAAGTGCGCAAAGTTCGACACCTATATACAAAATTTAAAGTGACGATGTAAGGGCGGTGGAGAAGGGGGGGTTCGGGGGGGGGGCCGAGCCCCCCCGACCTAAAACAGTATTTGTCAATGCTTTTGTAACAAATAGACTAAATTTATAAATATCTATGTAATACATTATTTATTATCGTTATTACTGTTAATTGTTATTTAATATTTTATATAAATTTTATGAATTTAAATATTCATTCGCATTCGCGTTTTCGGGAACATTTTCAATTACATTACTATTTTAGATAGAATTAACCTATACCTATCGTTTTCGTACTGAAGAACAGCGATTGAAATGTAAAACAAATGAAAGTCTTGACAGGTCTATTCTACATGTCTGTATACCTATAGCGCTACTTTACCGCACACAAAGCTTCATTACCGCACGCAAATTTTCTTTACCGCACGCTAAATTATAAGATCAGTAAAGTGTGGGAAAGTGGCACTTTGCACACGCAAATACGTGCGCAAAATCGAACTTTGCGCACTATAATAGGAAAAATAGAATTATATTTATTTACTGGAAAATTGAGCACTTTACATATATGGTATAACGAGTTGACTCTATAACCTCGCCCTTCCTTATCAGGGCAAGGCAGAACTGTAATAATTTTCCGTAACAAAAAAAAGGGGAACGGGGGAGCGGGCTCCAATCTCGCGACGGCGGAACTTCTAGCGAAATGACCGGGACGGGGGGGGGGGGGGGGGGGGGTACGGATAATCGCGGGGTACTAATAAAAAAAGCTTTGGACTTCTAATCCAAAGGTCGTGGGTTCGATCCCCACCAGGGATGCCAATTGTAACCTCGCCCTTAGAAGGACGAGGCAGATTTTTATTCTGATCGCGAACTCAAAAGAAACAGAGGGACGGAGGCGCGGGCTCAAATCTCGCGACGGCGGAACTTCTCGCGAAATGACCGGGACGGGGGGGGGGGTACGGATAATCGCGGGGTACTAATAAAAAAGGCTTACTTACGTGGGAATCCTCCGGTTGACCGGTTGGCTTTTTCCGATCCTCCTTGAACTTTCGCTCGACACGAACGGTACTTTTGCTCACGGCGCGAACTAGCGTACTCTCGTAGAGCCTCACTTATACTGAATGCCTTATCTCCTGTCTTCTCGGCGTGCGCGCTCGAGCGACCGGCGCGACAGAGGGGTTCGTCCGGGGCTCTTAGCTGGGGGACGTACTCGTCGGGGTGATGACGAGCACCGTCCTCGGGGTCTTCGTGGTGGGAGGGGACGACACGGAGCGCTGAAAAGTGCTTCGTGCGTCCCCGTATCGTCTCGGGCTAGCTGTCGCTATCGTGAGAGAGAGAGCGATAGGGCGGGATAGAGAGAGGTCGGCGGCAGCGGCCGAGGCCCGTTACTCGGGAACTCTCGAGGCGCACTGCGGCACGACCAGTGGGGGAGGACGAGTGGAGGCGCGCTCCGGTAAAAAACCCGTTCCTCCTCCGGGAGGGGCGGACTTCGCGGCGGGGTTACGCCCAGCCCCAATAGATGGCGCGGGGTTCGGTAAGCGAGTCGATCTGTGACGGGTTTAGTCACAAACCCCCGGGCCTGATTCCAGTACCCCTTGGGTACTGTATGTCATATGTCGACGTTCGGGTTCTGGGGGGGAAGGGGGGGGGAGGTTTCTTTAGTATTCGGGCCAACTGAATCGCAACGGGGCGACGGCGAGGAAGACTCAACTCGCCTTGAACTTCAACGTACTAAGTCCCGAATTGGCGACTTATTGCGACGTGTCCCGAAGTACTTAGGTCGGTGGCTTTCGCGACGGACCACTAAAACAGACCTACTGTGGGAGCAAATTAGCATGATTAAACTCTACGGACCCGGATTGCGTGACGTCTCTAGAAGGACGAACTCACCAATTACTAGACGGTTTAGCATCAGCATGACTCCGAGTCGTATTTAAACTCCTCTCGCAGTCTACACGATTTAGCGTGACTTGACTTTAACTAATTAACTTATTCTACTAAATACTACTCAAATTGCACTCCGGCATGTGCATCGCCGAGGGTAACAATAATTCGCAAAGGACAACATCATCGTAAAGGGACAGCAGGTCACGCACACGACACCGGCACGTCCCTGATACCGGGATGGGGAGGAGGAGGCTACACTACCCGCTACCGGGCCGGGTGCCTCCGGCGATTGGGGTTAACGGCCCCCTTCTTCGCGAAACCTCCTTCCTCCCAGTAGTCGCCGGTAGCAACTATGTGCCGGGTGGCCTCGCTGGCCACAATTCTAGCAGCGGCGCTCGGCGGGGGTGACCCGCAACGGTCCCGGGCCGGCCCTGGCCAGGGTACGTCCCCCGAGAGCCGCTACCGGAACTAGCGGTGCCATTAGGGGGGGTGGTAGGGACATCAGAGGTGGCGGCGGCGTCACCGCGGCCGCCCTCCCGGGGGGTACCGACAACACGCGTATCTGTACCGCCCGGTCGGGGGCGATGTTTATTATGATCGGGGAATCCGGTCGCTGCGGCCGGCTGACCCCATGTTGGCGCGAGGGATCGCGATGCGCCACCCCGCGGAGCGGCCGGGTGCGGTTCCGCCTGCGGGTTCGTCGGCGTCATCGACGACGGCGGGAAGCGCCAACCCGGCGGGGTTCCTCGCACACCGGCTCCGCGATGGTGGTGTTGCCGGTCGGTGGAGTTTCCGGGGGGGCTCGGCCCTCACGAATCGGAGGGGCTCGGCCCTCACGAATCGGAGGGGGAGAGGGGGCGCGGCTGCGCCGGGTGGGCCCAAACATATTCCCGCACCGGCGGGGGGGCCCCAATGTTGCGGGTTTGGCACTCGGGGGGTCCCCTCAATAACTGCCCCCGCCGGCCCCTCCGCTCCTCCTCCCAGACCAAGGCGCAAAAATCCTCTATGGGGACCAGCGACTGGGAAGGGAGAGAAGGGGGGGGCGAACGAGGAGATTCTCCCCCGCTTGCCCGATGGATGGTTGTCCGCCGGTTGGAGGTTGCGCGGCACCGTCTCCTTCCTCTTCCATCTCCTCCGGTGAGGAGTGGTCCGCGTCCGGGGGCGGGGGCTGTCCGGGGGCCTCATAGGGGCGGCGGAGCCGCGGTGGCCCCGACGGGTCTTCCGACTCCTCTGTCGCCGTCCCCAACTGCAGGGGTCTCAGGCCGGCGTGGCACGAGGGAATCGGGTGGTCGGCGGTTGGCCGCGCGAACACCACCCGCCCGGCCTCCGCCTGCTGGGGCAGGGGGCAGATGGTCGGCAGCAACGGGAATTCCACCGGGGTGAGTGGCGGCACCACAGTTGCTGGCTCCGGCGTCGGTGGTTCCGACGCAGTGGCTCCCCCGGAGCGGACAAGGGTGACCTGGCAGGGCACCCTCACCCAACGGGTCCTCTTCTTCCTCTCGGCCACCTTTACCATGCTGCTGGTTGGTACCTGTAACAGAAGGGGATTACCCTACATTGGTTGGGTCTACTTTAAGAGTTGGGCCAACTTTATCCTTTTTTATCCCAACGATATAACCTACCAACAGATCGAAAGCATAATTAGTAAGACAATACACAGTTTGACATCAATTGACCCAGCAATAAGAAAAAATATATAGATAAAGGTGGGGGGGGGGGGGCCCCTCAACAATAGAGGTACCAGTGTAGCCGCTAGACTCTTCGGGGTCGTAGACCGGGACGTCTTCCGCACGGGTGCGCCGGTGAAAAGGAGACATGCGGCGCTGACGTCTTGCGTGGACGACCCGGGCGCCTACGGGGTACGGTCGGTTTAGTCGTCTCCACTGGCCTTATCACTCGGGGCACCTCGCTGCGGCGTGGCATGGGGGTACGCACGTTCGGACCTTGGGTGCCCGGTCGGGGCTGTTTCGATGGCCGGCCACGGCGACGTGACAATGGTTCTTCTCCTAACGAGTCCGGACTCCTCATTTTTAATTGAGGGTCCGTAGGATTTTCGGGTATCGGGGTTGGAGCGGTTGATTCGCTTCTCGTACTGTCCTCGGCGTCGGGGGCGCGATAGGGTTTCAAGTCCTCGATATGCGCCCTTGGGTTCCGACGACTATCCGGGTCGCTCAGTTCGAATACAACTGGGGATATTACTCGTACTATTCTATGCGGGCCACTGAATTTGGGCGCAAGTTTAGCCGCAAAACTTTGAGCTCCCGACGATAGGACCCGTATGCGTCGTAGCACTAAATCGCCCACCTTGTATTCTACCTCACGATGGGAGCGTTTATAGTATTCGGCTTGGCGCGTCGCGGCGCGCTCCAGGTTGCGATGTACCCAGTCGTGAATGAGAGATAGCCTCCTCATTCGATCATGCCAGAATTCAGGATCCTTGGGTAGTGTAAGTGGGGGAGGAGGAAGATCGGTACGTAGATTTCTAATGGCTACTGGATTGCGGCCGAAATTCAGAAACGCGGGGGTCATTTTCGTGAATGACTGGACAGCCGTATTCAGGGCGAACGTCAGTTCTTCTAGGTGTACGTCCCAGTCGCGATGGTCGTGTGACACGAAGGTACACATCATCGTTTTGAGGGTCCGGTTTACCTTCTCGACTGGGTTCGCTTGGGCGTGATACGGGGGGGGGGGGGGGGGTACGAGCGGGGGTTATGCCTAACTGCTTCAGGTGGGTCTGCACGCATGTGTTATCGTACTGCTTGGCATTGTCTGAGAGAAAATATCTTGGGCAACCCCATCGATTGATAACTAGGCTACTGAAGGCGGCCATTATGGCGGCACCTGTAGCCACTCGAAGGGGTTTCACTTCCACATATTTAGTAAACATATCCTGAAAAACCATTACGAACTAGTTTTGCCGCTTGCTGGGGAGAACGGTCCCATAACGTCAGAACTGACCGTCATCCAGGGGCCTTCCGTGGTTCTTTCGCGCATGAGTCCGGCCGGGGCCTGCTGAGAGACTTTTTGGTTCTGACAGGCGGGGCAGCGTGCGACGAAAGTAGTGACGTCCTGGAAAACACCGGGCCAATAGGCGTCTTGGATGAGACGGTGATACGTCTTATCCACTCCTAAGTGGCCGGCTTGCGGGCTATCGTGCGCATCGCTGAGGGCACGGGCACGCGCTCCCGCGGGGAGGACGAGTTTCCAGGCGTCGAGGTCATTGATGGCGGACTCTATCAGCGGGTGGGGCTTGTGGAAATATATTCGGTCATCCTCCATCCTCCAATCCGGATATTTCGAGGGAAATTTTCGAATATTATCCATTTTCTGGGTGTACCACGGGTCCGTGGTATCACCCAGGGCGCAAAGGGCGGTATCGACATTTTCGTACATTCTCGAGAGAGCATCGGGTACCACATTGAGCGTGCCTTTTCGATACTCGATTTTCATATCATATGTCTGCATGGCTAGGGCCCACCGCGCCAATCTCCCGGTTGGGTCTCGCAAATTCCTGAGCCACTGCAGACTGCTGTAATCGGTGATCCCCGAATGTGGGTCCCCTCGACATAGGGTCGATACTTTTTCACGGCCCAGAGGACGGCGAGACACTCCTTCTCCGTGACGGTATACTTTCGTTCAGCCTTGGTGAGCACGCGGCTAGCAAAACTAATCGGGTGCTCATTACCGGCTATTTCTTGGGTGATTACCGCCCCGATAGCAAAGTCGCTCGCATCCGTCTGAATCGTGAAGGGGACGTCAAAATTTGGGCGTGCCAACACGGGGCTACGGGTGAGGGAATCGCGGAGGGCCTCGAAGGCAGATTGCTGCTCCGGGCCCCATATCCAGGGAGTATTCTTTGTTAATAATTTAGTCAGCTGAACGCGATCACGCGAAAAATCTGGGAGAAAGCGCGCGTAGCACCCCACCATCCCTAAAAAGCGCCTTAGCTGTTTGAGGTTGGTGGGTGGCGGGAATTCGAGAACGGGAGCGACCTTGTCCGGATCCGTCTTAATACAAAACCGAGGTATTTTACCTCGTTCCGGAAGAATTCACTCTTTTTCGGGTTTAATTCCAATCCGGCATTGCGTAGACTGGTCAAGACAAGTCTCAAGTAACGAAAGTGGTCCTCCTTATTGTCCGTGGCGATGATGATGTCATCCAAGTACGCGAAGACGTGGGGTTCCCACGCGGGGTCGATGAGACGGTCCACTAATCGTTGAAAGGTCGCCGGCGCGTTGGTGAGCCCGAAAGGCATCCGTTTGAATTGAAATAAACCGCGACCGGGGACAGTGAACGCGGTAACGGGCCGACTGTTAGGTGCTACCGGCACCTGAAAGTAGGCCTGGCTTAGATCGAGGGTGGTGATGCATTGGGCCCGACTCAACCCGGACAGAATCCTATCCATCGAGGGGAGCGGGTAAGCATCCTTCTTTGTTATTTTATTTACGTCTCGGAAGTCGACGCAGAACCTAAAAGTCCCATTCGACTTCCGGACGATAACGGGGTTACTCATCCAGGGGATCGCGGAGCGTTCGATGATGCTATTACTTAGCATTTCATGGACCGCGTCCTGTGCTACTTTTAGCATGTAAGGAGGGAGTAGGCGAGCCTTTTGACGAATCGGGGGATGACCCTGTACGTCGATAGCGTGCTGCGTCAGACGCGTTATACCGATCGTAGGGGTCCTATTTGCGGGGTAAAATTTATCGAGTAGCCTCCTTAATCGTGGGCCGGCTTCTTGGGAGGGGGCGACCAATCCGGCGCAGTCGTGTACGGCGAAGGCGGTAACTGAAACGCCGGAATCGTTTAACGACTGCGGGGTGCCGTGGTGGCTACTCCACGCATTATTCTCGGTATCTATTTTAAGGCCGAATAGGCACATGAAATCCATCCCCCACACGCATGCATAGTGGATGGGGGCAACTCTTATCTCCAAATTTCGCGTATGGCTATCTACCGTCATCGCGAGGGTAACGACACCATTTAATGGGACTAGCGCGCCATTGGCAACTCTTACTTGTTCCTCACTTGACCTCAGGAACGGCGAAACTACCTCCCGACACGCGAGGCCTAAATACGAGCGCGACGCTCCGGTATCAACGAGTGCCCTAATAATCTTCCCATTTAAAGCTACGCGAAAGTGGGGGCGAGGGTCCGAATCTAATGTCCATTGATTGTCTTCACAAGAATCTATTCCCTATCTAGACCCGATATTCAGCCCTCTGGGCTTAAGGGTTGCCGAAGCGATCCTTCCATTTTTAAAATTTTTTACTATACGGTTTGACGTAGGGGTGATCGCGGATGGGATTGTAAGGGGGGGTTTAGGGGTTTCCTTCCCCCCCGTTAACAGTTTCCCGACCGTTTACGCGCGCAAACGGGACAATTGTTCGCATCACGGCCTGGATAGCCACAGACCCTACAAAAATGCCCTAAGGGATGGGGGCACTCTCAGTATATGTGACCCGTCGGTTTACAATTATAACACCGGACGGGGTTCCGATTCGGCGGCGACCTCGTCTCGGAGGGTGGGCGCTCTCTCGGCGCCACTTCCAGGAGGCGTGGCACTCTTGGTAGCCGCGGGTTGTTAGTGGTCGCTACTTGCGGTTGGTGCTGCTGATATGCCGGTACCGAGCGCATGGGGTTACGACCTCTGTTCCGCTCTACGCGGGCTACCGGCGCCGCCTCCTCTTCCTCGTAGGGGGCTAGCGACAGAGGGGGTGGGATTACGACACTAACTTTGGCCATCTTCACCGCGGGCGTCGCGAGGGCCAGCTTTTCCTTGCCTCGCCTCGTCTTGGGCGTATAGGCGAAGGCGGGGAAGGCGGACTGATTAGCCGCTGGAGGGGGGCGGTAGACCCTCTCTTGGTTGGCGGCCCCCTCCACCTGTCGACCGATTCGCAGTAAGTCTGCAAAATCTGTAACGGCTTCTCTCTCGATTTTTCGTGCTAAGCCCGGACGCAAGTTTTGGACTGCAATATCCAGCTGCTCTTCTTGAGACGGGGGGAAAGCAAGTAAGTTGAATAGGCTCCGTAGGGCCACCAAGTATTCACGGATGGGCTCGTCAGGTCCCTGTGTGCGTAAGGTGATCTCCCTCTTGATGCTGGCTTCCAGATGGCGTTGACCGAACGCGTCGCGAAAGTAACGTACAAAGCCGGGGTACGTATGCCAGCTTGCCTTTTCCACCCGGTACCAGTTGAGGGCTGATCCCTTAAACGCTTCAGGTAGGGCGCGCAGGAGGTCCTCTTCCGTCAGATCCCGACTCGTGACGTATTCCCCCAGTTTGACGAGAAACTCCTCCGCGTCCTCCCCTTCCTCTCCGGAGTAACGGGGTCCGTGTGTCCTCCAATGTTCAATGGCAGTCCTCTGCCATCGGACACCGGACATCGAAAGGCTGGGGTTCAATGACCCTCCAGCGGTGGGCGCGTTGCCGTCCGGGCGATGCGAGGTTTGGGGTTGACCGATCGGCGTGCTGTTGTAGGGGGCTTGCAGCGGGGATATACTATATGTCAGGTCCGGAAAGTGGACATGGGACGTGGGCGCGTTCGGACGACGGGGGGACGTTATCCTACTTTTACCGGTCGAGGGGGGTCCACTGATCGCAGGTAGAAGTCGTCCCGATTTTGGGAATCGATCAACTCGGACCATTGGGGGTTTGGTGTCTCTCGTACTCCATGGTTCACGGTATCATCCCGAAACAGTTCGGGAGCCGACAATGTAGGCACATTTTCTGGTCGTGTGTCACGAGGGGGGGCTATTGACCCCTCATTGGACCGATCGACCTGATAGGTGGTCGCGTCTGCCACTGAAAATCGGCAACTGTCCTCCCCAAACGAGATCGGGTCCCGATAATGGGCACGCGATCGATCGGACGGAAAACCATAGTTATGCGACTCCACGGTTCCGAACCGAGTTGACCGCTGGGGTTCGATGGGACCTAGATGTGCCGTCGGCCGGGGACCACTTAGCATGTTCTCATAAACGGGGCAACTCACCGCTTCGGACAACGTATATGGGAGCGTGATCGCCTCGTCCGTCTGTTTGTTGATTCCACGCGACTGGGGTATCCGGGAACCGCTGCAAGATCGTATATCTTACGAGCCGATCCCGGACCACCTCTATCGGTCCGGATATCAACAATTCTGCTCTATCACACCGGCCGATAAGATCGCGTAAATCGACTACCCGGTCGATTTCTGCCCGAATTGCCGAAATTTGTTCCGGACTGGCTACTCGTCGCTCCGCTGCCCGAGAGGGCGCGACGTGTGCAGCGGTTGCCGTGTACGACACGGGCGCGGTCGTGATGGGGACATATTCGGTTGTGGTGGTTGGCGTTACCACCGTCAACGTGGGTACCCCCATTACAGGGGATATAACGGGGGTGTATTCAAAAGAATCCATTTTACTGCAATCAACCCAACCAATACGACACAATTAGGAAAATCACAAAAGGGTAGGGGTAAATATCAGAATCTTTCTTAATCCGCTCGTTCAGTCCTACCGGAACTACTCAACTAATGGAGGGAGAGACGCTAAAAGATCGGGTGCTCCTCATGGACGCGATGTAACTCGAGATTCTACGTCGAGCTACCAGGGTCGTTGCATGAACAACCTGCTTTCTGGCGTACAACCAAATAATGCAAAACCCCACAAAAAAAAAAAATTTCCCGGAATTGTTTCGAACTGTATATTCGTAATATCCGACGCAAAGGCGGTGCGCTATCACGCAAAAAAAAAAAAAATATGAAGGGGACTTCAAAAATAAAGGGAAACTCTGGATTAAATGGAATTTCAAAATTAAAGGGGATTTCAAAATTGAAGGGGAATTCAAAAATAAAGGGGAATTCAAAAATAAAGGGAATTTCAAAAATAAAGAGAAATTCAAAATTAAAGTGGATTTCAAAAATAAAGAGGGTTTCCAAAATGAAGGGAAATTCAAAAATAAAGGGTAATTCAAAATTAAAAGGAAATTCAAAATTAAAGGGGATTTCAAAAATAAAGGGGGTTTCCAAAATGAAGGGAAATTCAAAAATAATGGGAAATTCAAAAATAAAAGGAAATTCAGGATAAAAGGGGAATTTCTTTTGAATGAAAGAATTTTCAAAATTAAGAAATTTTCAAAATCAAGGGAAATGCAAAAGTAAGGAAAATCCAAAAATAATGTGAATTCAAAATTACGACTTTCTATTCCGGGTATACATAAATAAGGGAAATTAAAAAATAATGAATATTAATAAATAAGGGAAATTCGAAACTAACGGAAATTCAAAAGTACGACTTTGAATTCCGGATACACATAAATAAGGAAAATTCAAAAATAATGAATATTAATGAGTAAGGGCAATTCAAAACTAACGGAAATTCAAAAATATGACTTTGAATTCCGGGTATTGAGTCTTGGTTATCCGTTATTATTGATAACGAATTAACGGGGTACTTTTTCTATAACAAAAAGATTTTCTTCCTTTAAGGATTTCATATAAGGACGCGACTCGCGACAGGAAATTAGAAACTTTATTTTCTTTTTTTAAACAAACTCCAATCGCTACACTGGTACCTGTGGGACGATACTTAAGGAAATTAACATTTTTATCACTTATTAGCACATATGTTACATATACATATATATATATATATATATATATATATATATATATATATATATATATATATATATATATATATATATATATATATATATATATATTGGCATAGTATAATTTTTAAATAATCTTTTTCTAACGCAAAAAAAAACTGCGTATTACTCTTCGTTTTGTGGTTGGGATGGGGGGGGGGCGGCGGGAAATCCTATACCTGGAAATCGCGAAACCCGTCAATTACTTTTCGATATAGCGAAAATTGCTTGTTATAAGATTATTTCCAATTAAATTTCAAAACAGAATTTATTTATTAAAAAAAAAATTTTAGTTAATTTATTATTTAGTTATTTCAACTTTGTTGCAAAAAAAAAATAATTAAATTTCACGTCTCAAGGAAAAATTTACACATGTGGCACAAATTCAAAATTTTCCGTTCCCATCAAAATTCAAAAGTTTATTACCGGAATTTAACTGTCCGAATTGACTCAATTACTACTTCGTTTTGAAAACACAATAAAAACAAAAACCAAAAAAAAAAATGTAATTTAGAATAACTATTATTTTATTATATTCAATTAAATTTTTCTTCAAAATTATTAGATTATTCCCTTACGTATTTTTAATTATAGGGAGTTTCTGGGATGTAATTTTCTGTACTAAAATTAAAATTAATTACACATAATTAATTCCTTAAGTCTAAAGATACATTTATAATTTCATATATAATATTAAATACTCATCATTAAATATTTATCTATAATTATCAGTATATTATCATATAATCTAAAATTAAATGCACATATTTCATAAACTGTTCTATGGAATGCAACACAAATATCAAAGTTTCGTGACAGGGTTATAACATTTATTTTTAAATGGGATTTTGGGACGGAATATAAGTTCGTTATTTTCTTTTGATCTTTAATTTTTTTTCTCTAACGGCTCGGGACCGGCCGTCTTGAACACTCTGTCGATCGGCTGGAGCACGCGCTTCGATTCCCCGGCTACGTGGTGTGATCCGAGCCATTAAAGAGTTCATAATAAGAGACGCAGTCTCACAGTATTATACGTATACATGCAGTTGTATGCAAAATTATAAAAAGGGGAATCTCTAATAAATATATTCTTTGATACCTACAATCTGTCTCTCGAGTCCACTTATTTACCAAACCTGCACGTTTCAACTGGCAACCGTGACAGGACTCGAGAGCGATTGGGTAGAGACAAAAAAATAGTCAATAGATGGAAGAGTGGAAGGCCAAGGAGAAAGCCGGCCAAAGAGTGTTCGGTGGCCTTCTACACTGTCAGGCAGACGGGAATTAATATAGAGGAATTCCTTATGAATCTTCCTCAGCCGCCTGTAAAAACCTAGTGAAATTTAAATAAATGGTACGTTGAAAATAAGCCTGAATTGTTATTTATTTACACTTCCGGTACAACCTATTTTTACCGAGAACAAAAAATTTTTCATAAATAAAATGCCGAGGGGCAGACCACGAAAGGAAATGCGCAGAAGCATTTCTCACGAAATTCTTCGAGAAAAAAAAGTAGAGCCCGAAGGGAATGGAGAGCTCTTTGCGAGACTCGATTGGCAGTCCGAAGCAACCGGTCTATTCCGGGAAATGCGCAAAAAAGGACAAGACTGCGAGCGAAGGATAACCCAATTAGAGCAAAAAGATATGAATGCTCAAATATTCCTGGATCAAATGAGCATCAACAGAGAGGAAGTAAAAGACCTGAAAAGTCGCATTGAGGAGATAGAAAAGGAGGTAGTAGTGCGTCCAGAGGACATACCAGAACTTCTCGAAAGTTCGAAATTAGCTGAGATCGTGAAAAGACAAAGCAACGAAATTCTCAGATTAGAGCATCAAATTAAACATCTCCATTCGCTCATACAAGAAGCACGGGAGACAAGAGAGACGTGCTTTAGTCGTCCATACATGAGGGTGAAAATGATAATACCCCGAAATTAAGAATAAATCCTCCCTCATTTTCCGGGGGTAAAGCGGAAAACCCATTAAAATTTCTGCAAGCGCTTTGAAACTATTGCAAAGGATTAAAAATAAATGCGCCACAATTCAAGACAATTATGTACCAAATTTTGAAGGGTCCCGTCCTGGATTAGTGGTATTTCGTCGAGTAAGACGTACTAATCCTAGACAAATTTGAACTTAAATTCAGGAAAAGATACTGGAATGCAGAATCGCAGTACCAACTCAAACGTCATATTGAGTTAAAATATTACCAAGCCCAGCGAAATGCAAGCCGCGTAGAATACGCCATTGATTTATGCAACCAAATTAAAGACGCGAATATGTCACTATCAAACAAGGAATTAATCACCATGATATCTCGACATTTCGAACAAGAAATAAGGAATGCAATCATTAACCGTGATATTCGCCAATACGACGATTTATTGGACATCCTACAAACATACGACGAAATGGGACCCTCAAATGCGAGTCGAGGGATGCACGAGAATAAGGGTGACAGAATGGGAATGATCCACCAGGATCGAAGAAGGAACCCAATGGAAGAAAAAAGAGAGGTATGGCGAAAAACAATGCCATATGAAAACCCGAGCATTCAAAGGAAATACGAAAGTGAACCAGGGAGGGGAGAAAGACAACTCCCAGGGTGGCGCCATCAACCGGCGGTTCCCCAAAGAGTGGTGCCTCGGAGGTACAACGTCAATACCATGGGGGTGAATGAAGGAAAACAAGAAGAAGATGAGCTTTTTACATCGGACGAAATAAAAATCTCGGAAGACCGGGAAAGTAGTAAACTCGAGGAGGAGGACTGGAAAAATAGGGTTAAGGACCGACAGATAGGAATCGAATCGATATTCAAAGATCCAAGGGCATTCTTGACGAACGAAGATAGTATCCCCACAAATAAAGAACAAATAACATGCCCAGAAATCCCGATCATAATCGAAGGAATCCGAACAAAAGCGTTATGGGACACTGGTAGCGAGATCACGTGAATGTTCGGAAAAAGTCCCTTCTGTCATCACCACTCCTTCATAACTTCTAATATCATTTTGCTCGAATTTTGAACAAGTTTCCCGGCATATTTTTGTTTACAAACGCAATTAGAAAATATTTAATGGAATATTACACAAATTAAGGCCGGTATAATTGTTCGGAAAAAGTCCCATCTGTCACCCCACTCCTTCATAACTTTAAATATAATTTTTCTCGAATTTTGAAGAAGTTTCCCGGCATATTTTTGTTTACAAACGCAATTAGAAAATATTTAATGGAATTTTACACAAATTAAGACCGGTAGGAAGGTTCGAAAAAAGCCACTTCTGTCGTCCCGACTCCTTCATAACTTTAAATATCGTTTTGCTTTAATTTTGAAGAAGTTTCCTGGCATAATTTTGTTTAAAAACGCATTTAAAAAATACTTTATGCAATATTACACAAATTAAGACCGGTAGGGATCTTCGAAAAAAGTCACTTCTGTCGTCCCTACTCCTTCATAACTTCTAATATCATTTTGCTCGAATTTTGAACAAGTTTCCTGGCATAATTTTGTTTAAAAACGCATTTAAAAAATACTTAATGTTATAATATTACACAAATTAAGGCAAGTAGGAATGTTCAAAAAAGTAATTGCGCTCATCACCACTCCTTCATAACTTCAAATATCGTTTTTCTTGAATTGTGAAGTTGTGCCCCGGCATTGATTTGATTAAAAAACGCATTGAATAAATACTTTATGAAATATTACACAAATTAAGGCCGGTAAAATTGTTCCGAAAAAGTCCCATCTGTCACCCCACTCCTTCACAACTCTAAATATAATTTTTCTCGAATTTTCAAGAAGTTTCCCGGCATATTTTTGTTTACAAACGCAATTAGAAAATATTTAATGGAATTTTACACAAATTAAGACCGGTAGGAAGGTTCGAAAAAAGCCACTTCTGTCGTCCCTACTCCTTCATAACTTTAAATATCGTTTTGCTTTAATTTTGAAGAAGTTTCCCGGCATATTTTTGTTTACAAACGCAATTAGAAAATATTTAATAGAATTTGCACAAATTAAGACCAGTAGGAATGTTCGGAAAAAGTCCCTTCTCGAATCCCCACTCCTTCGTAACTTCAAATATCGTTTTGCTTGAATTTTGAAGAAGTTTCCAGGCACAGTTTTGTTCAAAAACGCAGGTAAAAAATACTTTATGCAATATTACACAAATTAAGACCGGCAGGAATGTTCGAAAAAAAATCACTTCTGTCGTCCCTACCCCTTCATAACTTCTAATATCATTTTGCTCGAATTTTGAACAAGTTTCCTGGCATAATTTTGTTTAAAAACGCATTTAAAAAATACTTAATGTTATAATATTACACAAATTAAGGCAAGTAGGAATGTTCAAAAAAGTAATTGCGCTCATCACCACTCCTTCATAACTTCAAATATCGTTTTTCTTGAATTGTGAAGTTGTGCCCCGGCATTGATTTGATTAAAAAACGCATTGAATAAATACTTTATGAAATATTACACAAATTAAGGCCGGTAAAATTGTTCCGAAAAAGTCCCATCTGTCACCCCACTCCTTCACAACTCTAAATATAATTTTTCTCGAATTTTCAAGAAGTTTCCCGGCATATTTTTGTTTACAAACGCAATTAGAAAATATTTAATGGAATTTTACACAAATTAAGACCGGTAGGAAGGTTCGAAAAAAGCCACTTCTGTCGCCCCTACTCCTTCATAACTTTAAATATCGTTTTGCTTTAATTTTGAAGAAGTTTCCTGGCATAATTTTGTTTAAAAACGCATTTAAAAAATACTTTATGCAATATTACACAAATTAAGACCGGTAGAAATGTTCGAAAAAAGTCACTTCTGTCGTCCCTACTCCTTCATAACTTTAAATATCGTTTTGCTTTAATTTTGAAGAAGTTTCCTGGCATGGTATTGTTTAAAAACGCATTTAAAAAATACTTTATGTAATATTACACAAATTAAGGCCAGTATAATTGTTCGGAAAAAGTCCCATCTGTCACCCCACTCCTTCATAACTTTAAATATAATTTTTCTCGAATTTTCAAGAAGTTTCCCGGCATATTTTTGTTTACAAACGCAATTAGAAAATATTTAATGGAATTTTACACAAATTAAGACCGGTAGGAAGGTTGGAAAAAAGCCACTTCTGTCGTCCCTACTCCTTCATAACTTTAAATATCGTTTTGCTTTAATTTTGAAGAAGTTTCCTGGCATATTTTTATTTACAAACGCAATTAGAAAATATTTAATGGAATTTTATACAAATTAAGACCAGTAGGAATGTTCGGAAAAAGTCCCTTCTATCATCACCACTCCTTCATAACTTCAATTATCGTTTTGCTTTAATTTTGAAGAAGTTTCACGGCGTAGGTTTTTTTTAAAATGGTATTTAAAAAATTCTTTCTGTAATATTACACAAATTAAGACCAGTAGGAATGTTCGGAAAACGTCCCTTCTCGAATCCCCACTCCTTCGTAACTTCAAATATCGTTTTTCTTGATTTGTGAAGTTGTGCCCCGGCATTGATTTGATTAAAAACGCATTGAATAAATACTTTATGAAATATTACACAAATTAAGGCCGGAATAATTGTTCGGAAAAAGTCCCATCTGTCACCCCACTCCTTCATAACTTTAATAGTAGTTTTCGATACAAGGGCGCATGCGTAAAGAACTTTACACACACACACGTGTGCCAAAATATTGTTTACGTACGGCTTTTTCGTGCGTAAAGTATAATCGAGTGCGTAAAGTTTACTTTACGCACCGAAAAGACGTACATAAATATAATTTTTCTCGAATTTTGAAGAAATTTCCCGGCATATTTTTGTTTACAAACGCAATTAGAAAATATTTAATGGAGTTTTACACAAATTAAAGACCAGTAGGAATGTTCGAAAAAAGCCACTTCTGTCGTCCCAACTCCTTCATAACTTTAAATATAATTTTTCTCGAATTTTAAAGAAATTTCCCGGCATATTTTTGTTTACAAACGCAATTAGAAAATATTTAATGGAATTTTACACAAATTAAGACCAGTAGGAATGTTCGGAAAAAGTCCCTTCTGTCATCACCACTCCTTCATAACTTCAAATATCGTTTTGCTTTAATTTTGAAGAAGTTTCCCGGCATAGGTCTTTTTTAAAACGGTATTTAAAAAATACTTTATGTAATATTACATAAATTAAGGCCAGTAGGAATTTTCGGAAAAAGTCCCATTTGTCATTCCCACTTCTTCATAACATTAAATATAATTTTTCTCGAATTTTGAAGAAGTTTCCCGGCATATTTATGTTTAATAATGTTGCGTCTTTTGTATTATGCTGTATATTAACCATTCAAAAGTATTAATTTATTTAAAATGCGCATTTACCTTCTACAGCTTATTAAATATGTACAATATTAATGTAAATATATTTCTTGATTGCTACAAGGAAAAGCATTCCACGGTAAATAAATTTATTACATACATACATACGTACATACATAGGAATGTTCGAAAAAGGTCCCTTCTCGAATCCCCACTCCTTCGTAACTTCAAATAACGTTTGGCTTGAATTTTGAAGAATCTTCCCGGCATAGGTTTTTTTAAAACGGTATTTCTTCGCATTCTTCCCTGCAACATTTTTCTCCTGACGAATTGAATAGTCACTATAGCAATGTTGCATCGACACATAAAGTATGCAGTGAATCCCAGCTCCGTCAAATTCTTCAGATTTCCATCGATCCCAATATGCCCTCCTTCAGCTTTTCAGAAATTCAACCGCATTAAGTGCAACGTATTATCTCAAACTCCTTCTCTAAATCCAAAGGTCTCAGTCCGGATAGATTACAACTTATTCATCTTCAACGAATTATTCCCAGCATCATCATACCGCTCACCACTATCTTCAACATATCGTTATCTGACGGTATCTATCCAGATCTGTGGAAAATATCGTATATTATCCCTCTGAATAAGATTGCTACACCACTCACACCTGGCGATACTCGCCCAATTGCGAATCCTCCGCATATTGCAAAACTCTTGGACGCTCTGATTACTCAAAGGGTATAGTTACTTATCTTGAATCCAACAACCTTCTGCACCCCAGACAATGTGGTTTTCGGAGGTACCATAGTGTCCAAACGGCACTTATTAAACTGTTGGATGATGTGCGGCGAGCGGTTGAACTCGGCCAAGTCACCATTCTTGTATTATTCGATATCTCTAAAGCCTTTGATTCTCTAAATCACCCATTGATATTATACTGCCTTCGCGAAATAGGTTTTGATGATCAGGCCATAATCTGGATCCACTCTTATTTAACTGGACGTTCCCAACCTATTAGGGGTCTCGATGGCGTATATGCTAAGGAACTTTTCACCAATACTGGTGTTCCGCAAGGGACTAGTCTTGGCCCGATATTATTTATCATCGTTTTTAATACCTTGTTCCCTCGTCTACTGCACTGCCGCGATACGTCTATAGTGTTTGCTGACGACACGCAATTTTATCTCTCGACGCCTATTAGTCGTATTCTACAAACTGTTAAATCATTGAATGCTGACATCGAAACTGTTTACCGTTGGTCACAAGCTTGTGGACTTACACTTAACATTAAGAAGACTAAAGCAATCATCCTGGGTACCAGTCAGAACTTGGCTAAGTTACAGCTAATTACCATACCTCCATTGATTATAGCTGGACACCCTATACAATATGTGAGTGAAGTTAGAAACTTAGGCGTTTATTTGTCATCCGATCTCACCTGGAACCGCCATATTTCGTCTATTAGCTCCAAAGTTCATTTTACACTGTATAGATTACGATTCCGTGGTTCAATTCTGCCAACTCAAATAAAACTCATGCTTGCCAATGCACTGATCCTACCTCACATTGATTTTGCCTGTCTTGTATATGCAGATATGACAGGATACCTTCGCACGAAATTGCGTCGTCTTTTAAATTCTGCTATCCGCTACATCTACCAGCTCAGACGTGATCAAAATCTCTCACCCTTTTGGCGAAAGGCAAATTGGTTATGTATTGAGGGACGTCAGAAGTATTTCCTTGGTACATTAATCTATCAGATTTTAACATCGTCTCAACCCTCCTATCTTAGGAGCAGTTGTGTCGCCCTACCTGATGGTGTGCGAAAATCGTCTCGGCATAATACATTACCTTTTTATCTACCAATTTGTCACACTGATTGTTTCCAGAACTCCTTCTGAATCTCTGCAATAAATTTATGGAACATCCTGCCGGCTCACGTTCGACAATCACCCTCATTAGCGACTTTTAAACTCGCCCTATTGCGTTATCTGCGTCAATCGTAACTCACATCCAAAATCGAACCTTTTTTCCTTAATAATGTCTTCTTTATTCACAGTACATATCTCAAACTTATATTCGTTATTACAGATAATATTTGTCACGGTGTGCGATCTGCGAACTTTAAATGTATGCGAGCGATAGCTTCTATTCTCATAGTTTATAACTTTTGTTGTTATTATCTATAGTTGTAATAATTTTTTTGTAAAATATTTTTTTGCTCAACGGAACGAGCGAGTGATTATTTCACACGATATTATGTAATGTAATGTATTCGTTTGCCCACGGACCGCTTTGTCCAGGGCAATAAATAAACGGTATCAATCAATCAATCAATAATTGTTCGGAAAAAGTCCCGTCTGTCACCCCACTCCTTCATAACTTTAAATATAAGATTCCCGGCATATTTTTGTTTACAAACGCAATTAGAAACTAGTGTTGGCGTGGTGCCTCGCTCGCTCAGAAACTTCGACCCAGTGGAGAGTCGGCTATTCCTTGAGACTCGTTTGTTTACTAAGAGCTTTCAATTATATTATAAAATTCTATTGATATTTGGGGGTCCAATCATATTTAGGTCCAAGTGGCTTCGATAGATGTGTTACAACAATATAGTGTTTCTTATATGTATGAAAATTGAAAATGAGCATTTTCAAAACTTCGACCCCGACAACAGGCCAGCCGAAGTATTAATAAATAAAAGTTGCAAAACACTTACTTCATGCACTTGTATTCTAATAGACTATTCGATGCATATTACATGTTTACTGTGTTTTACTAATTACTGTCTGTATTATTATGATATTATATATACAATATATATACATATAATTCGTCAAAGATATCTTGAAAGTGTCGAAAAGATCTATGACGGATATCTTATAGATATCTATAAGACATCTTTTAGATATATCGAAATTGTTATTTTCGTATCAAGGGCGTAAATGAACTTTGCGCCCGTAGGTGGTCACCACGCCCGAGGAGCTGGCAAAGACTACCCCTGGGGGGTAGGGGGGTCGAAACGTAGAAATTTGATAAAAAGCAATAGGGTAATTTTTTTGCCGCGATGACCAAATTCAATACTTTTTCAGACAATAGTCATAAACATTTTAAACCAGTTTTAATGGCATTATCGTTGATTTTAGGAAGAAAATGCATACAACCTTTTTTGTAGAGAATTTCATGCTCTATCTTTTTTGTTTAAAACATTTTTTAATAACATTTGTATTTTTCAAAATAAATGCAAAAACTACAAAGAAACTTAATTGGGGCTAATTTTTTTTAGTAATGGACCGGTGGATCTGCCCCAAAATCTAATCAGATCTAAGTTATGCTTAGACGCGTATTTTTAAAAAAAATTTATGTCAATACGCTTAAAAGGTTCGCGAGTTATCGCGAGACAAAAAAACGGGACGTACGGACACAAATTTTTTTTTATTGTTGATTTGGGTTGTTATAATTGTTATGAACAAGTGTTTTTTAAAAACCATAATACAGGGGTATTTAATTTTTGGCATATATCTTATTTGCAATAGTTAGTTTTAGCGCTATCTGTACTGTAGTAGGCATGGGCCTTAATTAACACTTTCTAACGTCATTCATATGGATTTTAAATGGAAATTATTGATATAGAGAATATATTCTTTAAAACCATAAATACATAGATTTAAAAAACGAATATTGTAGGTGACCAATATTCCATTTCAAATCATGCAGTGAAAATAAATTTAAAATTCAAAACCATGTTTGTTAAAAATCGGTTACCTACTGATATTAAAATTGACTAATTAATAATAATAACAAAAGAAATAATGGGCCAAATTTCACACTGATGCTGATCTGGTAGATATTTTATCCAAAAATGTATCACTTTTCGGAACAAATAACGATGTTTGCCGAATTTTATAGAGAAATGTTACAGATGAAGAAGGAAATACGGAGTGATATCGAGAAATGGAAGGAGGAGCAAAAACGGGAATTGGAAGTATGGAAAAAAGAAATGAGAGAGGAGATGGAAAAATGGTAGACGGAACAACATCAGAGAATAGCCTGATACGACGAGAGTAATGAAGACCTAAGAAGAAGGATGGGAACGATGGAGAAAAAATGGGAAGAGCAAGAGAAAAATGAGAGAAGATGCAGTTTCGTGATTAAGGGGGAAAAACAGAGGGAAGACAAGCGAACGAGATTGCAGTGGCGGTTATGAAGAGATTAGAAGTGGATACTGTAGTGAGAGTGAAAGATGCTTTCAAAGTGGAAAATGACGTGTATGGTGAAATTAAATAACCTAGAAGAAAAGGGGGTACACTGAGAGCACGTTGGGAGAACAGCTGCCCTCTGCCCGGTAATGCTGCGCACCGTACTCGTTGACTCGCCAGCCCGCTCAAGTTTGGGTGAGCACTCACCCAAAATGTCGGGCGAAAGGCGAAACGAAAGCGCGGGAAAACTGTTGACCCGAAGGATGGTTAGGTATAGCCATGCTTATGAGCCAGTGTTTACACATGTTCATCCTTATATTGAATGACGTAAACTATTGCAAAATACATTTACTAGTATTCATTTAAAATGAATTACATTGATATAAATGAATATTAGTATCAGCTCTTTTTTCAGGATTGTCAAGATCGTATATACAATATATACATCTATCGTAAAACTTAAATATGGAAACACGATCGTCTACATAAAATGTTACCCTTAATATTCTTTAGTGAATAATAAGCTTGAATGGAGTATAACATTATAAAGTAAACAAATAAATGAATTACCTGTTTCTCTTTTGTAGATTATTCCTACTCCAACAAAATACACATAAATCTGCAAACTTATGAGTATATTTGCTTAATATATTTAATAATTATATTACTTTTATTTTACAATATGTACATTTAATATAGACATTGAGTAAGTCTATATTCTTTCATATATTTCTTATCTATCTAAATCTGTTTTCAACTCTTTATTATTATAGGTAATATAAAACAAGTAAAGAACTGATACACATATACTTATGAGAAATAGGTTCAAGAAAGGTACAGTCGATAAGTGATTGTTCATGAATTTTGTTATAATGGCTGTTTTCGGTGGTTGAAATTGTGTTCCTGCATATATTTCTTATCCATAGAGATATATTTTCATCTTTTTTAATGTATATAAAATATAAAACAAAAGGAACTGATATACACGTATCTGTATGCAAAATGTTTAAGCCACTTATCAACGAACAGCCTCCATAAATTAACTTTTTTATAACAAAGGGTTCTAGGAATAAACAGCCGGGGGAAAAAAAGCCAGGAAAAAAGAGCCATGGAAAAAAAAGTCAATGGAAAAAAAGCTTTTGTCCATGTTCATGTTTACAATAGATTGTCTTTATTACCAACGAGCGGGAGAGCTTCAAACTTTTGTAATGGGGGCGCAGTGGTCTGCGCATGTGGCCATGCAGCCGATTTGTTTTGGGTGAACAGCTCACCCAAATTCGAATATCAGCTGGCTCAAGCGAAGTCACGGTGTTTTCCGTTGATTAGTAGCGCTGCTGACGCTGTTGGGATAGCTGTTCCCCCAACGTGCTCTCAGTGTAGTTATGAGAAATAGGAGTAAGCTCAAAGGAACGAATGTGTACGTGGATGATGGTCTAATAAAAAGTGAGCGTGAGAGGCAAAAGAAGTTGCGAATGTGGGCGAGTGTAGAGAGAGGGAATGGCAGAAATCCAATAGTGAAGTACGGAAGGGTGATTATGCATGGAAGAGTGTATGTGTGAAATGAGAGTGGGGGAAATGTAGAAGAAATAGTGGAGCAGCGAGAAAGTGCTTCACATAAAAAGGGGGGAAAGGAACGAAGTACAAAGTACGCGAATAGGGGAATGAGGGGGTGTAAGTAGGAAAAGAGTGAGGGGAATGGTATGTAATGTGGCACTTTTAAGAACAAAAGATGAGGATTTTTGGGAATTTGTGAAACGATATGAGGTGATCGGGCTGGTAGAAACGTGGGTAGATGAAAGAGAGTGGGAGAAGTTAAGAGGAAAGTTACCAGAGGGAATTTAGATGGAGATGCCAAATGGCGACACGAGAAGGAAAAAGAGGAAGAGCAAGGGGTGGAATTATAACAGGGCTGAAAAGGAAGATTGAGGAAAAGGAGAGAACCCATCATATCGGATCGCAATTTTAACGGCATTTAAGACCGCTGTCAAAATTTCACGCCTCGACATTGTATGATACGATATCAAAAACGGACTGAAAGATCTCGTTGATGTTAACACGTTCATCATACGGTGTGGTCTTAAATTTCATGTTGGTTGCATTATAAACGCAACATAAATTCTGCACCGCTGAGTATGCGTTTGTAAATACTCGATAAAAATATTGCTTGTAAAACGAAATTTTTCATAGCTTAACATATTTTATACCTACAACTTACGAATCCTATTTATTAAAAACATGTATACGGTTATACACAATGAAAATTCAACGATAATAAATTCGACATTATTTTAAATATTTAGTATAGTGTAGCTCATAATATATCTCTACATTGTACCATCGAGATGTGTGCCTTCGTGGAATGTGCTGAATTTCAAAACAAGTGCGCGTGCTCTCTCGACAGCCGGTGCTATTGTAGTAAGATGCATCGATGATCCCTCAGTCAATCTCGAGTCGTATCGCCGGGTACACGTGTTTGTAATGCCAAATCCATTTTTCGTCTGTTTTCTGATTTTTAACGTCTCCCGACGGACTCAATTTTTATCAAAACGAAACGTATGAGGGGCCAAATTCTCCGCCTTTTCAAACTCTACAACATTGTTCATTTTTTAGCCTTTTTAGATCGATAACTGGCGAAATATTAATTGCAGGTCATATGCTCTTTGAGGTAAGTTGTAACTCTATAAAAAACCTTCAAAATCATTCGTTAAAGTAACTTTAAGTTAGTTAGAGAGAGAGAGAGAGAGAGAGAGAGAGAGAGAGAGAGAAAACGATTGTCACATGATTAGTTTACTGTGGGCACTATGGGACGTCGCAAACGTGACTCATCGGGGCGCCAAGAGGTAAGTGGCCTCGATGAGTCACGTTTGTTATGACGGCCCATAGTGCCCACATTACTATTACGGGGTATAAAGTGTATGCGAATATGGTGAATAAGAGGTTAGTAAAAGAGTTAGAAGAGAAGAATGGGTGAAGTAGGTCGCAGGCGGATTTTAGGAAAGGAAAAGGGCCAGTAAGGAATATAAAAGTATTAAAACACATAGTGGGGGAAAAGATGAAGAAAAAGAAAAAAGTTTATGTGTTTTTTATAAATTTGAAGGCAGCTTTTGATAATGTAGATAGGACAGTGTTGTGGGAGATGATGCGGAAAAGAAATGATAGTGATGGGATGATAGCCAGAGTTAAAGAAATTTGTGAAGAGACGAGGTGTGTAGTGAAAATAGGGGAGGAAGTATCGAAGGAATTCTGGGTAGAAAGGGGAGTGCGCCAAGGATGCCCGCTGAGGTGGTAGTGAGGGAGATAGAGCGGGAGAAGAAGGGCGGAATACGGAGATGTATGCGCGGTGTGTGTGTATGTGTGTGTGAGTGGGGGGGGGGTGTTAAGAGTGTATAGAGGGGTGCAAGTCATGGGTGAGAGTTCGTAAATAGGAATGTAATGTAAATGTAAAAGGTATGAAAGAGAGAAACAAAAAGGGTGAAGAGAATGTATACTGGAAATGTAGATGTGAACATCTAACAAACGGAAGTCCATGTAACACGAAATGTGAAGCATTAATAAATTCATTCATTCATATCACTTTTCGGCAGATTGAGCGAGATCAAAAACAAATGTTGCTGATAAAAGTTGTTATTTACGCAATAATAGTAAGAATAACAACAACAATAACAATAATTTCAATAATTAAAATGATTATAATTTATTACATTCATTTGTACCAATCCTAATTTACAAATGATCAAAAAAAATGATGAAAAAGTGAAGAATTTAGTTTCATATTGTTGATGTTATTATTATATTTATAAATATTGACTATTTATAAATAGAACTTAGAAATTTTTTTATGAGAATATTATTACATCATTTTCATTATAAGAAAGAAATGAGAGGAAGTTAAATTCTCCTTCAAATCATTATTTAAAAAAGTTAAAAATAATTAAAATTCGCAATTTCGACGGTTCATGAATAGTTTATAACAAATTAGGCTTTAAAAAAAAATACTCCTCTGCCGAGGCTTGAACCCACGAAACGTAGTTACGAAATAAGCACTTTACCGCATGAGCTACCACAACTTCTTTACAAAAATTCGACATTCGCTTCATATATATATATATAGGTAGTAAGCTTAAGAAGTAGGAAATGCAAATGTGATTTTCTAGAAAACGATTGTGATGCATCGATCATTCTGATAATCAAAAGGGTGGTAAGTATGTGCGATAGGGGAGACTGGGGTTAGTTGGCGGTAAAATTGTTTATCTATTTCTATAAAATGGTATATAGTATAATTCAATTAATACTATATACCATTTTGAAGGTATACGGTCTAGCGATAAAATGCCTTTTGTAATATTTCATAAATATTGTTAAAAAGAGAGAAAATTACCAAATAATCGGTAGGTTAAAAACCGCCAATACACCCCACACGTGGGGTACATTGGCGGGTGGAATGGGGCTAATTGGCGGTTGATAAAAACTTGTATTTTATTGAATAAGTGAATTCATAATACTCCGGCAAGATGTAATAAGTAAATCAAATCTCTGTCTTTCGCTTCATTTTCTTTCTTGCAATAAAAATACGTTATCCGAGATGTTTTTTGTATGAATACCGCCACTCTCTTGTGGCTATTGTCGACTATCCATACCTTTATGAATAAAACATACATTTCGCATTTTTACAGAAAACACAATTTTTTAGTATATTATATATTATTATTTGTCATTACTTTCATCCATTTTTTTTATTAAATTAATATATAACTATTTTCTTAAATATTTCTTAATAATTTAGTATTTTTTCTGTCGCCTATTTGCCTGTTGTTTCAGTTTCAAACCATTCTCTGCAATAAAAATATATTTAACATGCAATACTGACGCCGTCAATGTGCCCCATGCAAAACCCGCCAACCTGTCCCATCCCGAGTTTATAAGTTAAAACGTAATTTTCGCAATGATATACACGAAAAGAAGCAGAGAGTACTGAGTGCTCTCTGGAAAGCACTGGTTACTGTCCGGCCGTCTACGGCTCTTCCGTTTTCTATATTTCGGACTGGCTTGTGCTTAAACTATACATTTTAGAATAGGGCTCTCCGGGACTTTTTTATAGGAAATTTCCTCCTCTACAAAAATCTTTGGTTTTGAGACAACGCATCAATCACTATCAGTAAAAATTGGACCCCCGCGCGCGCCATGGGCAAAGGCCCGTAATAGTCCACGGTTTTCGTCGTTTGGGGCTTTTGATTCCATCAATTGATAAGCTCCTTCCATCATTTGGTTCGTCGTTTTAGACCGCTGACAATTGTCGTAAATCTTAAGCACGTTTTTAATACCGCGGTACACACCCCGCCAAAAATAAAATCTTCGCAAATAAGCCCACGTCTTAAAAATAACTACGTGACCAAGCTTTTTATGTAAAGATTCTATGATAGACGACTGTAATTCGAAAGGTACCACAATTCTCCATCGATATGAACCCTCATGAACTGGAAAATACTCATTCGATCGTCCTAATTCTACTATTCTAAAATATGATACCAATGATTCATCTACTCGCTGCAATTCCGCCTTCGAACGATACATTTTCATCAAATCTTTATCTTTTTCCAACAAAAATGCCAACATTAAACCGTCGTAAAAAAATCCATAACAATATTTTCAGATCCTTTACAATACTCTATAGAGAAGTCATATTGCGACAATAATAGGATCCAACGAATTAACCTCGCATTGTGATATACCGTTGACTGAAGAAATGTGAGACACTTGTGGTCAGTTACTATCGTAAAATGAACGCCAAATAAATATGATCGAAATTTAGCAACAGCATATACCATCGCGAGGAGTTTCTTCTCTGCCGTTGAATATGGCTATTCTGTTTGTGTAAGGCATCGACTAACTACCGCAACGACCCCATGATAACCGTTTACTCTCATTTGATATAGAATGCCAGAAATTCCCCGGTCGCTTGCATCCGTCTGCAATCTATATTCCGCCTCTGGATCAATCTGTTTAAGTTCGATACATCTCATAAAATTTTGCTTAAAATCTATAAACGCGTCTTCGTGTACCTGATTCCATTCCCATTTGGCTCTTTTTTCAGCAATTGTCTTAGAGGATCAACATATTCATTCGAGTGACTGTAACTGAATTGTCGATAATAATTGCAAATGCCTAAAAATTTCTGGAGATCTGTTTAATTTCGAGGACTCATAAAATTAATAATTGCATCCAGTTTATCAGGATCCGGTGTGATACCCGTAGGTATCAAGATAAACCCTAAGAATTTAATTTCCTTCTTGAAAAATTTGCATTTTTCCAGATTCAACGTAAAGTTAAACTCTAATAACCGTTGAAATGTCAATTGTAACAAAGCCAAATGGTCATCAAAATTCTTCGAACTGAACAAAATATCATCGATATATATCGATATATCAACAACATGTTGTAGAGCATTACATAACGCGCGTAAAAAGCCATTTCCAGCCGTTTTGAAGCCAAACGGCACCTGTTCAAAGTAAAGAAAATTAACACACAAAATATAGTCAAATAATATTTATCGATTGTGCACTTGTCTAATACAGATAAATAAAATAATATGAAACAAAATAATCAATGAAAACCATAAGATGAAGAATTTAGCATTTTTGTTGCAATTTCCCCTGCTACGTCGGCGTGTTTCGAAAACGCAGCCCCGTAGAGGGGGATCCCTCCCAGTTCCATGATGCGTGTTGGTCGTTTCGACTCAATATTCGTCGCGAAATTGGACATATTGTTACGAATTTCTACACATATGAATTCTTTTCTAACTTTGGGAAAATTTCGCCCAAATATAGTAGAAAACCACCCCAAAGTTTGGTTCTGCCCTTAAGCATTGTTTCGACGCAATAATTTTTGTTTCCACCTCGATTTGGCGTTATTTTTTCATACAAAACGTGGTATTAACGGGAATATTTTTTTTAATACGCATCTATTTTGCACATTGCATACACAATTATAGCAAAGCTTGACTTTTTGTCAGGTTACAACGAATATTTGGATAATTTGAAGGATTATTATACGTGGGGTATAATAAGGAATGCTAAAGAATTTTCAGATCGACAACTTTTGTTTGAAACAATTTTTCATCCGATTTTTACTTTTCGAAATAAATGCAAAAAAGTTAAAAAAAACGCATGTTTCGGCTATTTTTTAAATGTTGCCGCCAAAATACAGCCGAGCACTAATTTCTATTATCATATTCATTTTCGGGAGGCAAAAATACATCGAATGTACCTTGTCGATTTTTCGATTTCGAATGGGCTGCTCATCCGAAGGTCTACCATATTCCGAAAATCTTGGTGAAATTTGTGTCCTTTTGGGCGTCAATGGGTTAATACCGCGTTTTGTATGAAAAAATTACGCCAAATCGAAACAAAAATTATTGCGTCGAAACAAGGCTTAGGGGCAGAACCAAACTTTGGGGTGGTTTTCTACTATGTTTGGGCGAAATTTTCCCAAAATTACAAAAGAATCCATATATGTAGAAGTTGGTGACAATATGTCCAATTTCGCGATTTTCGAAAATTGACCTGACTTCAAAGGGCTATAACTTCGGTTTTACTAGGTAAAATTGAATGAATAAAAAAGGAAATTAAACGTTTTTTCCAGACAAACGAAATGAGCCTTGTCAAAAATACAAAACTCATAAAGTAGTAAATGGTCAAAGATAACATAAAAACCGACCAAATTCGAGTTCATATTTTGTTTTCTATAAACCACCTATTGCATTGTCAATCAACATATTTTTTTTCCAAAAGTAGACAAAAAGATGAAATTTTTCTTTTTTTTATTTGTTCGAATTGGTCCAATAGAAAGCCTTAATAAATTTTTAAAAAACAGTCGTTTTTTGCTCTATTTTAAAAATTCACCACAGTGTATCTCGGGCTGTAGGGCTAAAAATTGGTGGAGCGCCTTCTTTCAGTATGTAGTTTAACATAAAAAATCGGCGGGATTTTATATGGGACGTTCTTTGTCAACCGGAACAGAGATCTGCCCAAAATTCATGTTGATGGATTTTGGTGATCTTGGGCTTAAAATTTTCGTTTTTGACTACTCTTTCAAAGCTCGTTGGGCAGAATCGGAATTTTCAACATTTCAGACCAATATGGCGGCTGGAAATCAGAAAAAAACGAGAGTTTGGATATAAAAGCTTCACAAAAACAAAAATTTACGTCCAAATAAACTGTTTTTGGTCCCAAATGATCAACAATTAACGTACTTAAAAAGTTGGCAATATAGGTTGAAATTCAACATGGCGGATCCAAAATGGCGGATGAAACTTCAAAAACCGCCGAAAAATTTAAAAATCGCTACGCGGACTGCCATTTTACAGTGAATTTTATTGGAAATTGTCACTCGGGGGTTTTTCGGTCCGCTGACTACGAACTTGGTGCCAGTTTGTAAAAATTTAAAATGGCAGATCCAACATGGCGAACATTTTTCAAAACAATGAATTAATTCCGTTGGAATCTTGCTAAATGGTAGTTTTTGGGATCGCTGATTACGAATCCGATATCATTCTTTAACAATTCAAAATGGCGGATCCAATATGGCGGATATTTTTGGAAATAATTCATCAAATTAAAGTGAGACTTGTTATTCGGGGGTTTTTGAGGTCGTTGATTATTAGTATGATATCAGTCATTTAAAATACACATTACATAATCTAATACTGAAAACAAAAGTTTTAATAATTGATCACACTCAAATTTAGTGTCCGATTGGTAAGCAGCGATCGCATAAACATTCGAGAAACAAGCTCTTAATAGCTCTCTGCGTTTCACAGGGTTGAGACTGTCTGCATGCAAATGAAGCCCGCATTACTTTTTTTTTTTACTTTTTTTATTTTTTATTTTTTTTTGTTTTTTTTTTTTGTTTTATGAAAATTTTTTTATTTTAATTGTCTTTGGGTTTATAATTAGAAATAATTTGTTGTTGGTAAAACGTTAGTTGCACCGGAATATCTAAATGCAGTGAGAGTTTTTTCGGAGCCAATCTAGATTGCTGGGTAATTTGTAAAAATATTTTCATAAAACAAAAAAACAAAAAACAAAAAAAAATCAAATAAAAACAAAAAAAAAGTAAAAAAAAAGTAATGCGGGCTTCATTTGCACGAAGACAGTCTGAACCCTGTGAAACGCAGAGAGCTATTAAGAGCTTGTTTCTCGAATGTTTATGCGATCGCTGCTTACCAATCGGACATTAAATTTGAGTGTGATCAATTATTAAAACTTTTGCTTTCAATATTAGATTATGCAATGTGCATTTTAAATGACTGATATCATATTAATATTCAGCGACCACAAAAACCCCCGAGTAACAAGTCTCACTTTAATTTGAGGAATTATTTCCAAAAATATCCGCCATATTGGATCCACCATTTTGAATTGTTAAAGAATGATATCGGATTCGTAATCAGCAATCCCAAAAACTACCATTTAGCATCCGTTTCCAACGGAATTAATTCATTGTTTTGAAAAGTCTTCGCCATGTTGGATCTGCCATTTTAAATTTTTACAAACTGGCACCAATTTCGTCGTCAGCGGACCCAAAAAACCCCGAGTAACAATTTCCAATAAAATCCACTGTGAAATGGCAGTCCCAGTAGCGATTTTTTAATTTTTCGACGGTTTTTGAAGTTTCATCCGCCATTTTGGATCCGCCATGTTGAATTTCTTCAACTTATCTTGCCAACTTTTTAAGTAAGTTAATTGTTGATCATTTGTGCCCAAAAACAGGTTATTCGGACGTAAATTTTTGTTTTTGTGAAGCTTATATATCCAAACTCTCGTTTTTTTCTGGGTTTCTGCCGCCATATTGGTCTGAAATTTTGAAAATTCCGATTCTGCCCAACGAGCTTTGAAAGAGTAATCAAAAACAAAAATTTTAAGCACAAGATCACCAAAATCCATCAACATGAATTTTAGGCAGAGCTCTGTTCCGGTTGACAAAGAACGTCCCATATATATATGAGTAATATTTTTACTTTTCGCCCACTTTTGTGGGGAGGGTTCACCGTTTTTCTCCAAATTTTAGTATGTTTTTCAACCTTCAAAAATAAGCCTTTTTGCGAATTTTCAGCCCCCAAGGTGACGTTGGGCCCCCGTGATCTTGATCGAAAGGCTCAAAATACGCCCTTTTTTGCCTACATTCTAGAATTTTTATCTCGGAACCTTTTGAACCGATTTAAATTTGACATAAGGGAAAGTTTTTCATCATAACGTCAACTATTCAGACAAATTTTTTCAAAACTCGAAATGTTAATGTCGATTTTTGGTAACTGATACAGTGGTATTGAAATTTAAAAAAAATGACAAATTTTAAATGGCTGCCAAAACAGAACCAATTGACCAAAATACTTTTCTAAAATATCGTTTGATAGGTTTTTCTATTATCTTTAAAATGCCGGGTCAGAAACTGAAATCCATTGAGTCGTTCAAAAGATATAGCCGTTTTAATATGGCCATTTTCGTGAAAATCGCGCTTTTTCGTATTTTTAAAAGAGTGTCAGTGGTTTCTGCCTTAATATAATGACACAAAAATTTAACTGGAGTTAGTTCTAAGTATGTATAACAACCTCCTTTGGGAATTTTTCTTGGCCCGAGCCTCAATCCACCTTATTCGAACTTCTCAATATTGAGTATTTTGCTTATCAAGTAAACCGACTCATACAACTGTTTCGGATTCTTCTAATAATTTTTAGAGCCCTAAGACATTCTAAACGATATGAATGATAAAAGTAAACACAAAGATATTGTATTTGAACTTTGGTATAAATCTCTTAGTAATTTTGAACCAAAAATATGATAATTTAAAATGTTTTTGAAATTTTAGGTATCATTTCCGTGAACGCTCATTTTATCCGACATTGAAAACTGTCTTTAATTTCTCACAACGTCGATGGTAATCCATCTAGAGATTTCCATCAGTATCCAAATGAAAGGTTTTTACTTCTAGTTTTATTATTTTTATCACCTGGCACGCGAATTCCGCCATTCCGCCAATTCCGCTTCGCCGATTCCGTTCCACGAGACGAGGCTTTCAGTCAGCTGATGGCCGTTCATGTATACCGAGTGTTTAAGATCGCTGATCATAATTTCGATGTTAAGAACATGTTATTATTACAATTGATTATTTGATTTGTGAAACGTCGTACGAATAAAAGGTAAGATTTGTAGTATGGATTCTTGTGCTTTTTTATTAAGTTAGGAGTATTGTGAAAAGGCAATTACTTTTTTGTTATTTTTGAAGTTAAAACTAACTTATTATACATAACCTAAAAATTCAATCACTTATCGTTCATAATTACTCCCTTTCGTTGGTTTCATTCTCTACACGTAACAATTTGTACATATAAAATTGAAATTTTGAAAAAGTCATTAAAAAAGTTTATTGTGCAAGAAAATAAACAAAATTCTTACATTATAAAAATCATTGCATCAGAATTTTTGTAAATTTTAGATATATTTTAAATATAAAATACAACATATTCTATCAATTTCATCCTTGTTTATAAACGATAAAATATAGCAATATTTTTCTATAATTTTCATCTGTATAACTTGCATTTATATTATTTAGTTCCAGAATTTTTAAATATGGCTCAGGAAACTGTGGATTGTGATGTTGGAATTTTTACGAAAACACAGTGTCATCTTAGTTCTTTTACAAATAACAAAAATGTTCATAACCTTGAATCTTTGCCTGATGGAGATATTTTGAATTTAAAATACAGAATTGATAACTACTATGAAATTTCGAAGGGGAACATTTGTGATCATCATAAATGTGTATGGTTAGATTATTACTCAAATGCAATTCGAAAATGTTGTGATCCATTTAAAAAACATGACAAGGTTATTACTAAGGATCTCAGAATACTGAAACTACAAACTTGTGAAATGACCCTTATAATTTTGTTAATGAAATTGAAACCTGGCGATAAAATTTGTAAAAGGTGTGAAACTGTTTTAAACAGTAAAATTGATTCTGCACAAAATAATGCTCACAATCTGAATAAAATAATTTCTAACTCTAGTAGTAATGCAACCAGTTCTCTGGAAAGACGAGAAAAACAAGAAAAAGTTGTCAGTAATAATGATAATGTTTTACATGACAGTCAAATTTTAGATAGTCAAAATTCAATTGCTAGTAGCGATATTACAGTTAGTAATTCCTCTGACTTTACTACATTGCGCCAGGAACAAAGAGTAGTAAATTCTGTATTAGACAATCTTGACATGCCAAGTTGGAACAATCTTACATTTCATAAATCTAGACGCATACGTGACGGTGAAATTATAGTTCAAGATGTTTGTAAACATTTTACAGAACATTTGTCAAAGGCATCTAATGTTAACATTACAGTTCCTGAAGCTGTATGTCATAATATATTAGAAGACTGTTCAGTGTTTAGAGAATTGTTAACAAACCTACAAAACGAATTTCAAAGCGCTAAAACTATGTTTAAAAAACTTGAATTATTAGCATTACTACCAAAACATTGGGGTAGATGTGAAATTCGACTGCATTTCAACTGTACAGATTATATGTATAAGAAACTCAATCAGTTTAAAGAAATGGATGGTAAGTTTGAAATAATGTATTCATTGTTCTTAAATAAATTATAAATTGTCGATTTTTGACCAAAATAATTTGTCTATTTGATGCATTAAAATGCTTAATTATTGTTTCAGAAATGTGCTATGTAATTTTTAAATTAATTATTAAAAATGTACTACTATCTGGTGTTTATGGTATCTTTAACGATTACATAACATTTAACATTCTGTCAGTTTCATCGTGTAAATATTCATTTATATTTCTTTGAATATTTCAATATTCAAACCTTGTAAAATTTAAGGCCGTCGGACAATTTAATGGCAAAAGTTAAAAAATCCATATTTTGAAAGTTATAAATATATTGTGACCCCCCAAAAAACCGAACCCCAAAATCTCGAAACCAAATAAATCCGAACCTACCCAGAAAATACCCAAACCGTCGTCGTCGTTCGCAACCGCCCGCAACCGCAACGCCAACCAATAAAACCTCAACCAACCACATCCCGGGGGTCACAAGACCTTACGACGCGCACGATGTTATTAAGGGCGCCAGGCATGCCGAAGCATGCCGAATTTATAGGCGCGCCGCAAGGCGATGGTGTGCCCGCTATGCTCAGCCCCGAGATCCCCTCGGCACGGGAGAGGGCGGTATTCGTGCGCAGTCAAAACCGAAACCCAAAGCTCGGCGATATAAGGTAGCGGTTACGACCAACGAGGACGGGGTTCAAAACGACGATTACGTAACTCGAGGTCCCAGACGTTGTCCCTCGGCAGGGGTACGGCCGGGACTTCCTAATCGCGGTGCCTTGCGACGGACTCAACCAGGACTTTTCGGACGCGGCGCCTGGCGACGAACTCGACAAGGACTTTTCGCAAATACGGTGCCCGGGGACGACCTCCCCGGGACTTTCTAAGAGGCCTTGCCCGTCGACGAACTCAGCGAGGACTTCCAAGACGCACTGCCTCGTGACGGACTCGAGCGGGACTTTATACGCGGTGCCCCGCGAAAACCCTGCCAAGAGACGACTGGTCCACCGTCCCGCTAAACTCAATATTCAAAACCCCACGATTCCACGGTAATAACGCGCAATAAAAACAAACGGAACTGAACCACCCATAAACCCTACGGATATCTTGAATACTGCGGAGCGATATTAACCCTAGAAAACGCGCCCTATTCTGACGAAGCATTAAGCAAAATGTGGGTTGCCCCTTAAGGGCCGAGAGCCTTCGAATCAAAAGAATACAAAAAAAAACCACGGGACGCACCTCCACAGCGGGTGCCCGTAGCACACGCCAAATACTGGCCGAGAATACCTTTATGAAAAAGAAATAAGATTCACGAGTTTTACGCGTTTGCACCAAGGAGACGCCCGTAACCACAGTTATCACATGCGGGTAAATGTGCGACGTAACCGAAACTGGCAGACGAAAAGGAGACGATGAAACGACAAAATTTTGGGTTGCCCCGTAGGGGCCGAGAGCCGCCGAAATAAAAGATACAAAAAGCGCGCCACACCTCTACCATGGGTGTTCTTAGCCGCCATGGCCGATAACCCAAACATAAGAAAATAATATTCAATAGTTCGGTGCACCCCACGGGTGTCGGTAACCCAGATTCCTACCCGATCCTATTATACCGGAACAACTGCGGAAGAGACGTAACGCGTCCTCTCGGTACCGACTAGTCGACCCGACGCTCCCCGTCTGTCCTTTTATGTACGTCTCGGGCCATCTCGATTAGAGTTTCGAACGCGCTGCTTGGACATGCCTCCGCGGAAACCCCGCTCGCCCGCACATAAACACTTAGCCGTGGGTGATCCTTTGTCTCACAAATTCAGCGCCACCTTCCGAAATATTATTATTTAGCTTAATCCTTTTAATTAAGTAACATTATTCCCTCTGAGCGAATCAAAGGCGATAGCAACATTACTTTTGTTTATATTGTTTATTAATCTCCTTGAAGTCGTCGCAAGGTCGCAAACCATTAAGTGTCTTTTTAATTAAGTAACATTATTCCCTCTGAGCGAATCAAAGGCGATAGCAATATTACTTTTGTTTAAATTATTTATTATTCTCCTTGAAGAAAGTTCAAGGCCGTAAACCATTAAGTTTATATTTAATTAAGTAACATTATTCCCTCTGAGCGAATCAAAGGCGATAGCAATGTTACTTTTGTTTAAATTATTTATTATTTTCCTTGAATAAGTTTCAAGGACGTGAACCGTTAAATTTATATTTAATTAAGTAACATTATTCCCTCTGAGCGAATCAAAGGCGATAGCAATGTTACTTTTGTTTAAATTATTTATTATTTTCCTTGAATAAGTTTCAAGGACGTGAACCGTTAAGTTTATATTTAATTAAGTAACATTATTCCCTCTGAGTGAATCAAAAGCGATAGCAATGTTACTTTTGTTTAAATTATTTATTATTCTCCTTGAAGAAAGTTCAAGGCCGTAAACCATTAAATTTATATTTAATTAAGTAACATTATTCCCTCTGAGCGAATCAAAGGCGATAGCAATGTTAGTTTTGTTTAAATTATTTATTATTTTCCTTGAATAAGTTTCAAGGACGTGAACCGTTAAATTTATATTTATTTAAGTAACAATTTTAGTTTGCTGTAATAAGTCACGGACGGTAGCAATGTTATCTTTAAAGTGATTAAGGCGTATTTTGTTCGACAAAGAACCTCTACCGCGAGAAAAGTCCAAAAACCCGAATCTTTTATTAATATTTATCGATTCATTTGATGACGATACCCGCACTTCGTCCACAGAAAGTTACACTCGCGAAAGAACAATGATGCTATTCAATTTACGAAGAAGCTACGAATTACAAAAAAAAAACTATTTATTACGTCGCGATCACGTTGTATCACGAACCCGGAACCATTTTAAGGAGCACTTCAGCCGACCACGCGAGCGAGAACTATATACGAATTCCGGAAGGCTGTTATCGAGAAAAAAGAACGCGAAGCCTTCCGAAATTCGTCGTACCTGTACCTTCCGATGCCCATCTGCCAAGGCCCAGAGATCCTGCCGCTGCTGCAGACCACACGAGAATGGCCCGGGGCTCGTCGCCGCCGTGCCGGAACGCGATCCTCGCCGCCCGCCGGCGCCAGAGACGGAGCGCGCTGATTAGCTCCCGCGGTACCGCGTGACTACCGCGGCTTTCCCCGCGGTGTCTCTTCCCCTTTTCTCTCGATTCCCCTCACGCGTTCTGGAACCTTCTAGAGACTTCCAGAAGCGGTAAGCCGTAAACATCCATTGTCTCGATACCTCTATCAAAACAACAGATGCCCTTGTTTATCCCGTAACCATCATAACAAAGCGACGAGATCCTTCCTAATCGGGCTCTTTATGTTCAAATATTAACGAGAATTTCAACACAATAAACGATATAATATTATCCGCGATGTAAAATATAATCTGTTTACGAAATCACCAAAATACCGAGAACCTTCTAACGAAATTAATATTCTAAAATGATGTGAAAAATGCCCAAGTATGCGTACTAATTTTTATAATGACTCAAACCTGCTACTACACGATATCCAAAAATCTTAAACAATGCAAAAGAAAAGAATTCAAACGATAAAATTTTCTTTTCAGTTTCGGATGAAAACCAAGACGAATCTATACGATGTATGATGTAATCTCCCCCCCATTTTCCTAAAAGATGTTTACTTAATTTAACTTACCTTAACCTAATTTAACGTACTTTAACTTACCATAACTTAATTTAACTTACTCTAATTTATCCTAACTTCCTGTAACTTAATTTAAGTTACTCTAATTTATCCTAACTTAATGTAACTTAATTTAACGTACACTAAATTACCCTAACTTAATTTAGCTTAATTTTACTTAATTTAATTTACTTTTTGCGACCTCCGGAATCTCAAGATTCACAACGCGATGTAGGATATCTAAAAAATTAGCGCCTTCACAGCAGTCCCCCCTTTATATCCAAGAATATCCTTATTCCCCGGATAAAGCCTCCCGGCAAGACAAAGTCTATAATTTCTACGGCACTCCGGCCGCCATTACTCAAAATCACAAAACCAAAACTCAAAAAACCATACGAAACGTCACTGTAAAATTAGCGCTTCGAACAGCAGTCCCCCCCTTATAGTGATCGTTATCGTTCCCCAGATAAAGCCTCCCGGCAAGACAAAGTCCGTCTCGGTACGGAGCGGTGATCCCTTGCCGCGGGTCAGTGCAGTCCCTTACAAAAATTAGCGCCACGAACGACAGTCCCCCCTATGATGGAACTACACCAACCCGTGGTTTGGAGCCATATCCAAAAAACCAGCGCCACTACAGCAGTCCCCCCATTTACCCCTTGATATGACCCCCGCGAGCAACAGTGCCAAGAAAAGATTAGCGCCACGATCGACAGTCCCCCCAATATAGGCACTGCAGCACCCCCTTCGGATTGATTCTCGCGCAGATCTACAGCTGTAACGTGTTGCCACGTTACAATATATCATAAAATACCAAAAAACTTCTATTTTATCTAAACGCTAGAATTATTCATTAAATAATTATATTATTAGCAAATATAGAGGCACTTGGGTGTAAATGTGAAAATGGAGTAACTGTTCTCTAAGATAGGTATACAATTTTCATCCATTGTTATTCATCATACTTGTTAGTATATATTATACACTAACAAGTATTATAAAATTTCAAGAAATAGATTTGAGGGACAGTACTATAACATTTCCCCTGTATTTACCATTATCCTTAGTGGCCTCTATTTTACGTAAATGAAACATATTACTTAGGTTATATAATTTAATATTTATGTTCAAGATTTCCCAGATAATATAAAATCTTACAAAAGACAAAGTTACACTAAAATGTCCACTGAAATGCAGCAATGTATACTCAATTATTATCAGGATGACGCAAATACATATACCTGCCCAGGGAAAAAGGAATTCGTATCAACTGTGGATAAAGATGGAAAAAAAATGTTTATACAGAAAAAATTATTGTTATACACAGTATATGATTTGTATTTAAAATTTCTGGATCAATACACAGGAAATGAAAAGTCGCCTTCGTTCTCTTACTTTATGTCTTTAAAACCTATAGAATGTATACATGCTGGAAACCCTGGAAGTCATACTATTTGTGTTTGTGCAGAACATCAAAATGTCAAACTAAAATTGTATGCTCTGTCCAGAAAACTTCATTACAGAGACATATTAGAAGGTGCTGTTTGTGACGTTGATAATGAAAACTGCATGATAAAGAAATGTAATAAGTGTCCAGGTCAATCACGAGTGTTAAGGACATTCGAAAATCTAGTAAAAGAACTTGAACTAGAATTGGAAAATGAGCAAATCAAATATAAAAATTGGGTCGATGCAGGAAGTGCAGCTTCACTTGAAAGTTTTGTAGATACCTTAGAACATTTAAAAACTCAGTTATGCGAAGACATTAATAAGTTGACTTTACATCATTACATAGCGGACGCTCAAAAGCAATACCTAAATCACTGTAAAAGTAATTTGGAATTGGATACTTGTATAATTATAATGGATTTTTCAGAAAATTATTCATTCATAATTCAACAATCTGTGCAAGCTTTTTATTACAATAATTCACAAGCAACTATACATCCTTTTTGCATTTACTATAAAACGAAGAATAGTGATGAACTACTTAATGTAAATTATTGTGTAATTAGTGATTCTAAGGACCATTTTGCGTACACAATAAATGCGTTCACTGAAAAACTTATGTCCGTAATGAAAGAGGAATACAGCTGGATTGAAAATATAATTTATTTTTCGGATGGAGCACCTCAGCAATACAAAAACAAGTAATATAATGTATTGTATTCTAAAAAAATAACGAATGTATACCATTTGAAAATAATCTAATTTCTTTGTTATTTATTCAGAAACCATTTGGCAAATATATTGTGCCATGAGAAAGATTTTGGCATAAAAGTGAAATCGTACAATTTTTTTGGAACCAGCCATGGAAAATCGCCATGTGATGCCATTGGTGGAAATTTAAAAAGGCAAGTTATGTGTCACTGCATCAGATCTCCACCGGAAGGACAAATTACTAATGCTCGCGAGATGTACGAGTATTGTGGGTGTATTGCAGAGTATTGTGGGTGTCGCAAATGGAAGTTCAAAAGTACGAAAAACGATTACGTAAACGATTTACAATGGTGTCAACATTTCCAAATACAAGGCTACATCATTGTTATATTCCAGTCGAAGGAAAATCGATGATAATGAAAGTCACATCATTTTCTACAGACCAAAAAACTATAACATTAGATTTGAAATGATGTTCCGAAGTAAACAATTTCATAATAGACTTATTACGAATAGCCCTGTCTTGTAAAAAATTAATCGTATAAAACATATGCATAATCATGAACATTAAAAATTAAACATTTGCCAATTGTTAAGTAACTTATTTTCATAAAATTATTTACATTATAGGTAGGTTAATAGTGGTAATAAACATTTACATAAGTCAAATGTTTATTACCGCTATTAACTTCACAATAGTAAATTACGATCGTTATATACATAAACAAAAAAAGTTACTTTAATTTATGAACGGAGCAGTTTGTGGGGTAAAAGTTATGAGCAATTTATAAAAAATAATGATACTAGAGGTTAAAAACCTTTCATTTGGATACTGATGGAAATCTCTAGATGGATTACCATCGACGTTGTGAGAAATTAAAGACAGTTTTCAATGTCGGATAAAATGAGCGTTCACGGATATGATACCTAAAATTTCAAAAACATTTTAAATTATCATATTTTTGGTTCAAAATTACTAAGAGATTTATACCAAAGTTCAAATACAATATCTTTGTGTTTACTTTTATCATTCATATCGTTTAGAATGTCTTAGGGCTCTAAAAATTATTAGAAGAATCCGAAACAGTTGTATGAGTCGGTTTACTTGATAAGCAAAATACTCAATATTGAGAGGTTCGAATAAGGTGGATTGAGGCTCGGGCCAAGAAAAATTCCCAAAGGAGGTTGTTATACATACTTAGAAGTAACTCCAGTTAAATTTTTGTGTCATTATATTAAGGCAGAAACCACTGACACTCTTTTAAAAATACGAAAAAGCGCGATTTTCACGAAAATGGCCATATTAAAACGGCTATATCTCTTGAACGACTCGATGGATTTCAGTTTCTGACCCGGCATTTTAAAGATAATAGAAAAACCTATCAAATGATATTTTAGAAAAGTATTTTGGTCAATTGGTTCTGTTTTGGCAGCCATTTAAAATTTGTCATTTTTTTTAAATTTCAATACCACTGTATCAGTTACCAAAAATCGACATTAACATTTCGAGTTTTGAAAAAATTTGTCTGAATAGTTGACGTTATGACGAAAAACTTTCCCTGATGTCAAATTTAAATCGGTTCAAAAGGTTCCGAGATAAAAATTCTAGAATGTAGGCAAAAAAGGGCGTATTTTTAGCCTTTCGATCAAGATCACGGGGGCCCAACGTCACCTTGGGGGCTGAAATTTTGCAAAAAGGGTTATTTTTGAAGGTTGAAAAACATGCTAAAATTTGGAGAAAATCGGTGAACCCTCCCCACAAAAGTGGGCGAAAAGTATAAATATTACTCATATATATATATATATATATATTTCTAACAGGTAATTCATCAAGCTTAGTTAATGCTTTTAATTGTGTATATATTCGCTCACAGATACATGTCACCTGACTTCCACTATCTACGAAAAATCAACATTTGGTTATGTACCTCAACTTTCAATCGCACGCATTTTGGGAATAAGTTTTCACCTTCTTTCTCCCCTAATCTTTTAGCCCCTTCGGTCAACCCAGAATCCATTTGTTCCAAATAATCGAAAAAATCTCGACACGTTATCGGGCCTACATTCACCGTGTCGGCTTCAGTTTAAATTATTTTGGGCTCTCTGCTTGGAATTAACAAAATTATGGGCCTTACTTACGGCAGGTGGCGGATTACGAGTATCGGGCAATTGATTAAAACTTTGTCGTCTCGGTCCATTATATGGTTTCCTTCGCGAATTATTTCGATCAGTGTTTACACGCTCTCTATTATACGGTCGATCATTCAATGCATTCACTTGACGACCTTGATTTTCTTTTAGACTATTTTAATTTGATTTATCCCGATTAACTGCATCTAAATTTGCCAATGTTCGCGATATTTGTACGTTCTCTTCAAAGTTCACATGAGACAAATGTTCTCTTACCCACTAAGGATATTGCTGGGCAATCGTATAGTGCGTCTCGTAATTAGACATTTCCGGCACGAAATATGACAATTCCTTTAATTGTTTATAATAATACTCGACTAATGTAAATTCCGAATTATAACGACGCGAAGCGACCATACATTTTTAATTCTAACTCGTACGGGAATTGAATAAAATTCGTTTAGAAATGCAGATTTAAATTCATCAAAAGCCTTAAAAATCTTATTCAATTCAAACCACATTTTTGATCTACCCTATAAATAATTCTCAATAATATTCAATATTTGATCATCATTTTAACTACTCATTTTTTGAAACCTTCTGACCTCCTCTAAGAACGCTACAGGATTAATCGTATTTTCATCATGAAATTTCGTTACTTTAACATCAATATTCAAATAAGATAAACTATTTCCAATTATTTTCTCAATTGGTATTTGAGCTGTTTCGGGATTTTCGCGACCTATCACATTATTTTGCGCTTCCTTTTGCCTTAGCGCTTCTAATTGACTATCTTTTTCATTTACTAAACGCCGTAACTCATCTAAATCAATAATTTGCTGTCTTCGACTATCACCGTCTTCAATTACTAGCGTTTGGTCCAAGTCATTATCGCGCATTACCGGCATTTTATTTTGTTTATTTATATTCGACTTTTCAAAATTTAATGAACTAAATTTGTGTTTACACAACCGACCCAACTACGAAAATATTCTATAGCCATCGATCTACATTTGTACCTTGTGTAATATTTGTTATTATTCGGACCTTTCAATATTATCTTATTTCAAATCATAACGTAAACATGCTTTTTTTGTTTTCGACTTTGTTTTCTTTATTTATCTTTATTCTATATCGTGACAATAATAAATTTAACAAATCTCAAATTCTAATTAATATGTTATAATTAATTACTTTCTGATTCCTAAATTCGTATTTTCGAAATTCTAGAATATTGATCATATTTTTCGTTTTCAAATTTATACATATTTTAAATTTTTATTTTTATTTTGCATGAACGTTACGCTTTGAATTTATAATTCTGTTATTTTTCACTTCGCTCAATTTTTAACACATTATTTCCGAGGACTTCCGGTTCCGGTGAGTAACTTAACAGCACTGTCTTTCTCTTGGTCTATCTTTTCGGCATTTGTCTGCTGTATTGTGCCTGCGGGCGTTGATTTTTTGCAGCTCACCGACAAGCTTGATTCTGTCACTCCGCCTCATCAATTCTGTTGCTGGCCTTTTTGAGCGGCTCTATCGTTGTTGGCATTTCATTTGGTGACAGGATTTCTAACCTCCAAATTCCACGTGGCTTGTCTCCTACTTACGCACAAGTTGTTTAGGACAAGTACCTCCATCTATCGCCTCTAAACACCTATTACTGCAAATCAACTAAGGACTCCTGCTCTTGAGGTAACATCGACCCGTAACATTAGATCGGATGAGCCGCCGTTGTTTACCATCTGCTGATAATACAACTTCGGTCACTTTTAAACAACATTGGCTGATTTTTTGTGTTCTTCGTGTGATAAATCCATCACAGACAGTTCATCCATCATATGCATCGTATGCAAAAGTTGATATCATACTGATTGTTGGCCTGAGTCTGGCATCAAAACTGATGAAGGGCATCACATTTGCTGCCTCACTAATAGAGGACGAAAACGAAAGGGAGCCGAAAATCTACTACGTCCTCCGCGCCTCCTATGGTCAACCAGTGCATCATCAGCTGAATCTGGCATATCGGAGACGTCCCAACAGTCCGGTACAACGTATGACAATCTTGTCGACCTGCAAACTTTTTACAACGAGTTTAAAAATACCTGCGCCATGTTAAGCACAAAAATGGATAAGGTTCTCAATGTATCAACGAGGGTCGATGAAATCGAGACGAAACTTGATGCACACACAGTTGAAGCGAAGGCCGAAATGAAATCCACACGTGGAGACGTCGACAAATCTCGTGCTATTGCAGGATATGAGGCTCGAAACTGTGAAATAGTAGTTTCTGGACTACCTGAACGCGACAACGAAGATCTGCGTAACATTATTATAAAAATCTCAGAAATATTACGTGTTACTACGGACGCCAGGGACATACTATCGGCGTATAGACTCAAACCGCTAAGAAACTTAGCTACCAACGCAGCAACCTCTACGGATCAGCAACCCTCTAGGCCGTTCTCTATTCTCGTAAAACTAACTTCCTCGCGCTTGAGATCTGCTTTTATTGTTGAGGCTAGAAACCATCGCAACCTGGTATCAACAATGATCGACGACACCCTGACAAAGCAGACAATATATATCAACAAACACTTACCACCAGGAACAAGAGAATTACTACGAAAAGCCAAAGCTGCTGTGCGAAGGGTTCCAGCGAAAAGATGCTATTTCTACAATGGTATTGTCCACTACCGCCCGGCGAGCGGTGAAGCAGCAATTGAAATTCTGACAGATGAAGACCTAGCTCAAATCTCGTTATGAGGCGAAGTGCGTGACTGTGAATCAGTAGCTTCTAATGTCGATACTAGCGGTTCAAATTTACCTATGTCATTCATTCCTAATAATGAAAACGTCAAATTATGTCATATAAATGTGCAGTGATTAGGTTCCACCAATAAGTTCCCAATATTCACAGAATTTTTTTACAACTAACTTCTTTCATGTTATCCTGCTAACTGAAACCTGGTTCAATGCTTTTCATTTGGATAAACAGTTTAACTTAAAAAATTATGTATTACTGAGGAATGACAGACTAGGGAAACGTGGGGGTGGTGTCGCTGCATATATTCATAGCTCTCTAAGACCAACTGTACTTTCAACATCTAAATACGTTATAAATGAGCCTGAATTTATGCTCATAGACTTAAAAATAGACCACAGTACTAAAATCTTACTATCTGTCATCTACAGAGCGCCTTCCGCGTCTTACCTGAACAAATTTGAAGATTCGCTACTGAGATATAGTCACGCATACAACGATATAATAATATTCGGGGATTTGAATATTGATTTAAATAAAAACAACTCGGCTTCGTCACATCTTCGTGAGTTTGCCTCAGACAGTGGTCTTTCCATTATCCCATTTAACTCGACTCATCATAGCCACATTTCAGATTCATGGATTGACCACTGCCTTGTGTTAGATTCAAACAAGGTAACTCATTATGACCAAATTGTTACTTCGTTTGTCGCTGGACATGATTTAATATCGATCGAGTACGATATCAAGGTACCAACCAAAGCTGAGGGAACTATCTCCTGTAGGAACTACAACAAGATTAATATAAACAATCTGTTGACTGATCTCGACAACAAGGATAGGTCCGCCTTCCTATCCCTCCCTAGTATTAATGAGTCGTGTACATTTTTAAGTCAAACGCTAAAAACTACGCTTGATGATCATACGCCTCTACATTCCTTTCGGCCCAAAGTATCATCTGCCCCTTGGCTTACTCCAGAACTGCGCAGAATGCGCGTTCATTACAATTCTTCAATCTCAGCAACTGGACGCACGAGGGACCCTCAGATCAAATCACGACTAACAGCATTTCGAAAGATCTACAGGCAACAATTATCAACGACGAGAGACAATTATTATGCCGTTAGGCTAACGGGAATATCAGAGCCAAAGAGACTATGGAGGGAGCTACGTGGAATGGGTTTGGTTAAACGTAAAACAGATAATTTACGACTTTGCTGCACAGTTGACGAAATTAATCAATATTCTGCTTCTCTATCACAAAATTCTACTGAAGTATCAACCGTAGATCTCTCCTCGTATACTTGGCACCCTGATTTCTCTGAAGAACATTTATTCTTGGCTTATATTACACCCGAGGTATTACATAGAAACATTATGCTGATATCATCGGAAGCCAAAGGAGTTGATGAACTTTCCCGCACGTTTTTGCTCAAGTGCTTACCGGCTATTTTCCCCTATTTGCTGCACTTATTCAATCAGTCTCTACGGATATCATCTTTTCCAGCATTATGGAAATAGGCCCTGCTAACACCGATTAAAAAAGTTAATGAACCTACTGATCCCTCTGACTACAGACTCGTTTCCATCCTGTGTATGCCATCTAAAATACTAGAACGAATTGTTTATGAACAGGTGATTGAATTTCTAAATCGCAGAGGCTGGTTTGACCCATTTCAATCGGGGTTCCGAAAGCAACACAGCACTCAAACCGCCCTACTGTACGTCACAGAGGAAATTCGTACTGCATTTGAGGAGGGCATGATTGTTGTTCTAGTGCTTTTTGACTTTAGCAAAGCGTTTGACTTAGTAGACCATGCTCTGCTACTTTTAAGATGAGAGATGCTGGTTTCTCCAATTCGGCGATTGCATGGTTTGCATCCTATCATGGGGGCGACGGCAAGCAGTTCGTGGGCCTGACGGAAGTATCTCATCATGGTTATCAGTGAGAGCTGGAGTACCCCAAGGGTCTGTTCTCGGGCCCCTCCTTTTCTCGCTGTTTATCAATGATCTTCCTTCAATTTTCCAGCATTCATCTCATGCAATATTTGGTGATGATACGCAGATATTCTTGAAATGTCGTCCTGAAAGTATTGACTCGGGGATACAGAGAATCTCGTCTGATGTGCAGGAATATTAGTAAGATGAATGTCAGTGTTATCCCTCAAATTGTTATTCAGGGACAACCTTTAACATGGACTGTCACTGCCAAAAACCTTGGACTGTACATCGACCAAACATTGTCGTGGCGTGAACATATTGTGCAGATGTCCCGAAAAGTGTATGGTACCCTACGGCAGTTATACTCTAGTATGAACGCTCTATCGGAAAACCTGCGGCGCCAGTTGATCATTTCACTGATACTTCCCTACTTTGATTATTGTGCTGCGGTCTATAATGCGATTGACACCACCAAAAAACTCAAAATAGAACTCATGTTGAATGCATCAATACGTTTCATTTACCGGATTCGAAAGTTTGAACATATTACTTACTATAGATGTCGACTAGGATGGTTGACCGCTGCAAACCGCAAAATTTATGTTATCGGTTGCCTGACTTACCAGCTTATCAAAAATAATCAGCCACAATACCTCTATCAGCGCTACATTTGGCGTCGTGATATCGCCTCCCGGGGGCGGTACTACGAATCCCCAATCATCGCACAGCTGTATTTGCTAATTCTTTCATAATTACTTCTAGCAAATTGTGGAACTCTCTTCCTCTCAATATTTCAAATAGCGCTACAATTCAGTCCTTTAAGAGCAGACTTTTCGAATATTTGTTGGAAGCTGATAAGTCCGGCCGTAATGCGATACGGACATATTAAATGCAGCAATCCTAACTATGTGTTAAGTTACTAATTACAAATGTATTGTATTACGAGATATTAATAAGTTATAGACATTGTAAAATTATATCTTAGTTACTGATTGCGAAATTTGATTATTATGTATAAGGTACTTTTTTCATGTTATCTCTAAATAATTACTTTTATCTATGAACACTATTATCACAATGTAAATTTTATCTTTATGTACACATAATCTGGTTGGCTTAAGGGAGACCATATCTAGTGCCATAAATAAACAGAACTATAACTATAACTATAACTATAACTATAACTATTTCACTCAACATAAATCCAACACTTATAATATTATGCGTGTTCTTTTAATTTTATAATTTTATCTATAATAACTATTCTTGTCAGGCTAATCCTTGCCTTTTAGTTGGGTGCCAATATATATTCTTTGTATGATACATATTAACAATCAATAAATTCGAATAAATAAATAAATAAATGAATGAATGAACAATTATTATAGATATGACAATGACATATTTATTATCAATATGATTGAAATAACAAAGAAACGAGAGAGAGAGAGAGAGGCTAATACATATTGATTTGAATTTTAATACAAAATGAAAACCTACGGCTTGAGTGTGTTGGTTACCGTTCTGCTTCTTCAACGTGTTCTTCGTGCACATGTATTTTCAAAATGTTGGTAATTTTTTTTTTTGGTTTACCTCGGTATTCGCTTTGTGCATGACGATGGAGGGGATATCGAAATCGACGACAGCGCTCAGCGTGGAGATTTCTGACAACTCGCATCTGCAACGTCAGAGCTTTTCCATTAAAGTCAATTTAAAAATGCTCTTATTTATTCGTTAATTTGAGACATTTTAAAGTTTATTTCGATCTGTTGCAAGTGTTGCAAGTAAGGTTTATGGTTTAAAGAACCATTTAAAAGGGATCATTTTATATTATACCGTGCAAAAAAAAATGATTACTCTGAGTTCGAAATTGTATAGAATACAATTCATTATTCAGCTGAAATATATTTATATTTATGTATATATTGTAATTTTCCATTATTAGTAATTTAGTTAATAGATAAACATGGTATTTTTCTTATTTCCAATGTAGTTTTGTACGGTGGAACAGTCACTGAGGTTTGCCGAATTACACTGGAACGAATTAATTTATGCTCTGTACATATTCCAAATACTTCTTCTACACGAACTACATATCCTACAGCCAAATTTTTTCCCTTTTCTATACTTACTGGATTAAAGTTTATTGAGTTTGTGATTGATTCAAACCCAGTTTGGATTATCGTATTCATTTACGCCCCTTAACCTCGTTTTGTTTAACTCAAAATAATTCGAATTAAAAAAGTATAATATTTTGTTACAAACAAAAATGTACAAAATTTGGGCCGAATTTCAAACAATATACTCAAAGTACTAATGCTTTTGAAAACCCGCAGAAAATTAAAAATAAACTAAATATTTCACTTTCTCATATCACTCTCCATACAAATTGCAGATGCGAGTTGTCAAAATTCACCACCAGGCAGCGTGGCCGGCGTCTTGCACTAAGCGAATACGGCCGGATAGGTGACTTCGTAAGAGAATTGCGCGACAAACACGACCACCCTCTTTAATCTAAGATATACAAGCGAATACCACTTCGTCCGCCTTAACAGTTATAATAATCACCAATTCGTCCAGTCCTGCTTCGCCGATAACGTAGATCAATACATGATTTGATACCTACCTACCTCTCTCCCTCCTTCTCTCTCTCTCTCTCTCTCTCTCTCTCTCTCTCTCTCTCTCTCTCTCTCTCTCTCTCTAATATAAGTACGTCATTACAACTTTATGTAATATTACATAAATTAAGGCCAATATGGAAGTTCGGAAAATGACCCTTTTGTTACCGCTACGCCTTCATAAATTCAAATATCGATTTTTTCATACTTTAACTGATTTTCCCCGTAAAAATTTTCTCAAAAACACATTCAGAAAATACTATATGCAAAAATACACAAATTAAAACCAGTAAAAATGTTCGAAAAAAAGTTGGTATTGTGAACCCCACCCGGACAAAGATAAAAAATATCGATTTTCTTAAATTTCATTAAGTTCCCCGGCATATTTTTGTTTAAAAATGCATTTAAAAATACTTTCTGTAATTTTACACAAATTAAGACCAGTAGGAATGTTCGGAAAAAGTCCCATCTGTCATCCCCACTCCTCCATAACTTCAAATATCATTTTTCACGAATTTTGAAGAAGTTTCCCGGCATAGTTTTGTTTAAATACGCTTTTAAAGGATACTCTATATAATATTACACAAATTAACAACAGTAGGAATGTTCGAAAAAGTAATTGCGGTCATCCCCACTCCTTCATAACTTCAAATATCGTTTTTCTGGAATTGTGAAGAAATTCTCCGGCATAGTTTTGTTTCAAAACGCATTTAATGAATATTCTATGCAATAATAGACAAATTAAGACCGTTAGAATGTTCGGAAAAAGTCCCTTCTTTCATCCCCACTCCTTCATAACTTCAAATATCGTTTTGCTTAAATTTTGAAGCAGTTCGTCGGCATAGTTTTGTTTAAAAAGGCATTTAAAAAATACTCTATGTAATATTACACAAATTAAGAACAGTAGCAATGTTCGGAAAAAGTCCCTTGTGTCATTCCCACTCCTTCATAACTGCAAATATCGTTTTGCTTGAATTTTGAAGCAGTTCGACGGCATAGTTTTGTTTAAAAAGGCATTTAAAAATACTCAATGTAATATTACACAAATGAAGACCAGTAGGAATGTTTGAAAAAGTAATTTCGGTCATCCCCATTTCTTCATAACTTCAAATATCGTTTTTCTAGAATTTTGAAGCAGTATCCCATTGATGTGATCAAAAACGCATCTAATTTATAATCTATGCAATAATACACAAATTATGACCAGCAATAATGTTCGCAAAAAGTCTCTGCTGTCATTCCCATCCCTTTAAAAATACAAATATCGTTTTTCTCATACTTTGACTGATTTTGCCCTTAAAATTTTTCTCAAAAACACATTCATACTTTCACTAAGTTCCCCCGCATAGTCTTTCTTAAAAACACATTTAGAAAATACTTTATGCAAAAATACCCTAATTATGACCACTAATAACGTTGGAAAGAAGTGCCTTCTATCATCCCTACCCCCTGTAACCGCTTTTTTAGATTACTTAGATAAGGTATAAAGGTAATAAATAACACCCGTGTTTGAAGTAAAGAACTCAAAGTAACACGTGTTTTTTAATTACTTAGGTTGCAACCGAAACCAATAACAAAAAAAAAATAAGAAATTATCGGAATTATATTTCGGGAGGAGCGGAGACTGACGAAAATACATCCAAAATAATATAGTAATTATTCGCTTACCACTATCCAACTGTATTATTCATCTTATAACGAATCTCGCACCTTTATATTTATATTTTCATAATAATGCTCGTCAGCTTACAAAAGAACACAAACTATAAAAAATTCAACGCTTAAACCCGACAATGGTTCGCACGAGAGTAACGATTCTTATCGACAGCTCTCGAGGCGACGGAAAATTCTTCCGTCTCTCTCCCGAAATCGTTGCATGGGTCCGTGGTCGCTGAATCATGTACAAAATTTCGAACGGCATTAACCATTGACCTACAAGACATACAATCGCTTGAGAGAGAGAGAGAGACGACCCTACATTACCGACGACGGTGCGTCCAACCAGGATCGGGAAGTCCGTAACGAGATTTCCCGTTACAAAACCCCCCCCCCCCCTCCTTAGCCGGGAAGACGTCGGCTTTCCATTTTATTTTGGTAATGCTAAGCTTCCATTCCCTCACTCTCGGCGAAACATTTAATTCATGTAAACAAATACTAACATAAATATAAAGAAAAACTTGCATGCGAAAAATGCAAATCATGTACCGGTCTAATATTGGACTAATTTTGGGTCTAATTGGGCCACTTAAATTCAAGACCCATTTCCTGAGCCATGAGAACAGCGATCTCTTGGGCTGACTCGTCCAATTCTGTCAGTCTCTCCAACCAGACGGCAGAGTCGGGTCGCTGGGACTTGACGTAGTCCAAGATAAATTGTTGGGCTACACGCCCTAACTTCTCAAGAAGGATTACGTGTCGTCTCTCCCATTGCACACGACCTCCCTGGGGACCTTCAGCAGGACCTCCTCGGCTAGTCGATGGTTCAATACTGGGGAATTAACCACGACCTGGGGTGTCGGATCTACAGGGATATACTTTAATCTTCCAAACGAAGTCCCTCGTAACATATCCCGTGCCCGATCAAATGGTCCCAAGCGCCCACGAGAATCCGGGTAAGTCTCGGGCCTAAACATCGGAAGATCCGCTGTAGGAGCCTCCGCCAATACCTCGGGTTGAACCGTCTCTGGCTGTGAGATTGGAGGAGACTGGATAGAATTATCAGGAACCTGCTCCTCCGAGGCACCAACCGTTCCCAAAACGGGAGTCGGGGGACAAAATCGGAGATTCGTCGCCGACCTCGCCAACTTTGACGGCCTTCGGGTACTTGACTCATCGTTCATTACGTTCTACACGGACTAAATCGCTTAAGATCCTCGACGTGGACTTTAACGGTTCTATTAGCTAATTGTAGTTCATAAACTACCGGCGATAATTTGCGAACTATCGGGTACGGTCCATCGAATCGTGGTGCTAATTTGGCCGCAAATCCCTGAGCTGCCGAGGATAAGATTAGATTCCGCCTTAAAACTAAGTCTCCTACATTAAATTCTACCACGTACCTACCAACATTATAATATTTACGATGTCGCTCGTTCGTTTTATGAATATGTTTCACCACCAAATCTCGAATGGCACTTAACCTCTTCATCAACCCAAGTTTCCGGGTCCATCTTCAAACTCGTCGGTCTTGATTTTAACGTCCGACGAAGACTCTTGACTGGTCTTGGATTTCAGCAAAAATTAAGAAAAGCTGATGAAACTCTCGTGCTCTCTTGGACCGCTGTATTAATCGCGCTACAGAATTCTGGGAGATGCTTGTCCCAATCATTATGATCATTTTTTACGAATATAGAGATCATTGTCTTAATTATTCGATTGGCCTTTCCACCGGATTAGCCTGTGGATAATAAGATGGAGTAGGCAACTGTTGAACCCCATGTTCCTTAAGCACTCTATCCAAGGTCTAATTGTCGAACTCACTTCCGTTATCGGTCAACAGGTATTGCGTTTCCGATCTAAATAAGACTAAATCTTCAAAAGCTGCAGCTATTGCTTTTCCATCTGCTTTTCGAAGAAGTTTAATCTCGACCCACCTCGTAAAAAGGTCTTGTAACACCAAAATGTACCTATTCTGACTCTTGCTAGGCGGAAATGGTCCCATGATATCCGTAGCAACGAATATCCACGGTCGGTCAACTATTCTTTCATCCATTAATCCTGCTGGTTTCATCTGCAAAACTTTATATTGCTGGCATTCTGGACATTCTCTTACATACTGGTCAACACCGTATCTCATGCCAGGCCAATAATACTCTAATGCAATTCGCTGGTATGTCTTATCACAACCATAATGACCAGCATGAGCTTCTCGATGGCCTCCATCCATGACCTCTCTTCTCAATTCTAGTTTAACTACCAGCTTTCACTGATCTTCGCCTTCATTAATTGGGTCTAAAAGAGGATCTTCAGGACGAAAATACATACATGTTCCATCGATTTTTCAATCTGGGAATCTCCAAGGAAAGTTGCGTACAGCCTCCATTCTTCGCTGATACCAGCTGTCCAGAGTTTCTTCTGATACCTCTAATTCCGAAATATCCTCATGAAGACGAGATAAAGCGTCAGGGACCTGATACTTAGCTATTTGCCGATGTAGAATCTTGTAGTCCAATCCTTGTAACTCTAATGCCCATCTTGCTAATCTTTCTCGCGGATCTTTTAAGTTCTCCAGCCACGTTAAACTGCTATGGTCCGTAATCCCATCGATGTGATTTGCCTTCTAAATAAGGGCGAAGCTTCTTAATATCCCATATTACAGCTAAACACTCTTTTTACGACGTAGAGTAATTACGTTCTGCTGAACTCAAAGTCTTGGTAATGTACACAATTGGGTGTTCTCCATCGTCTTGTTTCTGAGTCAGAACTGCACCTAATACGTAACTACTAGCATCCGTTTGAAGTGTGAACGGGCGTGAAAAATCAGGTCTCCCTAGAACCGGTGCTTGACATAAATCTGTTTTCAGCTCTTCAAACGCTTGCTGATGTTCTTCCGTCCAATGCCGAATTCAACGTTGTTCCTAGTCAATTTCGTGAGAACCAGTCGCTTATCTGCTGAGTTCGAGATGAACCTGGCATACCACCCTACCATTCCCAAGAATCACTCCTGTTCAATCTTCACTGGATCAGATCTTAACCCATCCTTATCTACTAAGAATATCAGGTATCTTGCTTCATGACAGCAAAATTAACTTTTGTCCCGATTCAGCTGAAGATCGGCTTCTACTATTCTTTGTAGCACTCGCTCCTACTAAATGAGATGCTCCTCGAAAGTCTCAGTCATAATAATTATATCATCTTGATAAACGAAGACATGGGGCTCATTCTCGGGTCCAAATAGTGAATCCATCGACCGTTGAAAGGTTGCTGGGGCATTGGTCAAACCAAATCGCATTCGTCAAAACTGAAACAACCCATCTCCGGGTACCGCAAAAGCTATAATTTCTTGACTGCTTTCATCTAAGGGAATCTGTAAATAAGCCTGGCGTAAATCCAGCTTAGTGATACAGCCTGCGTTCCTCAGTTTGTCAAAAATAACATCCAAATTCGGTGTAGGATACGCGTCTGTACGTCTCTATATTCAATGCAGAACCTATATTTCCCAACCAATTTCTTTACAATCACTGGTGCACTAGACCATGGACTATTAGAAGGCTCAATAACAACTTCTTCTAATATCCGGTCTACTTCTCGGTGGGCTATCGCTAGAACAGCTGGAGATACTTTTCTGAACCGTTGCTTAATCGGGATAGCTTCTTGGACATCAATTGTATGATAGGTCAAATTGGTGAATTCAAGTTGATTTCACGGTAAAATTTGATTTAATAAAAGAGCAATTCTAGTTTTTTGGTCATCTGATAATTCTGCTGGAGCAGCACATTCCGCGTGCACATTCGTATTGTTATCCTCAAATGTTATCCATTTTCGATCATTAATTTTCCAACGACGATTCTCATAATCAATATGCATTTGAAAGTCCGGACGAAAATCCATTCCTAGAATGACATCATATTCTAAATAATTCGCCGTTCGAAACGTCATGGTCTTCGTATGTCCATCTATCTCAATACAGATCTCAATAATAGCACTAATCGATTGTGGATGACCGGTAGTACCGCGTAAAAATCCATAACTACGTTGAATCTATATCTTCAAACTTTCCGTTAAATGCGGACCAAAGTAGGACTTACACGATCCTGGATCACATAGAGCTCGTACCACTGTGCCTTGTAAATGCATCTCAATGTACAGTCTTGGGTCAGACTGGTGATTTACTGTTCCTTCCGGTTCCACATTATCCTCCGGACATCGTTGCTCTCCTTCTCCATTTAAGGTTCTTGCTAACGACGGTCCTGGATCCGGATTTAATCCTACTTGTAAAATTTCATGTAAGAAGGTCTGTACTGACTGCTCAATCGACTCTTCGCGGAGCTCCAACTCCTGGTGTCGATTTCGAGAATTTCCAGTACCTTCATTCTCTGCTGGGTTCTCCTCTGTTCTTCGGGTCGTGGTAGTCCCCTTGCAGACCCGTTCTTTCCGTTTTCCGAATTCTCGTAAGACTGGGACCGACATTTAGGATACCGACTCCGTTGGTAACCAAAATTACCACAGCCCAAACAACATAGCGGTGCGGGACATGCTCTAAATGAATGGCCCACTTGTCCACAATTATAACAACTTCCCTACGTTCGATCTGTTCGAGGTCTAGAAGTAGATTGCAGTACCATGCTTCCTACTACCGGTGCTGATGGTCTTGGATACTGGTACATATTCGGTACGGGTCTTGGTCCTGTCCAAGCCTGATTTAGCCAATTGGCTGGTGTCGTGGGGGCCAAGGAACTTCCACTTTGAAACATTACGCGAGACACAGTATAAGATGGGTGCTGGACCTGATCTGGTTTCTTCTGATTTACTCCTGAAGATCCTGCATTATTGGCTTGTCCTACTTCTCCCATGGGCCTCGATTGAACAGCACTAACCGATTGTAATTTCTTCTTTGTCTTGTTTATCTTTCTTTTCTTATTCTTGCTTATCTGATCATCTTTCTCGCTCGATCATTCCCACGATGACGTAGAGTTTACTGCCGCGATTCTCGATTTATTTTTCTTGGCAGTATCGACTGAACCCCAATCTTTATTACTGGCATTTATTCTACGGTAATCTGGGTCCCATTTTCTTTTTTCTGTTTCATTTTCATTTCTCGTACTGTTTTCCTAACTCTTGTCGCTTGGAAAAGTTCTCGAAGTCACGGGATCTGATAAATCGACTATAATCGGGACGAAGATTTTTATACGCCCATTTCAATTTCTTACTTATTCGCACGGGCTCTCTCAAATGACTAATAAGCGTTCGAAATTCTGACACAAATTAGGTAATCGTCTCATTCGGCTTCTGCAGTCTCTCCCTTTTACGGTCTTTCTGATCGTCGTCCTCCTCCTCTACAAAGTTCGATCTAAATTTCCTTTCGAACTTTCTTCAAGACGTGAGTTTCGAACGTTCTACTCGATACCATCGTCGTGCAGTCCCAGAAAGTATGCCGGGTAAAAATGTTAGCAGTTGTTCATCAATTAGAACTAAACTATTTTTACAATCTTTTAGGTCTAATAAAATCTTCAGCCGACACAGAATCTCCTGAGAAGTGGACATGCCAAGTCTTGATTCGACGTAAGAGGTCATCTTCTCGTGGCCGATTTACCTGATTTCGACCTTTTTCCAAATCAGGTCGTTTTCTTCGCTGGTGACGTTCTTGATGAGATGAACTACTACTTTCTGTAGTACTTACTAATCGGCGATGACGATATCGTGGTCGTCTACCGTCCGCCCGAGGTGCTCGAAATTCATCTCGATTACTGGATGATGTCGATGTCCTACCCGATTCGACTGACTGTACTTCAAGATTCTCTTGATTCATATTATCTTGATCACCAATCACGGGTCTATTTTGTCCATTGACTTCGCCATTATTTTCGAACTCACTGGGGCCGGTATGTGTAAGGTCCTTGTGAAGTCTGCGGCCAATTCCAATTACCCCAGATAAAGGGCACAGGTCCTGGCATTGGTCCCTTTGGTGGCCAAATCATTGATGGAGGAAATACAGCAATGGATGGACTGTAGTGAACGGGAGAACACGTTGGACTAGCTTGCGTCCAAGTGACTGCAGTTTGTTGACCTAGACCCCCCGTGGTATTCACAGGCCCAGATACTGTCGTTGATGAAAGTATAGGATTATTTCCTCTTCTTTCTTCAGGATTCTTCTTACTTCTTCGTCCATCAGAACTTTGGTTGCGAAACATCGAATCTAACCTATCTTCGTTATTGCTAACCTCATCACGTTCGCAATTCCACTCAATTGGAGCGGTCGGAAAAATCGCTGAAGTCATCATCGGCTAATTCCTCGTGTATTAAATTGATAAATACTTTTCCTATCGATAAATTTCCTATCTCATCGCGAATTAATCTAATTTCCTCTCTTGTGTCCCATTCATTAGGACTTCTCGTGTTTACTAGATTTTCATGGTCATTATTATCATTCCTCATTATTCCAATTAAATTAGACAACAACCAAAAGAAATTAAATTAATCGCAATGTGACTCTGCGCAACCCGTCGGTTACTTTACTATCAAAATCCACGTCAAGAATCTTCAGGCAATTTTCTTGCTTAAAATACTTTAAAACGAAATACAATTACGAATGTAAAATTACTCAATCAAAACAATGTTTATTAACTAGTAGGAAAATAAATCTAACATAATAATTCGAGTCGGTTAATTATTTATAACGAATAAAAAACAAGCTGAACTAATTAATTATTGACTGCAATTTTTTTTTTGTACTTAATAAAAATAATTAACTTGCATAATATTTTGTAAGTTATCTAATCTAATAAATGTAAACTTGTAATTTATGTTTAAATTCAAAACATTCAACTGTTATTTCCAAATCTATCGAACTATCTAAAATTTACCATAAATATTTCCGTTATTAAAATTCAAACTTTACTAAAATTGGATCAATTCCTATTCTAAGTCAAAATTCTTTAATTTGAAAATGTAATTATAATTAATTGAATAGGGCTTCCGGTTTGGAACTAGGTGAGTGCTGACAGCATAAAATCTAGTAGAGGAAATTAATAGAAAAATATCTGGGTGTACTCATAAAGAAAACTTTTTATATTGAGAAAAAGTGTACGAAGGGACGTAGACCTGATACGACTGTCTAAGTTGCAATTTGATTGTGCAAATTAGGAATATTGGTCGAAAGGGTGTTTCCTGGAGTACATAACCTCAATTGTAGGAAATTGGCGCGAAGGAAAATTCCACCAGGCGGAACTTGGGTTCGACAACCGCGTCCGGACCGACGTTTCAACAATCACGACTTCGCAAAAACTACGGAGATTGAGTAAGAGGCTCGGAAAAGGAGCAGGCGACACCTGTACGCGGAAGAAGCTAGTAGACGGGTGAAGCCAATTCTCAACAGTAGTAAGAGTACACCAGGTAAGAAAGGTGGGAAGAAAGTGTGCAACGGATGGATAAGGAGAAAGGGGGGAGGAGAGCAAGAATAGTGGGAAAGAAAGTTTGGCGAACTTGCCGATAGAAGTACCGGAGCAGAAAGTTAAGCGGTGGGTGAAACAAAGGGGGGCGAGTGGAAGTGGGGAGGGTGAGAAGAGCGTGACGAAGGTAAGGAGAGGAAGACCGACGAACGGCGAATGGCTGGCTAGGGAGCGAGAAAGTAGTGCTTCGTCTCGAGTAAGTTCTCTGTTTAAAAGAGACAGGGAAGGGGATACAGAGGAGAGTGGAACGGACAGAAACATTGAAGAACAAAAAAAAACGGTAAAGAAAGCGAAAATAAAGTCTAGTGAAATGGAGAAAAGAATTATGAAGAGATTAGATGAACAAATAACGATGTTTACCGAATTTAAGAGAAAAATGTTAGAGATGAAGAAGGAAATACGGAGTGATATCGAGAAATGGAAGGAGGAGCAAAAACGGGAATTGGAAGTATGGAAAAAAGGAATGAGAGAGGAGATGGAAAAATGGAAGACGGAACAACATCAGAGAATAGGCAGATTCGACGAGAGTAATGAAGACCTAAGAAGAAGGATGGGGACGATGGAGAAAACATGGGAAGAACAAGAGAAAATGAGAGAAAATGCAATTTCGCGATTAAGGGGGAAAAAACAGAGGGAAGACAAGCGAACGAGATTGCAGTGGCGGTGCTGAAGAGGTTAGAAGTGCATACTGTAGTGAGAGTGAAAGATGCTTTTAAAGTGGGAAATGACATGTGTGGTGAAATTAAATAATCTAGAAGGAAAGGGGGTAGTGATGAGAAATAGGAGTAAGCTGAAAGGAACCAATGTGTACGTGGATGTTGATTTAATAAAAAGTGAGCGTGAGAGGCAAAAGAAGTTGCGAATATGGGCGAGTGTAGAGAGAGGGAATGGCAGAAATCCAATAGTGAAGTATGGAAGGGTGATCATGAATGGAAGAGTGTATGTGTGGAATGAGAGTGGGGAAAATGTAGAAGAAATAGTGGAGCAGAGAGGGGTGGGTAGAGGGTATTTTTAGAAAGTGCTTCACATAAAAAGTGAGGAAAGGAACGAAGTACAAAGTACGCGAATAGGTTGGGTGAGGGGGTGTAAGTAGGAAAAGAGTGAGGGGAGTGGTATGTAATGTGGCAGGTTTAAGAACAAAAGATGAGGATTTTTGGGGATTTGTGAAACGATATGAGGTGATAGGGCTGGTAGAAACGTAAGTAGATGAAAGAGAGTGGGAGAAGTTAAGAGGAAAGTTACCAGAGGGATGGAGATGGAGATGCCAAATGGCGACACGAGAAGGAAAAAGAGGAAGAGCAAGGGGTGGAATTATAACAGGGGTGAAAAGGGAGATTGAGGAAAAGGAGAGAACGTATGAAGACATAGAGGGCTTACAAGAGAGGGAAATAGTAATTAAGGGGGAAAAGTGGAGGGTAATGGTAATATATAATAGAGAGGGAACTAAGGAGAAGTTGTTGAATTTAAGAGAGGAAATAAAAGAAGGAGAAGATCAAAATATGGTAATAGCGGGGGATTTTAGTGCTTTAATAGGGAAAGAAGGAGGATGGGAGGGATGTGGGGACGAAAGGGGAGAGAGGGAAGGAGAGGAAAGGAGGTCGAAAGATAGGGTAGTAAAAAAACAGGGGAGGGATTTACTAGAAGTAATAGAGGAAAGAGGGTGGATAGTAATGAACGGGGTGAAGGAAGGGGATGAGGAGGGGGAATGAACTTATGAAAAAGCGGAAGGGAAGTCGTTAATTGATTACGGAGTGGTGAACGAGGAAGCGTGGGAGAAGGTAGAGAAAATGGAGGTGGGGTGCAGAGTGGAGTCGGATCACCAACCTCTGATATTCAACTTTGGAAGAAGACAGATGGTAGGGGAAGTGCAAAAAGACGAGCGGGTAAAGGTACAAGATTATACGGGGGAAGGGATAATGATATACCAGAAAAGAATAGAGGAGGTGGAATGGAAAGAAGAGGGGTGGGAAGGTTTGGAAAAGGTAATAAACGAGGCAGTAGTAGAACGGAGAAGGAAGAAAAGAAGAGCTATAGGATGGTGTCCGTGGTGGGATAAAGAATGCGGGGAAAAAAAGAAAGAGTGGAATAGAGTGAGAAGAAGGTATAGGAATGGGGGAAGTAAAGAAGAATACACGAAGTGTAGGAAGAGTTACAGAGGTTTATGCGAGGAAAAATACAAGAAAAAAGAGGAACAAGAGATAGAAAAATAAAAACCCAATTAGAAGCATGGGAGTTTATAAACAGAGGGAGGAGAAAGAAGGAGAGGATATGCGAAGAAATAACCATAGATAGGTGGGTAGAGCATTTCAGAGAAGTGTTGGGGTGAATGGAGCAGAGAAGGGAGGAGTCAAGGAGAGCAGAGAAAATAAGGAGGGCAGAAAAAGAAGAGATAAGTTGGAAGGAATGCAATAGAGAAATAAAACGGTTGGAACGGGGGAAAGCAGCGGGGATTGACGGTATTAGAAATGAAGCATGGAAGAATGGTGGGGAACAGGTCGAGAAGAGGTTGTGGGAGGTGATCAAAAGAGTGTGGGAGGGAGAGGGTTTCTCAGAGAAGTGAAGAACAGGAGTGGTAGTGCCGATCTGGAAAAGAGGAGATAAAAAAGTGCCGGGAAATTATAGGGGAGTAACGCTAACGTGTACAGTAGGGTGTCCGTTAATTTGGCGATTTTCGAATTTTTTCATTTTCCGGGCAAAAAGTGGTTCAAAATAAATAAAAAAATTGTTTCCCAAAGGGAAAAAAAATAAAAATTTTTAACCCGTGCCACCGAGCACTTGAAGTTTTGTACTGAATTTGTATGGGAAAAAAGTTTTTTTCAGTTTTTTAGCCACCGAATTTTTTATACGTTATTAAAAAATCTGACTACTTGCATATCTTTTCTAGAATGCTTCCTGAAGACCCTCCAATTGGGCGCGGTCAAACAAATTTTTTTTTCGATGAGATATTAAAGTTTATATAAACTAAATTTTTATCATAAAAATTAAGAAAAATGCAAAATTCCGATTTTCACTTTCTTTCACTTCCAACGTATACTAAAATTATTAACCATATTTTTTCAACATCTTTGGAAATTCCACGTAAGATAGTCACCGAATTTTGTCACAAAATATGATTTTAAGGCAAGTTAGAAAATTTTGAATGAAAATGTAATTTTTGTGAAAAAAATTAAACGGAGGAAAAATTTTTTAATTTAACCACCACAACTCGATTTAAAAAAATCACATTGAGTTTTTCCATTGTGGATTATATTCCTTACCTTTTTGGGCAAAAATGTCTATATTGTTGATTTGAAAAAAAAATTCCCGCCGTGTTATCCCATTTTGAAATGATACCTTCGAATTTGCGTAAAATCTGGATACCTATTTGATGAGTATAAGTATCTTTTTCTTGACACTCACGTCAGAAATTTGTAAAGTTAACTTTATAAAATATTAATATTTAATCATATAATTTTTCCATTATTATAATATTTGTATTACATCTATGTGAACCAAACGGTTGCAGAAGTCTCGCGCCTTAACGCGTTGCGAGCTATCGAGTTCACACTTTGGTCACGCCGTGGCGTCTACGTCGGTGAGCACTTTCACATTTCCCTATTCGTCTTGGTCGGTGTCCCGCTTCCGCGCCATCTGTGGCTGTAAGAGGAACTTCATAAAGGTGATAAAATCATAATAACGTATGGGACAACGGCTTATTTTTTAAATAGCTTTGCAAAACGACGTTATACGATAAATGTTTATTTAGAAATTAGTTCTTATTTTTTGAAAGCTATTTAATGAAATGATAATATCGATATAAAAACAAATTTATTTGATTTGATTGAAATGATCGTTAATTTAAATAGTTATCAAAAAATACGAACTAATTATATAATAATTTCTAAATAAACATTTATCGGAAAATGTCGTTTCGCAAAGCTATTTCAAAAATAAGCCGTTGTCCCATTGTTATTATGATTTTATCACCTTTATGAAGAAACGGGACACCGACCAAGGCGAATACTGCTAAGAGGCCCGAGACCTAAATGTAAACAAACATGAAAGCGTGTTGAAACGTCTCTTCAGTCGTCTTCGACGATAACAATGGCGTGTAGTAACATAGTATTAAGAGAGCGTATATTTCTAATTGGAGATGTGGATTCTCAAATTATCGGTAATAAATTACCAAGCAATAAACAAGTGCTTAAATTATTTTTTTTCAACACGCGTATATTACGTTATTCTATTCATACAAGTGCAACGTTAGTATTGGAGGTAGTTTTACTGTTTTGGAATAAAGCTGGAATCCCAACCAAACAAAAAGGAAAATGCATCGAGAAAGTTAAGAAGTTGCATACCGAATGGCGTAATTTGCAAACACGAGCTGGCGAACCAAGTAACATAGAAAAAGAAGCAGAATTTGTTAAAAAGCTTAAAATGCTATTTGATATTGCGAGTTCTGATAAATGTTTAGTCGATGAAAAAAAATTACAATTTTTAGAAAATCAAAGAAGTGCAAGAAGATCTGGTAATATTGGTAACATTTCGTCTATTTATGACGAATTATCAGAACAAGAAATAAATGAAATTCGTGAACAACGTCTTGAGGAAAAACGCAAAAGAGAAAGCGGTCAAATAGGTGAGAATAATTTATTTCAAATTTTTTATTAATTAGATTATTTTATAAATAGATTTTTAGAAATTGCTTTAAAATATAAAACACACATATTATAGTAAAATAACTTTCTAAAATAGAATCAAAACAAAAATACAATCCCAGGTAGAAATTAGCCCCGGATTTTAGCTAGATTCTATGTGGATTTTTCCATATTCATTCTGAAATAAGCCTAAAATCTTGCTCGATTTTTTAACCATTACATATCTTAATAAAATATCTAATAAGTTACATATATATGCAAATTGGTTAGAATTTAGTAAGTTTGATTCTGGCGGAATTTTCAACCAGATTTAGAAACAAATGTGGAGAAATCCAGGCAAATTTCTACTAGGGATATTATTTTAATTTATTTACACAATGCAAATCATTATATTCTATAATACCTTTTGATAATATTTTATAAATACATTCGATTTGTGTATAGAAAATCATGTTTATTTTTTGAGGTTCTTCTTCACATAAACTAAACATAACCTCATTAGATTTGGTTCTATCTGATAATAGCAAAATTTATATAAATAATTTATGTTTTTTGTGCTTTTAGAAGAACTAGTAGAACTAATGAGTAGCAGTCAAAGCAGTTTCTCGGTAAGTCAGGGAAGCACCTATGAACCAGAAAATGTCAATTCTAAACATTTAGAAATGAAAAAATCCCGTGGAACAAAGAATATTATTGATGAGAAACTAGCGATAACACTTGATAAATGTTTAGTAACTGATCGGAATGCAACAAGATTGATCATTGCAGCAGCTGACGCACTGGGTCATGATACCCAAGAATTAATAATCAACAAAAGTTCAATTAATTTATACCGCCAGAAAATCCGAAAAGATTTAGCAGACAAATTTAAAAAGGAGTTTTCAGCTTATGACTTAAATGCCATTGTTCTCGATTTTGATGGAAAATTAATGCAAGAACTAACGTCTTCGGATAAAGTGGATCAGTTAGCAATAGTTATCACCAATGGTGAACTGGAAAAAATTCTTTCCGTTCCTGGATTAAAAAGTGGGACTGGCTTAGAACAAGCAATGGCAATTATTGAGGTAAATTTACTTTATTCAAATAACAGTTATAATTTACAGCTTGTATTCTACACTTAAAATGAATTTGTACAGTTTTAATTTTATAAAATTATTAAATTTTATAAAAGATTGCTATTTAAAAATCCTGAATTAATTGCCAAATGTTCGTAAAATTTTCTACATGATTTTGTATATAAATTTATTAACATTAATTTAGGTTCTTTTTAACTGGGGAATCAGCAACATGATTAAAGCTATTTGTTGTGACACTACTGCCTTCAATCTTGGACCTGAAGAAGGCGCTGCGAAACATTTAGAGACATTGTTGGACAAAGACATTTTATATTTACCATGTCGCCATCATATATTTGAAATTGTGTTGGGTGGGGTTTTCGACGAATTTATGACACCCTCGACAGGGCCTACAATTATATTATCGAAAAGGTTTCAGAATGATTGGCCAAGTATAGATCAACAGAATTACCAAGTTGGTACAGACGATGAGAGAATTTTTGCTATTTTAGAACAACACAATGGTGATATTAACCAGTTTGTATGGGAAATTCTGAGTTCGAAAGTTCAACCACGCGATGATTATAAAGAATTCTTATTATTATGTTTAATTTTTATCGGCAAGGTTCCTCGTGAACAAGTAAAATTTTATAAGCCCGGAGGGTTTTCTCGAGCCCGTTGGATGAGCAAAGCCATCTATTGTTTGAAAATTTTTTTATTTTGAAATCAATTTTACTTAACACGAAACGAAATCATATCTTTGACTGAACTCTGTATTTTCATTATTTTGATTTATGTGAAAGCATGGTTTACTGCTCCGTTAGCAGCAGCGGCTCCCAATCATGATTTGAGGTTTTTAAAAGAATTACACAGTTATAATAGTATAAACGAAAAAGTTTCTAAAATAGCTATAACAAAGTTTGCAAATCATCTGTGGTACCTCGGTTCTGAAGCGGCTGCAATGGCATTTTTCGACGAAACAATTTATGTTGAAATGACAGAAAGAATGGTTCTTAAAATGAAATCCACTGACGCATATGATGAAGACTCTATCATTGTAAAAAGAATTCATGTATCAGAAAAATTATTACCGATTATTTTAAGCCAAAGTATTGATGATTTTGTATGTCCAACAAGTTTGAATTTCTTCAAAAGATTTAACATCGATACATCTTTTATCAATGTCGATGTTCTAGGTTGGACATCAAATGAAAGTTATAAATATGGATTAAATTTAGTGAAAATTTTGAAAGATGTCAACGATGTTGCAGAACGTGCTATTAAACTTGTTACAGATTATAACAATAGACTGTCGTATAACGAAGAACAGAAACAATATATTATTCAAAGCCTCGACATGTATAAGAAGAAATATTGTAATAATTTTGTAATATTGTAATATTGTAATATTATAATATAATAATATAATAATATAATATAATAATATAATATAATATAATATAAATATTGTAATATTGCAACCATTGTAATAAATTAAAAACTGTTATTAACTCCTCCGTTTAATTTTTTTAAGCTATTTCAAAAATTAGCCGTTGTCCCATACGTTATTATGATTTTATCACCTTTATGAAGTTCCTCTTACGGCCACAGATGGCGCGGAAGCGGAACACCGACCAAGACGAATAGGGAAATGTGAAAGTGCTCACCGACGTGGACGCCACGGCGTGACCAAAGTGTGAACTCGAAAGCTCGCAACGCGTTAAGGCGCGAGACTTCTGCAACCGTTTGGTTCACATAGATGTAATACAAATATTATAATAATGGAAAAATTATATGATTAAATATTAATATTTTATAAAGTTAACTTTACGAATTTCTGACGTGAGTGTCAAGAAAAAGATACTTATACTCATCAAATAGGTATCCAGATTTTACGCAAATTCGAAGGTATCATTTCAAAATGGGATAACACGGCGGGAATTTTTTTTTCAAATCAACAATATAGACATTTTTGCCCGAAAAGGTAAGGAATATAATCCACAATGGAAAAACTCAATGTGATTTTTTTAAATCGAGTTGTGGTGGATAAATTAAAAAATTTTTCCTCCGTTTAATTTTTTTCACAAAAATTACATTTTCATTCAAAATTTTCTAACTTGCCTTAAAATCATATTTTGTGACAAAATTCGGTGACTATCTTACGTGGAATTTCCAAAGATGTTGAAAAAATATGGTTAATAATTTTAGTATACGTTGGAAGTGAAAGAAAGTGAAAAAAGTCGGAATTTTGCATTTTTCTTAATTTTTATGATAAAAATTTAGTTTATATAAACTTGAATATCTCATCGAAAAAAAAATTTGTTTGACCGCGCCCAATTGGAGGGTCTTCAAGAAGCATTCAAGAAAAGATATGCAAGTAGTCAGATTTTTTAATAACGTACGAAAAATTCGGTGGCTAAAAAACTGAAAAAAAATTTTTCTCATACAAATTCAGTACAAAACTTCAAGTGCTCGGTGGCACGGGTTAAAAATTTTTATTTTTTTTTTTCCCGTTGGGAAACATTTTTTTTATTTATTTTGAACCACTTTTTGCCCGGAAAATGAAAAAATTCGAAAATCGCGAAATTAACGGACACCCTAGCTGTACAGGGTGTAAAGTGTATGCGAATATGGTGAATAAGAGGTTAGTAAAAAAGTTAGAAGAGAAGAATGGGTGAAGTAGGTTGCAGGTGGATTTTAGGAAAGGAAGAGGGCTAGTAAGGAATATATAAGTATTAAAACACATAGTGGGGGAAAAGATGAAGAAAAAGAAAAAAGTTTATGTGTTTTTTATAGATTTGAAGGCAACTTTTGATAATGTAGATAGGACAGTACTGTGGGAGATGATGCGGAAAAGAAATGTAAGCGAAGGGATGATAGACAGAGTTAAAGAAATTTATGAAGAGACGAGGTGTGTATTGAAAATAGGGTAGGAAGTATCGAATGAATTCTGGGTAGAAAGGGGAGTGCGCCAAGAATGCCCGCTGAGTCCAACCTTGTTCAATATATATATATAGCGGATATAGAGGAAGAATTGAAGCGGGGCAGAGGAGGAGTAAAAATAGGAAAAGAAAAAGTATGGTCGATCGAGTATGCAGTTGATATTGTCCTGGTGGCGGAGGAGGAGGAAGGGCTAACAGATATGATAAGAGGAGTGAAGAGGTATTTGGAAGGAAAGAAGTTGGAATTGAGCGTAGACAAGTAGAATGGTCTTTAGAAAGAAAGGGGGGAGGGAGAAGGAAAGATTTTGGTGGTGCGGAGATAAAAGACTGGAAGAGGTAAAGAAATATAAGTATTTGGGTTACGTGATTGAAAATAATGGAGAGGAAAAAGAGCACATCAGGGAAAGGATGAGAAAAGGGAGGTATGGGATGGGTGTGGAGTTATGGGGAGAGGAAGTTTAAGAGGGACGTGAGGTGGAGATTAAAGCTGTTTGACAGCATTGTGAAAGGAATACTATACTACGGAGTAGAGATTTGGGGGTATAAGGAATGGAAGGAAATGGAGAGTATGCAAGAAGAATATCTGAGGTGGATATTGCGGGTGGATAGGACAACGCCCGGGTATATAGTGAGAGAACAACTGAAGAGAAATAAACTGAAGGTAGAGACAGGGTGGAGGGCGGGGAAATTTGAAGAAACACTAGAAAGAGGAGAGCGAGGCGAGATCGGGAAAGTGTGTATGTAGCAGAGGAGGAGGGAGGAACGGGAGAGCAAGTGGGAGGTTTGGACGAGGAAGAGTCTGGAAAGAAGAGACTACCTGTGGAGAGTAGGTTTAAGTGAGGAAGCGTTGAACGCTATAGGAGAGAATAAATGGGAGAAGGTTAGGGAGAGAGATATTGAAGTGGATGAGCAGGAGAGAGATGAAAAGGTAAAGGGGTCTAGGTCGTGTAAACAGTATCAAAGAGTGAACGGTATTCCGGAATATATAAGAAGTAGTAAAAGAAACGAGGGCAAAAGCTGGTAAGGATAGCGAGATGGAGGTATGGGATTGAGGAAAAGGCAAACCGGTATTGGATGGAGGAGGAAGAGAGAGTGTGTAGGTTATGTGGGGAGAAAAGGGAAGTCATACAGCATTTGAAGAGGGAATGTAGGTATGTGAAGGAAAACATGGAAAGTGATATGGATGCGATGAATGAGAATGGTAGAGGATACAGATGGATTGAGATGATAGAGAGGACGAGGAAGGGCAGGGAGAGAGAGAAAGAGAAAGAAAGGGAAGGAGAGGTGCAGTTAAGGAGAGCGGGGCGGTAGTGAGGGAGATAGAGCGGGAGAAGAAGGGTGGAATACGGAGATGTATGTGCGGTGTGTGTGTATGTGTGTGTGTGTGTGCGTGTGGAGGGGGGGGGGGGAGTGTGGGTTAAGAGTGTATAGAGGGGCAAGTCATGGGCGAGAGTACATAAATAGCAATGTAATGTAAATGTAAAAGGTGTGAAAGAGAGAAACAAAAAGGGTGAAGAGAATGTATACTGGAAATGTAGATGTGAACATGTAACAAACGGAAGTCCATGTAACACGAAATCTGAAGCATTAATAAATTCATTCATATAATTAATTGAATAAGTCTTTTAAAAAAATCAATTAATATAAATTCTCTCTAATTCAACATAAATTTGAAACAAAAATCCGAAGTAATAATTAATTGCATTTTATTCACGTCCACGTTAGTTTCTTAAATCAACTGCCTTGCCTCAACTTTCAAAATTCAATATAAATTTATATTAAAGTTTATATTAAAGCCATCCAAACTAAATTTAAATTAATTTGAATTAATTAAATGCAGATTGGAAAACAATTTTTAATTTTGCATCACGCCCAAGGATCCTCAACCAAAAATGATAATTCCAATGATTATTCCTTCCAATCATTAATTGTAATATCAATTTCTTCTTTTTTTATCAACTTAAAATTATTCCAATGCTAAATAATTTTTCAATACCTCCTCACTCGAAAATACTAAATTTATTTAAATTCGAAATTAATATATTGTTTCCTTTTTTTCCGATAACTGACGGTCGGTGTACCGAAAACGTAAACAAACAAGCGGACTCGACTCGTCGTACTAAGCGCTCGAAAACTATTATTCTAATTACATGCCGATTAAATAAAATATAATAAAATAATTCACTTTATTTAGTTTCAAATGCTTTCTCGAATAAAAATGAAATTCCATCAAACCGAATTTAATAAATTTTATCACAAACTTTTTTTTTAATAAAACTTAATCGAAAATTGCAAAATTATATAATAAATATTTTACAACAAATTTCCTATCACGAAAATACTAACTTATTTCGTGATTTATAACGAGAACTCGCGGTCAATAACCCGACGTAAACAAACAAAGCTACGACTTCTTGCAATATGATTGAAAATTATATTCTTAACCGATTTTATTTAACTTTGGGATATTATTAATTTAAATTCTAAATCCGATTATTAATTTACCGGCTTTTCACTTTTCACTTTTTCATTTATCTTCTTTAATTCGATTATCACTTCACCTGTCACTTTTTTTCTTTTTTTTTGTCTAATCATATGGTCTCAAATTCACTTATTTTACATTTCCCATGCAAAGTTTCATTAAATATTTCATCACCCAACATATTCATAATTATCAAAATCATATATTATACTTATTTCAATATATCGACATGATATTATTATCAATATCAAATAATTACTAATCAGTAATATTCATTATTCATTAGCATTAAAAACTGTCCAATCTCGCTCGACTTAGTCCGAATATCGTTGACTAAATTTCAACAATTTTCGTCGCTTATTTCTTTTCCATTTCAGGCCCCTTAAGTTGGGACGCCAATGTTGTAAACTCTTTTTTAAATTACTTAGATAAGGGATTAAGGGAAGTATTAAGGTAATAAATAACACCCGTGTTTGAAGTAAAGAACTCAAAGTAACACGTGTTTATTAATTAGTTTGCAACCGAAACCAATAACAACAAAAAAATAAGAAATTATCGGACTAATATTTCGCGAAAAGCGGGGACTGACCAACATACATCCAAAATAATAAAGTAATTATTCGCTTACCACTATCCAACTAAATTATTCGTCTTATAACGAATCTCGCACCTTTATTTTTATATTTTTACAATAATGCTCGTCAGCTTACAAAAGAACACAAACTATACACAATTTAACTCTTAAACCTGATAATGGTTCTCACGAGAGTAACGATTCTTATCGACAGCCTTCGAGGCGACGGAAAATGTTTCCCCCTCTCTCCCGAAATCGTTACATGGGTCCGTGGTCGCTGAAACATGTTCAAAATTTCGAACGGCATTAACCATTGACCTACAAGACTCTTTTTTTACTACAATCGCTCGAGAGAGAGAGACGACCCTACAACACCGACGGTGTGTCCAACCAGGAATCGGGAAGTCCGTAACGAGAGTTCCTGTTACACCTCATACAATGCCTGTTTTTCCCCGCTAAATTTTTCTCGAAAATACATTTAGAAAATACATTATGCAAAAATACACAAATTAAAACCAGTAAGAATGTTCGAAAAAAAGTTGGTTTTGTCGACCCCAGCGATTCAAATGTACAAATATCGATTTTCTTGAAATTGATTAAGCTCCCCGGCATATTTTTGTTTAAAAGCACATTCAGAAAATACTTTATACAACAATACACAAATTAAGACCAATAAGAATGTTCGGAAAATGTTCCTTCTTTCATACTGATCACTTGAACACTACAAAAATCGATTTTCTTAAATTTTGTCTAACTTTCCCAGCATGATTTTACTCTAAGGCACATTCAAAAAGTTCATTGTCTAATAATACCCAAATTAAAAACAATAGGAATGTTCAGAATAAGTTGCTTTTTTCATTCGAACCCCTTCAAAACTTCACAAATCTAATTCTCTCGGATTTTGACGAAGTTCCCCGACATAGTTTTGTTTAAAAACGCATTTAAAAAATACTTTATGTAATTCTACATAAATCAAGACCGGTATGAATGTTCGGCAAAATATCCCTTCGATTATTCCCACCCCTTCAAACTTACAAACATCGATTTTCTCATACTTTCACTAAGTTCTCCCACATAGTCTTTCTCCAAAACACATTTAGAAAATACGTTATGCAAAAATACCCAAATTATGGCCAGTAATAATGTTCGGACGAAGTGCCTTCTTTCATCTCCACCCCTTGAAATCTTTAAAGATCGATTTTCTCGTGTTTTGAGTAAGTTCCGATTAAAAGCACGACGAGCTTGAATTTATAACCTCGATAACACTTGCGCATCTCGAACCGGAGTTCCTGATATTTCATCGGTTTTTCGTCCTCTTTGCTGACTGTGTTTGTCTCTGCTGCTGCAGAGAACTCGTTGATGTAGATGGATTTTTCATCGAATTCAACAAGGATCATGTCAGGTTTATCGTCTGATATTTGCCTGCTAGTCGGATAGGAGTAATTCCAGTATATTCGGCACAACTCATTCGCGACTACGGATACAATATCAGTCGAGACGGACGGAAAACTAGGGTAGCGTCAATACCGAAGGTGCTGCGGTGATGACAATGCAGCACTCAGAGAGCCGTATTGTAACGTTCGGTGTATGCTCAGACTTCAAAATGTTAGACAATCCGCCGAGATGCGACCTACAAAGAGCACTCGATAACGCCTGGCATAAGATGGTCTGAAGGTACGCTAACGCATTGACGACCCCATCCTGGCATGCAAAGATAAAACCTTCGGTCTCGGATTTCAAGCTGGCTGATCTTAAAACTTTTCTGTTGTCGACGAGCACCATATCGTTGTTAATGGTGCCTGGTCTTTCACCGTGTAAAGAACGACTACACATTTGTACACTCCAATCCGAATTCCATACCTATATCTCGCGAGTATGGGAGCGAGATGTTCAGAGATCGATGTAATTAATGTTGTCCTGTTGCGTATAGTTTAAGATCATCCGTATAAAATAAATGGGTGGTCTTATTTACACGTTCCCCACGCAGCCCACCCACACATGTAACCTTTAGTTTCTGATACGTGTTTGGTCCATGGCTTCTTAAATCAGATAAGTCCCCAGATTTTGGGATTAGTGTCGTTCGGTTCTCCACCAGCAAGTGCGGAATTGGTTGGTCTCCATTTATGTAATAAATGAATATTCGGGCTAGGTGCTGATAGGCAGAAGTAAACTTCTTACCTTTAAACCTCCCACGCAGTGTCCAGCCGCCAGTTCACCTTAGATATCCGTGGCAGCCCGGCAATAATTGATCAAGACACAATTATAACCCCCATTTGCAAAGCGTGTTGTCCAGAGAGCTGAGTAAAGAATTGTTTCCCGTTTGTTTGGTATTAATTTATTTTTTAAAAAGCCACAAAAAAATGTCCATGGTGGATAATTGTTAAATTTTCAAGGGTATGTAAAAGTTGTCGTAAGTGCACTGATCAGCCTCATCTTCATGACAGTTTACAAACGCGGCAACGAAAAATGAAAGTATGTACTTCGACATAATCGCAAAAGTATGTCGAATATGCTCTTTTTTCATTTTTTTATATTTCTGCTTTATAATTGGAAGAAATTTAAGCATATTTAGATCAACTGCCCTCATTCTCGTGAGATTGAATGCGTCGGTGAAAAATTCAAAGCGTATTTTGACATGTTTGCAAAAATATGCGCTTTTTTAATTTGGAAAAATCACTGCATTAAATTAAACAATTTTAAGGATATTTTGTTCAACCGGGCACACTCCAGTAAGAGTGAAACGCGACCTCGTAAAATTAAAACCCGATGCGAATTAGGACTAGACAAATTTACAAAATTAGTAACGATCAGAGTATCCACTGATGCTACTTGTTTCATATGATGAAATTAAAGACATGGGGGAATATTTATTTTCGTTCGTTTTTTTTGTATTTGTATTCCGTTTACAACGGAAACGTGGCGGTGCACATGCTAAAGAATCAGTAATTACTCTACGCCCATACCCCGAAATTAATGGAGAGGATTTCGATATTCGGCAAACCGTTTAACCGAACCTTTCTTCTACGTCTATAAAAATGGTGTTATCAATGCATTAACGTACAGAACGTTTATTGTGTATCAAGCATCAAGAGACCGAATTACAGCGCGTATCTACGTCAAATCCAAATAGAAAGATATGTTTATAAATAAATCATGATTGCTTTAAAACTTGACACATGCAGTTAATTATTTGAAAGATAAATGCTTTTACGAATTAAACGCTTGTCTGTTATAAGGTAATTTTTTGCAGGGCGGTCTAAATGTTGGTGACCTAATATTGGCGGTGAATATGGACAATCTATTGGGATCTAGTTACGATGAGGTAGGCTTTACAACTACCAATTTATTAAATAATATTTAAATATGTTAAAATTCTAATATATAAATAACTTACTGGCTGGATTTTATGTAACACATCTATGATAAACAGAATTCACGCACACACATATATGTATACAGGATGTCCAATACCTGCTCATCAGCATTTCCAAGGGAGCCGGAAAAAATGCCGAAAGGTAAGAATGCCGAATGGAAAAAATGTCGAAAACTGATTATACCTTAGAAATCAAAATTCCTTATACGAGAGAAGGTTAGATGGTGTGGGTGTATATACGCACATATAACCTCTGTGTATGAGTACCACAAATCACAGCGTCAGCTCCTATGCGGTGCAGTAGAAAGTCGATAGAGGCTGTTGAGTTTACAGATCACTGTTTACCTGCACCGCACACGATAACATATTTTATTTTATCAGAGCTCTGGTATACAAATGTTATAATTAGTTATTTTTTTAATTTGCATAAAATGTATTACGTTTAATATACTGTTAATAACATTACAATGTAATAAATACAGTTTTTATATAAACTAATTATACATTAATTTTGTTTAAATAAAGCGTAAAACCAAATTGTAAATTACTAAAATTAACTCAGGCAAATATTATATAATAAATCTTCCGAATTAAAAGTAAAATGCAACGTATTTATTAAAATATTTTTTACAACTTTTCCACCAGCAATGTTATATGTAAGAATATGATTATAACCACAATTATTTCTAGACGAAACGAATAATATAACAACAGCTATAAAGTTATGATATATTGTCAACCTTTATTGTGCATATTGCTATTTCAAATGCAAATTTATTATAAAAAATATGCTTAATTAATGAATTCTTGAGATGTAACTTTTATATGAAAAATGAAATGTGATATGCGTTAAAATATTATTCTTTTTCTATATATTCACATTGTTTATCCAATTTATTATTATGCTATAAAAATATGCGCAAGTAATTATTATAAAATCTAAAACGATATACATTAAGCGTAAATCAGCTAAAAACCTAACACTCGTTCGAAATACTTAATGTCTTAATTATTAATACGTTAATTTGTTCAAAATGAAAGACGTATTTTCTTATTTTCTTTAAGTTCTATGTTTACAATTTCTGTAATTGAATATATATTCTTACTTCCTTACAGCGGTTTCCACTAAAGGATGATCGAATACAACTTTATCAGCCGGCTCTTGCGTTTCGTTTTCAAAAATGATGCGGTAGCTGAGTGGATAAAACGTTGGATTAGAAACTTTATTTTTGGAGGATCGCGTCCTCGTCGGGGAAATTTTTTTTTTAATTTTCACAATGATTATTACAGCTCGCATTATCTATTTATGAACGTACATAATTCGATTTATTTTCGTTATTTCAGCGATTGTGAGGAAAGTGAAATAAGGATACATACAAAACTCCATCACGGACAAATGACGAGTCACAGAATCAGCTGTTTTGCAGACTGACCTATAAATCAGTAAGTTTTACAGAATCCAGAAAAAAATAAATATACATAAATATACAAAATATAGTGCTCAGGAACGCGACATTCACACTATTACAATCGGCGATTGCTTAAATGATAAAACTCCCTCACCTTACTCATAAATAGACCAACAGAAAGAACAGATTTATGAATGTTTAAGGTAGTTCTTACCCTACTGAACAGGTCAAGCATGAGACGAAAAAATGAAGTTCATATTTCACCAAATTTGATTGATCATAAATCATAAATAATCTTTAATAAATAAAATATCTTTATAACTCTGTACACGATAAAGCCACGGGTGTAAATGTTATTATAATTAATGTTTAAATAATAATAAATCTCCCATTTGACTAATACATTAAGTAAACAACTAGATACGGCAACGTTGCGAATCAAAACGAGAGATGTGTGTGTGTTTGTATACATAAAAACATATCTAGTTGGAAATCCTAAATAATATTTACAGGAACTATGTCAAATCAGCTCCGACATAAAGGCCGATTTATTAAAAAAAAGGTATACGAGAAAAAAGAAAATATTCGAGCTGGGCTTGAAAAAAAGCGACATGAGAAACATAATCTAGCCATGAGCGTTAATGACGAAATATGCTCTGGTAATCGTATAGCCGATTTAAATTATCTTGGCAAACAACTATTTTGTAAGCAATGCAAATCCACGTTGCCACTGACAAATATTGTTCAAGAACTACATCGGGGTTTCCAGTCAATAACTGTATTTGGGATACTTGTATACTTCTACGTGCAACACCCACTGGTCTTTATAATATTACAGTAGAACCCCTTTTTAACGCCACCTCCGTTTATCGACATACTCTTTTCTACGACACTAGTGACACCCCTTTTAACGACATACCAGCGATTCCTGCCATCCCCACCACGGGTAAACGCTTCCCCTCACCAGACGGCGCATGTATACGTGCATGGCCCGCGAAACAACCGCATTGGTTGAGTGACGTGTGACGTCACTTTAGCATGCTTGTCGATGGGTTGTGGTGGGGGAACGCACTTTTCTGGCTGGCATGTCGATAAACGGGAGCTTGGGGGGAAGTCGCAGAACCGACCCATGTCGTAAAAAGGGAGTTCTACTGTATATAGATCAGTGGTAACACCGCGTATTCACTCGTCAACAGAACACATAACCCAACTGACATTCCATATATATTGTACATGCGCAAAATGTGCGGAGTGAGCAACATTGCCAAATCAACGTTCTGACGTGATCGAGTAAATTTTGCCACAAAATCACGATTTTCTAAAAGTTATTATGGAGAAACTATACGGTGAATTCTATTCAGCTTTAAATATTATGTTTATCATAATAGTTTAATCTACACTCATACCGTTTTTTGTTCCGACCGTGAATGTAATGATAGAGTTTTAGTAAAAAACGTCACATTTTGAGATCTGAAATCATGCATCCCCATAAGCTGTCATAGTAAAAAATCACATTTTATATACGCTTTTTCTCAGTAACTACACGGTCAATGACTCAGATTTCACACAGGCCTGCTAAACAATATTTCCGTTACAGCAACATCTTTGAAACGTCGCATTATAGCCATGCGGCCAAACTTGTTTCATTGCAAAAACACTTTCGTGACGTCCTTGGAACCAGAAATGTCCTGCCACATTTACGGTAAAAACGTTACATTAAACGGTCATAAATAAAAATTATAAGAAATTCGACGAATTATTTTATTCAATTCGAATTTTAGTATTATTTATGTATCGTTAGATATGTTATGAAAGAATGTAGTTTTATAATTTTGCTCGCAAATAAATCTATGAATCTAAGAAAAATCCATCCCGACCGAGGATCGAACCCGGGTCTACGCTGACGTCTTAACCACTACGCTACGCTCGCATACGTATTATCATGCGAACGGGAGCACTTATACTCAATCGTAGAAGGCTTCTTGATAAATGCGGGTTTAGTTTAAACAAGATATGTTTAATTAATTTTGTCATTTCTATATCAGGAATAATAATATTTTAATATTATTTCACTATTTTGTAGTAATTTATTGTAATTTAAATAAATATTTTTAAGATATCCGTATATATATTTTTTAAACGAAATTGATTAATAAACACTTTAAAGTTTAAAAAAAATGTAAAGTTAGTTGACACACGTATATTTTACAAATGCACTACTTGGAAATAAGTCATGAAATTACGCGGATATTAAAATTAACATAAGTGAATCAATTTTTAAATTATGAATTAAATTTAATACAATTTACATTAAAAATAATACGGGGCGAGTTATTTTTCTGGACAAGTGACGGAAATTTACAAATTTTGTAAATAAATACATTAAAAGGGAGCTAGTTTTTTAAAATAAATACACTGTATATATAAAATGCGTATTCTCTAAATATTACAAAACCCGTTTCAATTTCAAATGTTAAGTATAACAATAGTTAAATTTCACTTCATTGCAGTCTCAGTCTCAAATTACTCTATATTTTAAATTAATTTTTGCAGTAATATTACAAAGAAAATATTGAATTTAATGGGCATCAATGTATTCAAGTTACACACGTATAAGAAATAAAAAGAACAAAATTAATAATAGCAAATAATATTATGCATCAGAAAAAAGAATAATTATAAGAAGAAAATGATTGCATGTAAATCGTGCTAATATACGAAAACAAATGCTGCATCCGAACTCTTCCGAATAATGTTACGCATTACCTTTACGTATTTAGATATCGTGGAACGTGGTGTAAACGGCGTCAAGACGTTGTTACGAAACTTTACTTTTTGGCCATAAATGGGATAACATGTAACGTTTCATTTACGTTACATGTTTAGCGGGGGGACGCATTACGTATTCAAATATTTTTTCTCTAAATTTCGTGATGATGGTGAATAAACGGGGATTCGTAAGAACTACCTTAACAAAAGAGCATTGAAAATTTTTGTCGTTTAGTATATTTGTAGCCAGTATATTTGTTGGATGAGTGAGCTGTATATCTTAGAGTATATAGCACAGCGCTCCTACAATTACTTGTATTGCCTCCTAGAAATTGCAGAACGGAATAGAGACACTCTGGTTCTTTTATCGATAGTAGTTTACTTAAGAATCTTAAAATTCGGATCTCCATTCTATCCTGCATCTTCAGTTGGCCAAATCAGTCGAACGCAGCTGGATAACCGCACGCAAAGAAATTTTAAGTCAACGCGACAGAATTTTGGGAAGTAGTATTTACCACACAGATTCTGACGAATTTGAAATGACGGTTACAATTCGAATTCGTTAACAAGAAAATTTTTATAAACAGATCCAATTTGAGTGCACCTTTGAGAATATTTATTCATAATTTCTGGACGTTATAGTTATAAATAATTATTTGTAATGATATATAAACGTTGCTGAAACGGTACTTTTTTCATTCTAAAGCTTCCGTATTGAAAACAGTGCAAGATACACTAAAAATGCACTCAACCTTTTTTTATAGAGCACAAAATTTCCTCAAATAAAGTCAGCGAGAGCCCTAGTCTAATAGATTATCCATGAATAACGCTGGAATTTTGTCTTACAAGTTATTTATGAATATTTTAGAATTTTTGTAAAATATGAGGTATATTCCATCGTTGCTCGTGGCTAAGCTATTAACTTTAGCCTAGGGCCCTCGCTGACTTTTTTGTAGGAAATGTTATGCTCTACAAAACAGTTTTAGTGTATCTTGCACTGTTTTCGATACGGAAGCTTTAGAATGAAAAAAGTACCAAGTTTTTCTGTTGGCATACGAACCAAATGAGAAGCCAAAAGGAATAAAAGAGCTTGTAAGCAGAAACTATCGTTTATTTGGTGCTTGTATAGTGGGCGCTACGAGTTGACATAAAAAAGAAGAAGCAGTAAGGTATTTAGTAATGTACTATTGACACCGGGCTGTTCGATGTGAAGTTAAGAAAATCGAATAGCTGCCGATAATAATGGTAGAGGCGTCAGCCATTCTGATACATGTACGAAACTGTAGTATCTACATAAAGTCTAAAAAAGAGGCGCATCTCTTTTCCGAAAGTCCAAGCGTGCCCGCTTTCGTGAGCAAGTTTTACAAAGCCTTAAATCTGTAATATGTTGAATATAGTAGAAAACGTACACATTTCCGGTAGTCTTAGAGACACAACGAAAACTATAAGAATTATCATATTGCTTTACACTCTAGCGAGCTCTTATGTCTATTGTATGACGTATTGCAGGTGATTAGAGCGAACAATTTGATAAAATTGTTTGATCATGCATGCAGAGTAATGTATAGAAATGGTTGAATTTATAATAAGAAACTAAAATGTAATTAAGTTATGACGCTAAAATCGATATTACACGAAAGTAAATCGAAATTCGGCTTATTAATTAAAGAGAACATTAGATTAAGTCCTATTCACCATGTGGCATGCAGAGAGAATTCGATATTTCAATTATATTTTTTTATAATTGAATGTCACCAGTATTTTAATATATAGTTTCATTACTACTCTTATGAAAAATTAACAAACGCCTTATACGCCTCAAATAGAACTGTTCAATTGAAATTTATTTCTTAAACGCGTATGCACAATCGCATAGCAATAGTGACATGATTCAAGCTTTAAGCGAGAGCTGATTTATTGAAATCGAACCAGCTCGCTTAATACGAAAAAGTAAATGTATATGAAGTAGAAAATTGTCATTGATATTAAAACATCGAAGTGCAGCTCCTTGCAGCAAAGCATTAATACGACGAAAGGGTTTTCCCAGAATCACGATTGCCAAAAAATTGCAAAAATCGTTTCATTTGATAGTAAGTCACTAAAAACTGCCAATTATGTAATAGAAATTCTTAATATCGAATAATAAAGTTTCGTATTAAGCTCGGTGCGTTCGTTGCATGCCCTAGTCGTTAACGCACGTGCGTAGTAATATTGCGCCTCAGGTTCGTATTCACCCGATTCATTAGGTTTATTACTTTATTTGTGAGTGTCATATAAATGTAAAATGATTATAATTTAGGCTAGGCAAGGTTGTTGGTGTCGTTATAGCATTAACTTGTGGCGTTTAAAGTTGTGTTTTCTAATGAAGATAAGTTTTCTTGTAAATCCACTTCAGATTGCTGGGATTCGCTTTTCAACCTTGCAGTTGTTCATATACAACATTAACTATGCACAAGCCGTTATTGTTGGTGTTTTTACTACTGAATAGTATTTTTACTAGAGAAGAGTATTTTTCGATGTAGGTTGTCAATTTACAAACTGTTTGTATTTTAACCTCAAAGCACGTATAACTCTATACATATGCAAACACTTATACTTGTTTTTTTAAATAAGTGTAAGAGAGAGAGAGAGAGAGAGAGAGAGAGAGAGAGAGAGAGAGAGAGAGAGAGAGAGAGAGAGAGAGAGAGAGAGAGAGAGAGAGAGAGAGAGAGAGAGAGAGAGAGAGAGGGAGAGAGAGAGAGAGAGGGAGAGAGAGCGAGAGCGGGAGAGGGAGGGAGAGGGAGAGAGAGAGAGAGAGAGAGAGAGAGGGGGGGGAAGAGACTTGTGTGAATACACTCAATGGCAAAAGTACCCACCGCTGTAGATTTCCTGCCTAATTGTCCGAGCGGACCTCGGACGATGGTCGATGAGGCCGCGGTCGATGTACAGGCGGGCCTCGGACGATACTCGAGCGAAAATCGGATGGCGCTCGAGTGTACCTCGGATTGTTGCAATTAATAGCGAGTTCCAATCGATAAACGGAACAATCTGAGAACACTACGGGATTATTGCGTAAAGTGAGAAACCTTGCTTCGTTGGGAGTACGGATCGCTTCGAGATAATTGGGATATATAAGGCTGGAATTTTTGGTCGCGACTCAGTCTCAAACTCGTCTTAAAGTTGCCCAAAAGTCGACCGAAAGTCAAGTTTGACATGAGTTTGAAAATGAGTCACGACCAAAAATTCTAGCCTAACAGACACGTGTGAACTGTTTGACGCACCTAACGTCTGTTTAAATTTGAAAAAATATATGAAAATATCTCGAAGTGATCCAAAATTCCCAATGGTAAACCTGGAGTGCTTCCAGGTCGATCCGTTTCCTCAATTGCAAAAAGCTATAATTCGCTATAATCCGAGGTACGCTCCAGCGCCGTCCGATGTCCGCTCGAGCATCACCCGAGGCTCCATCGAACATCGTTCGAGGTCCACTCGAGCTTTGACACAGTTAAGGTCTGTTCAAATCTGAAAAACATGTATGAAAATATCTCGAAGCGATCCAAAGTTCCCAATGAAGCAAGGTTGCTCCCTCACGCAGTACTCGTGGAGTGCTCGTATATATCGATCCGTTATCCCCATTGGAAAACGCAATATATCGCAATAATCTGAGGCCCGCCCGATTATTGCCCGAAGCCCCATCGAGCTCCGTCCATGGCCCGAGATCTGTTCGAGACTTCGAGCGTCTCCGAGCAGAATCGGGCTACCCCAAGAGGCATCGGGCGGCTCCGAGCTACCCCGAGCGACCTCGAGCGATTGGTGCTTGTATAGTGAGTGTCATAAATTGATATAAAAAAGGAGAAGTGAGGTATTAATTCTGTACAATTGACACTAAGGTGTACGATGTAGAGTTAAGAAAACCGTGTAGCTGCTTAGGAAATGTGAAGAGGTCAGCCATTCTGATACGTTTACGATACTTTAATTATATAAAGTCTAAAATAGAGGCACATCTCTTTTCCGAAAATCAGAGCGTGACCATGTTTTTCTAAGCAGTTTTTACAAGGCCTTAGATCTGTAATATATTGCTGCATATAATCGAAAACGTGCATGTTTCTTATATTCCTAGAGATACAAAGATTACTATAAGAATTATCACATTATTTTGTATTCTAGAGTGAAACATTTGAATTGACAATCTGACAGTGCATGTAGAGAAAATCAAGTATAACATATACAAAAATAAATCGTTGCGTTTATAGCAAGCGAAATTATAATTGAATGATAACACTGAAATGGATATTATTCGAGAATAAATCGAAACGCGCCTTATTGAATAATGAGAACATTCAGACTGATGTCTATTTCCGCTGGAGGATACAGGGAGAATTCGATATTTTAATTATATTTTTCTATAACTGAATGTCATCAGTATTTCAATATATAGTTTTATCGATAGACTTTTTAAAATTTGAGAAACGCTTTATGCGCCTCAACTAGATTTGTACAATTTAAATTTGTTTATTAAAGGCGTGAGTGCAATCGCGTGCCAGTTGGGCCAGCATCCAAGCTATATAACCTTTCATTTGCAAGCGGGGAGGAAGTTGCTGCTTATCCTCCCTTGCATGAAGAAAAATCGTATACTTCCCTCGGGAGGTCAAAAAGAATGTCGCAGACTGCGCGTAATTTTTGCCCGAGGCGAATTTGGAGAGTTCACTTATAATTTGAGAGCCCCCTTAAAAACAAAATATATATTCTTTATATATATTTTTTTTCACATGTATACAATGCAATGAAAAATATACCATTTGTATAAACAAACCTTCATGTACAGCACTCTCGTGCCCACCCGTTGTATAGATTATAGATGTTATTTAGAACACATCCCTAACCATCCGAGATCCGTTCGAGCGTCATCCGAGGTCCGCCCGATCGACGTCCGAGATCCCCCCGATCGACGTCCGAGATCCGCTCGAGCGTCGTCCGAGCTCCCCCGATCGACGTCCGAGATCCGCCCGATCGACGTCCGAGATCCGCTCGAGCGTCGTCCGAGCTCCCCCTGATCGACGTCCGAGATCCGCTCGATCGTCGTCCGAGCTTCCCCCGATCGACGTCCGAGCTCCCCCCGATCGACGTCCGAGATCCGCCCGATCGACGTCTGTGATCCGCTCGAGCGTCGTCCGAGCTCGCCCCGATTGACGTCCGAGATCCGCTCGAGCATCATTCGTGTCTCCTCGGTCTACTCCGAGCTCTTCCGATCAACACCGATCAACGTTCGTCGCGCATGAGCAGTTATGTTCGATCGACATAAATCCGGGCAGCTCGTTATTCAGAGCCTACCTACGTTACCGACCGATTCGCGACTGAGCTCCTGCGCACGCAACCTGGCGAAATTTGGCAATGCCGCACTGTCCGTGAGGTTTGAAATGCGTTTCCCGGCGTTCCCGGCAAACTCTCATGATACCCGCGACATTGTTCGACATGGATGAGAATAAAGTGCCACAACTTATTAAAGAAATTCAACGCAGACCAAGCATCTGGAATAAGTCGCTCACCGAAAATCGCTATAAGGGTTTCGTCGGCACCGAGTGGGATAAGGTTGCAGCTAGCCTTCGTGTATCGAGTAAGTATACTTTTGGTTTTTCATCGTCACAGGGGGTTGCTTAAACCTATGATAAAATAAAATATCAAAAAAAAATTCACTACTGACGAGTAAAATGCATACATTTTATAGCGTTTTTCACTGGCCGCTCTAGTGCGACCAGTGAAAAAAGGCCATTAGTGATCAATGATGAATTTCACACCCAACAGCTTTTATTTTAGTCAACATTGTGTAGTACTAAACATAAATACACATAAATGTACAAGTTCTGAAATCCATTGACGTCAAGTTTGATTCGATGCACTTCTTAAAAGTGCAACGCATGTAAACATATGTAAACTACCTGTCAAAGGATAGAAATATAACCAAAAAAAAACGTTGGTCGTCATCAACGTGCAGGGTCCCGTGCTACGCCAAACTGGAAAATATCATAGCAGATATCTTCCTTCAACAATTTAAATACATTTAGCAACATTCCCCAGCGTGGGAGTTTAAAATAGGCCGAATTATAACCAAAAAAACTTTCGTCGTCATCAACGTGCAGGGTCCCGTGCTACGTCAAATTGGAAAATATCAGAGTAGATATCTTATTTAAACAATTTAAATACATTTAGCAACATTCCCGAGCGTGGGAGTTTAAAATAGACCGAATTATAACCAAAAAGACTTTCGTCGTAATCAACGCGCAGGGTCCCGTGCTACGTTAAAATGGAAAATATCACAGTAGATATATTCTTTAAACAATTAAAATACATTTTATCATAATAGATATCATAGCAGATATCTTCTTTAAACAATTTACATACATTTTGCTTAAAACTGCAACGCATGTAAACATATGTAAAATTAACGATTAAACGAACTTACCTAAGTGAAGTTCAATCGTGATTGTATGAGCGCCTCTTCCGAAGAGATTACCATGTAGTACCCCCTCACTTTCCTCAGTGTCGCCACAATTTTAAAGCAATTAAAACAAAAATACTTCGTTTTCCACCATATTTACTCTGAACATAGTTGCACTGTTTGTTGCTGTCATTCTTTAAAGCAAAGCAGACGTAACTTTAAACTTTTTGTGGGGCATTTCGTAAGAGATAAAATGGGTGGGAGGGACTAATCTCTTCGGAAGAGGCGCTCATACAATCACGATTGAACTTCACTTAGGTAAGTTCGTTTAATCGTTAATTGTATTTCGCGCCTCTTCCTTCAGAGATTACCATGTAGTGTTTAAAGTAAGTCACGTCTGAAAAAATAATTTCAAAGATTTTAATAATTCTTTATAGAACAGAAATGGTCATCTTACAACATTAATATATTATTAATTTTTACCGAGAACGCTCTCCGCAAATTCTATTTCTTCTGACATCACATTCCGATCATAAAAACGACAAAAAGTCTTCGAATTTTTAGTCCAGCCTGCAGTTTTGCGTATTAAAGCTAAGTTCACACCAGCACGTTTTGCTGCAGACGTGGACGCATGGCGCGTGCTATATGCGTTAAAAACGTTTACATCTATACCGCTTTTTGACAACGTATTTTTTATCCAACGGGATAATGTCTGCGAGGAAACCGCTTTATATGGCTTCTTATACGAAATAAACAATTTTACAATAGACTTTCGTAAATCTTGAGTTTTCTTTAAATATGATTCCAGGGCCGACGCTATGCATAAAGATTTATTTTCGGGGAAAAAGGGTAACCGTAAAGTTGGTTGTTTTCTATTTGGACCCGATGTTTTTATTCTTCCGGGGATCTTTATCTCATAAAAACTTTCACATACTTTTCGAATATTATTAATATCGATTAACGTGAAAGTTTGTAAACGATGACCTGTCAATAAGGCAAGTAATGTAACTAATTTCATAGAAAGAAATTCTAAAGAAATGACAATCATCGTTGTGAACCCAGTCTGAAATTAATTTTAAGACGATTTTAGGATCCCACGTTGTATCATATCGTGGAGCTGGTGGTCTTAATTTTGATACTCCTTTGAAAAAACGTGTCATCCTATCGTCCTCTCCTAATCTAGATCCCAAAATTAGGGATAACGCAGATCGGTAAACATTTAACGTACTAAATGAGGCATTATTTTCGAATTCGGTTGTTAGAAAAGATAAAACATTCACCGTCGTGCCCTGGAATGGATTGATACCTTTAGTTGTGCAGAAATGCCACCACTTTTTTAAACCGCAATTGTACTGGCGAATTGTTCCTTCAGTGAGGGATCCGATGATAATATCGATCGATTGTGGTGGAACATCCCTTAACATAAACGCCTCCCGGATACTTTGCTTGCAACCATTGTAAGCTGTCTTGATAATGGATGCGGCTTCTTGTCAGAAGAATGTAATAAGTTAGCATCAGGCTTGAAAAATATAGGTTGACCCACAATTAATGATGTAAATAGGGGAAACCAAGGTTGGCTTTCCCAGAACGGCACAACTACAATTCCTTCAGCACAATCACGAACAATTTTTTTTAAAACCTTTGACATAATAGCAAAAGGCGGAAAAGCATAAAAAAACCAATTACACCATTCGATAGTGAATGCATCAACTGCCAATGAATCAGGATCTCGGTGCCATGAAATAAATCGTTGACATTTTGCATTTACCTGCGAGGCAAATAAGTCAATCTCAGGATTACCGAAAATATCTACAATTTGTTTGAATGCGTTTTCTGAAAGTTCGTATTCTGTTTCAGGTTTTAGCCTACGTGATTCGAAATCTGCTTCCACGTTTTCTTTCGATGCAATGTATCCGGCAACAATCCAAATATCTCTAACCTCGCACCAATTCCAAATTTTTTTGATATAGCACTTAGATCATCAAATTGACTATCACGCATGCGATTTATATAGGATATTGCTGTCGTATTATCGATACGAAGGAGAACATTGCACTTTTTCTTATCATTCAAAAAACATTTTAATCCATAAAAAGCAGCTAATGACTCAAGAACATTGATATCAAATTTTAACTGTTGATTATCCCAGTACCCATGTGCCCGATGACCCTTGCATACGACACCCCAACCTGAGCGCGAAGCATCGGTAAAAATTTCATAATCAAATTTCGGTTCATCAAGCGGAGCATTGGCTGATACTATATTAGCTTTCCACCATTCGAATTCATCTTTTAATTCATTTGAGATTGTCATTACTGCATCATAATTATTATTATTTACTTCAAGCGCAAGTAACCGCTCTTTTTTAAACCGTCGCATGTGAATCATACCATATTTCAGTGCTGGACAACGTGAACAAAGAGTACCAACGATCTTTTTATATTTTCAAACTTTTTTAATAGAAAAAAAAAACATGCTCCTATGTATATCTTCTGAAGGAAGATATACCCCTCTGTACCTCGCCTTTCGGCATACCAGAGGTTATTGCTATACTATTGTTTAGTTGCTTTATTCTTTCATTTCTTCTGAAGCCTACATGAGTGGAAATTTTGAATTTTAGAAAGTGGTTTGAGTCTCCGAGGGACCTACAGTTTATAAAGTGGAATCCGAACCACTTGTTATTGCTAATACTGGTTGTTGCTAATTGAAAGTTAAAAATTAAAACAAAAATTTCGGATTGATTCTTATTCTAGTCTATTATTTAGTGTACTTCGTAGTCAGTTCTGCTTTTGAATCTTTCTTTGAGTCTTTCTCTGATTTTGCAGTTTTTGCTACTGGACTTATGTCCATTTGGTAGCTTTGCTTTGGTGCAGTTAATGCATCTCTCTTTTCCTTGACATTCCTTTGTTAGGTGTCCTATTTCTCCACATTTTCTACAGACTGTCTCTTTGTTCTTGCAGAATTTTGAAATGTGTCCATATCTTTGGCATTTGTAGCATTGGGTGACTAGGACAAAGTCGCTGATTTTACAGCTACTCCATCCCATCAGCAGTCTTTGTTGTGCTTTTAGTCTCATCCTTAGTTCTGGAGAGACTTCTATTATCCAATTGGATTCTTCTCCACTTCTGTTGCGTATCGCAAAGAGTATTTTCATTTCCTCCGGTTGGGTAACATCAAACTTCTCGAGGAGTTTTTGTTCAATTTGAGACTTGGTAATGTCTTTGGGGACATCATAGATAATCATTTTCGGTCTTTTTTCGGTTATACATTTGACAACCAGACCGGATTTCTTTAATTTCTTGTTTTCTGTCATCTTAGCAATGTCAGCTTTGCTCGAGAGCTCAACTGCAATGCCTTGATTTCCAGTTTTGTGGATCCCTTTGATATTGATCCCCAGCTTTTGGGGAGTTATCCTTTTTAATTTCCTTTCCATATCCTTTCTGGATTGGTCTACATTGGGTTTAATAACCACAATGTGCTTTTGTTTGCTTAGAGAGTTGTTTACCGCTTGGGCATACGTCCCTCTTTTCTCAGGTTCTGCTGTCTGAGTTACTGCTTCTTTGGTCTCTTTTGCTTTTTCTTTGAGATAAAACTTTCGGAAAAAGCTCAGTTGTTTTCTTAGACCTTCTATCATGGCTGCTTTTTCGTTATACGAATATGTTAAGTATTCTTCGACTTTTTTTGGAATTTCATCGACATTGATGATGGTGTCATATTCATTTGATCCTATTTCCCACCATTTTTCTATTTCGTCAGATCTGTTGGCAAATCTGTCTTCAGAAATCCATTTTTTCCATTTTTCTGCAGTTGACAGTGATTCTTCTGAGTCTGTCGTTTCGTTTTCATTTTCTTTTTCTGGTTCTGCTTCAGAAAAGTTCTCCATATTTTCAATGTCCATTTCTTCTACCTCCTCCCCTTGGGATTCGGTGTCAGTACTGCATTGACTTTTTGGTTCTGAGAATTTCACTCTTTTCTCTATCTCTCGCTTTTTAGCTCTTAGAGTGTAGGCTTCTCTTTTAAGTGCCTCGTGTTGTTCGTCGTCATGCTTTTCTTTCAATTTCTTTTTGTTCTACAAAATCTTTGCTCTAATATCGGCAAACTTGGTTTCTACACTTCGGTGCTCCTCCCCAGAACCTGTAGGAGCGGCACGAGCCATCGGGTCTTTCTCCCGATAGGAACTCGTGGTGGAACCACTCGACGAGTCGAGGTCCACCTGGGGTAAACATTTTACTTTAGTGTGTCTTTCCATATTGTTTCAAATATTGTTGCTAGCTACATTTCGTTTGTTCTCCCCGTCAGTCTCCTATGAGCGGTCGCCGACAGATCATTAAACGTAAGCCCCCCGGCCAAGTCAAGGCAGTAACAACTTCGGGGAGCTTTTTTTTTTTTTGTTTTTTTTTTTTTTTTTGTTTTTTTTTTTAATAGAACTAGAGTACTTTTATTCTTCTCATCAGGTAACTCTATCGTCATCTTCAAAGAGTCAAAAATAAGCCCCAAATATCGACATCTCTGAGTGGGAATTTTGTTGCATTTTTTGTCATTCATTATAAATCCAAGTGTTTTCAAAATGTTCCGAGCCGTTTGAAAATTAGAATAACAAACTATGCAATGCACAAGAAACCTATTGCCTCTACATACACCTGAGTCTAATACTATTTCAGATCTACGGAAATTTATTAAAAATAAGGACCTATATTTAACCAAAGCAGATAAAGGCAATATTTCTGTCATAATGAATAAAAAAGACTACATTGATAAGGTTGAACAACTATTAACTAATGATAACACTTATGAGAATATAAACAAGGATTCAACTATAACAACTCAAAATAAAATTAATGCTATTTTAAATGACTGGTTAAAGAACAAATATATAGAAAAAGAAACTCTACGATTTTTGGTTTGTAATAATGGAAATACCCCAAGGTTATATGCCTTACCTAAGATCCATAAGACAGGTTACCCGATGAGACCAATTGTATCAGCATTGGGTAGCCCCATTTATAATATTGGAAAATTCTTGCATAATATTTTATACCAAACAATTTCACATAATAAAAATAGAATAAAAAACTCCTGGACTTTAGTTCAAGAAGTTCAAAACATAAATATACCAAAAAATCATTCCCTGCTATCATTGGATGTCGTAAGCCTTTTCACCAATGTACCACATGACCTAATCGTTAAGAGCCTTAAAAAACGAGAATTAGAGATACAACAATTTACAAAAATCCCGGTTAAGGAAATTATCAAAATAGTTTCATTGATTTTGGAATCTACGGTGTTTGTGTTCAATAAACAATTATACAAACAAAACAAAGGTACACCTATGGGTTCACCTTTGTCGCCTACACTAGCTGATTTAGTAATGATCGATTTAGAAGATGAAATTCTAAATCAATTAGAGAAGAAACCTGCACTCTACAAAAGATATGTGGATGATATATTCATGATTTATCCAGAAAATGACATCAAATATCTTGTCAACATGTTCAATAATTACCATCCAAACCTTAAATTTACTTTTGAACTGGAAACAAACAACAGTTTACCGTTTTTGGATGTATGTTTTTTTAAAGAAGGGAACATATTGTTGACTAATTGGTATAGGAAACCGACTTGTTCGGGGAAATATATGAATTTCAATTCTCATCATCCTATACATATGAAACGTGGCATTATCTCAATGCTTGTTGACAGAGCTATTTTACTTTCCAATAAAAAATTTCATTTTAATAATTTAAGATATATTTACACTTTTTTACACAAGAATGGTTACGACTTTCAATTTATACAAGAAAATATTAACAATACAATTAAAATTTTAAAAGATAGACAAAAAACACAGGAAATTAACACGGGACAAATTTTTGACTTCTCAAATTGTATAGTAATACCGTATATCAATAAATTCAACCAAAGGATTAAGAAGATATATGACACGTTTGACATTAAAATATACAATAAACGTTTCAACTCTTTGGAATCGTTGTTCAAAACAAAAATTGATGAGATAGATATATTAAAAAAATCGAATATAATTTACAAGATAAACTGCAGTGAATGTACAGCTACATATGTAGGGCAAACAAAAAGGTATTTAAAAAAAAAAAAGAATCTATGAACATACTAATAATTGGAAAAGAGAAATTGGTCATACAGCACTAACATCACATATGCTGAATACAGGACATAGTTTTAAATTTGCTGAAGTGGAAATTTTGGAAACAGAACCACATTGGAAAAAACGTAACATTAAAGAAATGATCCATATTAAAAAACAAAAATCGAGCATAAATTTTAGAACGGACACAGAAAAATTAAGTAACAGTTATAATATTTTAATTAATGATTTGTAAATAACACTGTAATTTAAAAAGTAACGAATTTGTATATATAGGATTGACACATTTAATTATGTATTATGTTTGTACTGCGAGTCTAAGAGTGTGTGTGTATGTGTGTGTATGTTTACAAGTCAGTGTAATCTGTGTCACAAATTTAGTATACGACGTATAGTTACTCATGTCAGGTGCGTGTTGTTTGTTTTATGATTATTTTATTGTAATGAGTGAAAATGTCCTTAATTTATATTTTTGTTTATATTTTTTTCGTGTGTTATATTTTGTTGGTTTTTTTCTATGTATCTATTAATAGATGCCCCTGAGGAGGACCTCCAAGAGTGGTCGAAACGTTGGGCTGGAAATAAAAAGACCTGTTTGGTCCTTTTGTCAACCAATAGGTTTGAACCGGTTTGGCCATTTTTTTATTTATTTAATTAGAATAACAAATTTCATGCGATTTTTCTATTATTAAAATATCGTCCAAGAAAAAATACATATAATACCATGTTTTCGTAAATATGATGCAATTGGCTTAAGTATTTTAGTGAAAACATATGGTGCGAAATTTAGCCCAAATGGCAAGCAAGTAAATTCAAAGTAGTCTCCATTAAATCGAAACCCTAAAAATTTTCTATAACCTGCTAATATGCATCTTTAATATCGATTGACGTCATGTAATAATCATGTCGCAATAATGTTTTTACTGTACGCCAATCCTCTAATTTAAAATGTTCGTTGGTCACGAATGTGTTAAGATTCTTGAGATTTAAAATTAAACTCTGCGAGCCATCGGGCTTAGGTACTAGAAAAATGGTTGATAAAAATTGGCCCGAAGTAGATTTAACTTTTTGTATCGCTCCCTTGTCAATTAATTTTTTAATTTCATTAGAAATTAAGCATATATCGTCTTTTGACCAATTCGATTTCTCGGAAAAACTTTTTTGTACCGGAATTGATGAAAAAGGAATTTTAAAACCCTTAACCCATTCTAAAATTACAGGATCCTTTGATACGTTTGACCAGTATTGATAAAATATACGCAATCTACCCCCAATTTTACCTACGTTTCTACTTAACGTCGTTTGCTCTGTTGGTGCATCTTTCGAGGATAATTCCTCTTCAACATCGGGTTTGGTCTGTTGAATGTTAGTCCTTTTTGCCCGCTCGACGACTGGTAGCTCTTGACTTGTCTCAGCTGATGTTGCGTCGGCGGGCCCTTCCGGTTTTTTGAGAACTGAATCGAGGACTTTGACTGTGGTTTCAGGTCTTTAGATGTGCGTTCAAGTGTCTTCGCAGACTTGATCTTTTCTTCTAAATTTGCTCCAAATAGCAATCCATCGAAAAAAGAACCAGTCAACGTTTCTTTTAAGGAAGAATTCAAATTTACGAGAATTAAACTCTTTCGAATTACCGATTCTTCTCTTTGAAGAAAAGCCAAAATTCTTCCAATGTCACTCAAAATTTCGAGTAACTCCAAATTCTCTGAACCATTATTCTTTAAAATAATTGAGATAGCTTTTCCCACAGCAGCTAATGACGAAGCAATACGTTCCTGTTTTTCAACAATACGTTTGTCTCTGATCTTAAGATTTTCTTGTACCGTAGAGACTATTTCGGAATTTAATTTTGGTGCTGCAATAAAACCGCAATTTTCAGGAATTTGATATTTATCAATTAATTTAATGTTTTCTTCCTTAGGAAGGCCTTTTTTAAAAATTTCCGTCCAACGAATTACGACATCCTTATGGATTGCAGCATCTTTCTGCTCATCGGCTTCCAAACGTGGTCCAATAACATTTAAAATTTCATCCTGAAGGTCCGCATCGTGGTCAATAATTTCTTGGTTATCTGTCTCGATATCACCTTCCGTATGTTTATTATTTGATGGCGGTGTTATGTCACATTTTGATATATCGGCATTACTTGGCACTTCTAACCTCCCTTCATCAGCTTTTTCATTTGGATCTAAATACTGTTCGAATTCTTTTTCCCTTGAATCCCTGGATATTTCCGAACTTTGCCGAAGCTTTGAATGGGAAGGCGTATATGAACGACGACTTCCTCGATATCGTGAATCACTTCTGGAACTTTGCGAATGGCTAGTCGAACGATAATAATCACTCGTATACCGGCTATTATGACTGGATCTATGTCTACGATCCCTTGACTATTCTTTATATCGATTTCGAGAGTGATCCCGGTGATGTCTGGAATTTGATCGACGTTCTGAAATGTAAAATCATCACAATGCAACTAACCTCAATGTATCGAAAAGATTTTATTTTCTTCTTGAATACTTGAGGCAACTCAAGTACCAAAAATACGGAAAATAGCTACGGCAAAATGTGTTGTATGTTGCATTCCCTCGTCAAACGAAGGTGCGCTATTCAGTCAGACTGATCGAGCAGTAGTCGGAGAGAATTCTTAGCTTAAGGCGAAGGTCTGAGAGAGAATAAGCAAGAATTGTAAGATCATCGACATAAAGCAGCATTAAAAGGTCCGTTGATCTAGTGACATCCACTCCGCGCGCATTGTTGTTTCGGAAAAAAGTTACTATGTCTGACAGGTACAAAATAAATAATAACGGGCTCAGAATTTCGCCTTGAAGCACGCCTACCGTTACGTTAAAGCGCGATGTTTCTCCGGATTCGTTTTTATATAAGGCTGACGCAGAGTGATAGAGCGTGCTAAGCACCCTGACGAATTTCGCGCTAACACCGAGTCCAAGAAGCTTACGCCACAGAAGGGCATGAGGGACGGAGTCAAAGGCTCTCTTAAAGTCTACAAAAAGGCTAAACAGTTTCGTGTTACGACGCTTCAAAACGATTTGCGCGGATGCGAGGAGGCAGAAGATATTGTCCTCTGTCCCCCTCCCACCACGGAAGCCGGATTGTTCCTCCGGGAGAATGCCTCTCTGTGTTGCCCACTTGGACAGGCGTGTACAAAGAATCTGAGAGAAAATTTTCGCCAGGGCGTTAGTTATCGCAATTAAACGGTGGTTGGATGGGACGTTGCGCGCTCCCTTCTTGTGCAGAGTAAAAATCAGCGAATCAGCTCATCCTGAAGGGAAGGCCTCCGCAGTAAAAATTCTATTGAAGAGCACGAGAAGGAGAGGATGCCATTGGACGTCCATAAGCTTAAAAAGTTCGGCGGGAATTTTGTCCGGACCAATGGCCTTTCCAACCTTCAGGGCTCCCAAACTGTCCTTGAGTTCGGACACAGAGAGAGGTGAATCCAGCGCAGGGTCGCTGGCTGGAAGTCTGGCGTTGGATTTCTGCCTGGAGTGGACTTCAGCACGACTGGTTGAAGATGAGGGAAGGAAGGCCGGATTTCTCCTCGTTAGGGGTTCCGGACAAGGGATGCTGAATTCCTGGTCCGCTTCCGACCATTTCAGCCAAGTGTTGTTGGTTGCAATGGCGTCACCCTTCTTATTGAAGGACGCGCCTCTAGAAGTGGCAGCACGGCGGGCTACTCTAATCTTGTAGGCCTTGAGACGCTCACTATCGGTATAGTCCGGGTTTATATAGATGTTCGTCGACTGGAGTACTATTTTCTTCGTTGACAGAATTAGGTATTTGTCGTCCTCTAACATTAATTCTGCTAAAAAGGCCGGGGGGTTGATTCGGATTTGCCTGACAGCGGCAACCGAGGACTCGAGAGGGAACTTTGAAGAAAGGAATTTCGAAATTTCCTTCCTAAGCGAGCCGGGCCCGGGAACAAACCCAGTAAGGATGATGTTTTTCCTCTTCAAAATTTTCTCCTGCGCCTCGAGCTTGTCCGCAAGCGCCTTAATGGTCGAATCCTGAGAATCGATTCTTCCCTCTAGGAGCCCTAGGCGGGACGAAAGATCGGTGTTTAATTGCTCGACCGTGGCTTTTACCGCGACTATTTCGTTAGTGCAGTTTGCAATGCTCGCTTGAAGCGAGGTGGATTGCTGCCAAATCGCCGCTAGGAGCGATTGCTGGAGGGATTGTCTCGAGCGTTAGCGGCGGGTTGGACGCGGCCATTACTAAAGAATCAGGAAGCAGATGGTCTTGCTCCGCTGTCAGTGCTGGCGAAAGCCTCCTGAGTCTTGCGGGATGTTGGTCGTTCGGGTCGTCTGTGTCGGACGGGCCGTCTCGTTTTCGCTTGCAGTCGAAACCGAAGTTTTCGAGAGCACTGCAGCTGTTAGTGCGAAGCGCTTTCCACCTGGTCGCAGTAGGGGGGCGGCCACTCAAGACTGCCGGGCGCAAGATGGACGGCGTGCGATCGGACCGATCGGTGTCTCTAGTTGTTGAAGAGGCCGTGGGCGAGGCAGGCACTTGTGGTTCGCTGCGGGGCGGACCGGGTGCTGGCATGAGTCGCACGTGCCCGGGAGCTTCCGACCTCTGGCGGCCGAGAGGTATACGCGTTTGTGCGAACACCGCGTAATTGGGAGCATATATGTAGATTGTAGACAGCACGGGATACAGAATACACAGAGACGATCACTAATACGCGCGAACGAAACACAGTTGTTGATGACTTAAGCTCACGCTTTAAACGCCGAGGTAAACACGACACCGATACGTTGTGCTTGTGGTGGGCCGCATACATACAAAGCGCGAACTCACCAATGTGCAGACGATACACGGTCATAGACAGACGAGTTACTGCGAAAATACCGTACTTTCTTCTAAAGTAAAAATGACAGCTGCAGCGCTTTGATTTTGACAGGTGGATCCAATATGGCCTGTGTCTGTTTTTTTTTTAAAAAGGAGCTGTACGTCGACTTCAGATGCCAATGTAGAGGTTGAACAGCGAAGAAAGGCAAATGTCGATTTGAAGCCCGCTGCCGACGGTCCGGTGAATTCTTCGAAGTCGTTTTGACAGGAGTGTGACGTCACCACCGGCGAAATTTCCCAACCGTCACCTCGTCGAGTGAGAAAAGAACTTTGCGGCAAAGAAAATCCGGATCATAAGCTCGGAAACTTAGTAGCTCATAGCGAACACAGTCCGAGACAATCCGGAGGCAGTATCTGAGGCAAAAACTCCCAGAAAAAAGGGCGATAAGCAAATGAATACGGACTTAACTACAGAGCACAGAAACACACGTCTGTCTTACTTACCGCCTATAACGGAACTTACCGTAAATACCGAGAAAACCAAGATAGTATGCTTTAGGAGGGCTGGTCCACTCGATCAGTTCTCGAGAGACTTCCTATTTGACAATACACCACTCGAAGTTACGTGCGCCTACAGATTCTTAGGTATTGTTTTTTCTTCCTCAGCGTCAGGCCTTCAGCCGACTGAGGACGCTGTTATTCGTACAAGGGCCGCAGCCGCCGCGTCCCTGTCGATTATCAATTCCGCGAAAATTGACGCATGGGACGCATACTGGAAGCTGTATAAAGCATTGGTTACTTCGGTATTATTATATGCGGCTCCGTTTTGGGCACTCAGACACTTGGATAAACTGGAGGCGGTGCAAATTGACTTTTTCAAAAGGTTACTCCATTTGCCGAGAAGTACTCCAGCTTATTTAATTCGCTTGGAACTTGGTATCCCGCCGATCGCGGTAGAGATTCTACACAGGTCTATTAAATGGGTCATTAAGACCCGCTCATTGCCCGAATCCCGGCTACCTAAGATCTTACTCGGCCGTCTGAGAGAACTCTCCATTGCGTCTCCAGAAGAGCCCCGCAACTGGCTCACGCAACTTCTTTGGCTGTTGGATGAGCCGGAGGCTGCTGTGCTGCGGGACAGCTTTAGCGCTGAGTCCTGGGCGGACGCTGGTCCGCGTCTGATTGCCAAATTTGCAGACTCTTGCAGAGCGAAAGACCTGGCAAGATATTTTAACTCCGAGCACGTACAGCTACCGATCTATCGTCAGCTCACTGACTCGTCGTACACGCTGTACCCGCCGCGCCTGCCTCTGTCTTGTTTAAGGGTGAGAGCCCAACTTAGGCTTGCCACAGGCTTTTCACGCTCGCTTTCAGTTTCCGGTATGCGTCTCTGCTATAATCCGCAATTTCCCTGTTCTTTGTGCAACTTGAATGCTCCAGACACCCTTCGACATATTTTTTCAGAATGCCCTTTGCTCGCACCAGTCCGACGCGACTTTGCCTCCTACGTACCTGCCTGTACTGCGAACACTTTATTTTGCGTTCTGATTTGTGATTCGGATTTCATGTCGGCGAAGACCTTATTTAAATTTGTAAAGGCAACACATGCCAGAAGAGAATTTCTGCTGGGCAACTAATTTCTAGGCTTACTTGTATGTAACTTACTCTTTCGTTTAAATCTTAGTTTTTATTTATTCTGGGTTTTGCGATTACCTTTTTGTGTTTTCAACGTTTTAATTGTATATGCGAACCTAGCTCCCGGTCTATTCCGGAACTCTCCTCTCACCAGGATGTATCCCAATACGAGAGTAATAAATACAATACAATACAATACAATACAGTCAGACTGAAAGCACAATGCCGAGTAATCAAATTACTGACACGGAAACTTCAAATTTGTTTTCGATAAATTGGTAACTGATTTTTCAAAAAAATCAATTTACCAAATCGCCCCCAGTTGTTAAATCAACTGGTATATTAATGTGACTTACGTTTGCGATGTTTTCGATCGACTTCCGACATCATTTCCTTAATCCTCTTTAATAATCTGTTGTTTTCTGAGCCCTCTCGTGATCTTGACAGATTACGACTTCTTTTTCTACCTATTTTTTTCTGTTCCTTTTCCTTAACCTATTTTTATATGTGACGACGCTGACACAAAGCGAAAGAATGTCAGCAACAAACAGTGCAACTATGTTCAGAGTAAATATGGTGGAAAACGAAGTATTTTTGTTTTAATTGCTTTAAAATTGTGGCGACACTGAGGAAAGTGAGGGGGTACTACATGGTAATCTCTGAAGGAAGAGGCGCTAAATACAATATCTATCACAGGATAGAAATGTAATAAAAAAAACGTTGGTCGTCATCAACGTGCAGGATCCCGTGCTACGCCAAATTGGAAAATATCATGGTAGATATCTTCTTTAAACAATTTAAATACATTTAGCAACATTCCCAAGCGTGGGAGTTTAAAATCGGCCGAATTATAACCAAAAAAACATTCGTCGTCATCAACGCGCAGGGTCCCGTGCTACGTTAAAATGGAAAATATCACAGTAGATATCTTCTTTAAACAATTTAAATACATTTTATCATAATAGATATAGCAGATATCTTCTTTAAACAATTTACATACATTTTGCTTAAAACTGCAACGCATGTCAACATATGTAAAATACCTGTCACAGGATAGAAATGTAATAAAAAAAACGTTGGTCATCATCAACGTGCAGGATCTCGTGCTACGTCAAATTGGAAAATATCATAGTAAATATCTTCTTTAAACAATTTAAATACATTTAGCAACATTCCCGAGCGTGGGAGTTTAAAATAGGCCGAATTATAACCAAAAAAACTTTCGTCGTCATCAACGCGCAGGGTCCCGTGCTACGTCAAATCGGAAAATATCAGAGTAGATATCTTATTTAAACAATTTTAATACATTTAGCAACATTCCCGAGCGTGGGAGTTTAAAATAGGCCGAATTATAACCAAAAAAACTTTCGTCGTCATCAACGCGCAGGGTCCCGTGCTACGTCAAATATGAAAATATCAGAGTAGATATCTTCTTTAAACAATTTAAATACATTTAGCAACATTCCCGAGCGTGGGAGTTTAAAATAGGCCGAATTATAACCAAAAAAACTTTCGTCGTCATCAACGTGCAGGATCCCGTGCTACGCCAAATTGGAAAATATCATGGTAGATATCTTCTTTAAACAATTTAAATACATTTAGGAAGATATCTGCTATGATATTTTCCAATTTGGCGTAGCACAGGATCCTGCACGTTGATGACGACCAACGTTTTTTTTATTACATTTCTATCCAGTGACATGTATTTTAGATATGTTTACATGCGTGGCAGTTTTAAGCAATATGTATGTAAATTGTTTAAAGAAGATATCTGCTATATCTATTATGATAAAATGTATTTAAATTGTTTAAAGAAGATATCTACTGTGATATTTTCCAATTTGACGTAGCACGGGACCCTGCGCGTTGATGACGACGAAAGTTTTTTTGGTTATAATTCGGCCGATTTTAAACTCCCACGCTTGGGAATGTTGCTAAATGTATTTAAATTGTTCAAGGAAGATATCTACCATGATATTTTCCAATTTGGCGTAGCACGGGACCCTTTTTTTATATTTCTATCCTTTGACTGGTAGTTTACATATGTTAACTTCCGTTGCACTTTTAAGAAGTGCATCGAATCAAACTTGACGTCAATTGTAATCCACTGTCGGCGAATAAAACTTATGCATTTTAGTGGTCGATGATGAATTTTAGACACAATGTATTGTAGTGGTCGATGATTAAGATCTAACTTTTTTTATTCTAGTCAACGATGTGTAGTACTAAACATGAAGTTCTGAAATTCACTGTTTTTAATAAAATGCATACATTTTTTATTAACCCCTTTTGTTTATTGACCCCCTTTGAGCATGAAATAAAAAAATTGTCAAATGTAAAAGTTGTCGCATTTAATGAGTAAAACAAGATTCTGGTCTAAAAGTTTATTGGTACCATTGAAATAAATCACATTAGGCCCGTTTGAGCCCAAACTGTCAGGGAAAACCGAGAAGTCCGGGAAAAGTCAGGGAATTTCAAAACTTGTCAGGGAAAAAATAAACTAGACAAATCTTTAAAAAATGACAAAGCTACGGTGGGCCTGAACAAACTTTAAATGGAGGGAAAAGGCACATGACATTTTCCTTCTGGGTTGTATTCTGGGACACTTCCTGAGCAATTTCCAAACAGAATTTAAAAAATCCGCTTGGCCGTTTTTTATTGACGTCGGTTTTTGTATGGTTTTATAATTTAACTTAATTGATGAAAAATAAATGAAATTTCAACGACAAAAATATTTATTTCGTAAAATTCAATTAATATATTTTAATTAATGAATTATGCACTTCGATGTGTAAACATTTTTATAAATTTAACATAAATTTAGAAGTAAAGAACAAAATTAAATGTGCTGACTATTGTACTCTTTTTCAGCCTTCAGGAGATTTATTGAAAAATTTGGATGATCTTTTTTTATTTTGTATTTCTCCCAAGTTTTCTTGAAATCTGAGTGCACCGACTCAATCGACTGTTCGCTGAAGAATCCAAGACCTTGTTGGATACTTCAAATGGCCAAGAGGGGTTTTTAATTCATCCTGGACATTGCTCAGAAGTGTCCTAGAATACAATCCAGAAGGAAAATTTCATGTGCCTTTCCCCCCTCCATTTACAGTTTGTTCAGGCCCACCGTGAAGCACATAAAACTTTTTTTTACTTTAAAAGTAAACATAAATGAACATTGGTATAATTATAATAATAAATCCTAGTTTATCATATCAAAGCAGCATAGATAATAGTTGGCGCACTTGTTTTATACCTAAAATTCTCCTCGCACTGAAAAAGTTCCACAGCGTTTGCAAGGAAGACTAATGCAGTTTTTACTCGAGCTACTCTAACGAAGATAAAAAACCGATTACAATTCGCACTCACAAAAATATATTTTTTTATTAAATAGGTAAACTTTTTTTGTATCCTTAAGGGTATTTGTGCTTAGTTTGTAGACTTTTACTTATTTATATGATTTGCAAATGTCGTTAAAGTGGAGAAATCCGTACTTTTTATAACTTCGGTGTGGAAAACAGTGCAAACCAAAAATGCACTGAAAATTTTTTGTAGAAGTGAAATTTCTTACAAAAAGACAGTCCTAGCCGAAAGTTAATCGGTGAGCCATTTATTATCTATCGAATAAAGTACTCTAAAATATTTGGGGATTTTTTGCTGTTTTTCTTTTTTTTTATGGTCAAAGGACTTAAACAAAATTCGGAAAAAACTAGAACAATCCGATTTCTTGAACATATTGGTGAATTTTGTTCTCAGAAACTATTCATCGGGATCGGGTAAATGAAAACCGAAAATTTTCATACGACCTTCATCTATAACGGGCTATCTTTTAAATTTGGGCAAGTGTTGTAAAAATCAGTGAAATCGCCATATTATCGGCGCCCTCTCATAGGTGGCGCGCTCCCGTACACTGCGCGCACTGCGGCATCGCGTGTTACGCTAAATCAAAATTTAAAAAATAGCCCATTGTAGATGAAGATTGTATGAAAATTTTCGTTTTTGATTTACCTGATTCCGATGAATATTTTCTGAGAAAAAAATTCACCAATATAGGCATTTTCCAACTTTGATCGTCATTTATCTGGTAAACTATTAATATTACAAAAAAAGTTTATAGAACATAAAATGTTTATTTTTATTCAATTAATCTTATAGAATTTTTTCAGATTTAGGTACTAATTTCAATTTTTTATTTACAAAAATGTTTATAACAATTGACGGCCCACTCAAAAGAAAAAAGTGTACATACAGGGTGATCGGCCAACCATTACCCAGCGGCTAACTCTAGATTCTACAGATAATTCTGAACAACTTTTTCCTCTAAAAAAATGTTCGGGAAGGTAGAGTTTTTAAGTTATTCAACACTAAACTTTAGGTGAAAAAATCACATTTTTTTAAATATCTCGACTCTGTTTGAAGGTATCTTAACGAACCGGAGCTCATTTTAAAGATATTTTAAAGCTCTATAAATTGTCTCTATTGGTTTTTGACCTACAATGAATATCTCTCTTGTTATAGCCATAAAAACGGGGTAAATACCAATTTTTCAGGGTTTTCGCGTTTAACTCGTTTCGACACATAGTTACCGAAATATCACACAGGAAAAAGTTGTAGGCCTTGAAAAAACAAACATTTTTTGTCCTCTAATACGATGCGATTAAATTAAAACTGAACCCTACAAGACCCTCGTAAAGTTGACAAAATACAGTTCGACAAATAAATCGATATTAATAACAAAATGTTATGAAAACGAGTACAAATAGGGTTCAGTTTTAATTTAATCGCATCGTATTAAAGGATAAAAAATGTTTGTGTTTTCAAGGCCTACAACTTTTTCCAGTGTGATATTTCGATAGCTATGTGTCCAAACGAATTAGACGCGAAAAACCTGAAAAATCGGTATTTTCCCCCGTTTTTATGGCTATAACAAGAGAAATATTCATTGCAGGTCAAAAATCAACAGATACAACTTGTATAGCTTGAAAATATCCTTAAAATGAGCTTCAGTTCGTTAAGATACCTTTATACAAGCCGAGATATTTCAAAAAAAGTGATTTTTTCCCCCTAAATTTTAGTGTTGAATAATTTAAAAACTCTACCTTCCCGGAAATTTTGTCAGAGGAAAAAGTTGCTCAGAATTATCTGTACAATCTACAGTTAGCCGCTGGGTTTTTGCTCAGAATAATATTACAAATCGATTGCAACCATTTCCAGCCACTAGTACTGCGTTTAGTCGGTTACTTTGAGTTTTAAGCGTCTTTTCGGAGGTAAACCGCTCGCCTGTTAAGGGCCTTTAGTAAAAATGTGTCACGACAGTAAATTATTACTTGTAAAGGACATATGAAGACATATGCCCATGTACAACATTGTGCTTGAAATTATAAAAAATAAAATAATTGTGCCACCGAAAGTTAAAAGTTTCGTGGATTTACCCATATATCAAAACCCTTCTTCTGATGAGAGATTTACCATCGAAACAAGCTTTTAGATCACAAACCTTCTTGCGATGAGTATTTTATTATTAAAACAAGGTTTTATATCAAAAACCTTTTTTCGATGGGAGTTTTTCTATCGAAACAAGTTTGTAGATTTTGCAAATATTTAAAAGCGATTATACCACTATATTACTACTCGAGGCCCCCTATTTGTCTTATACAAAGCCCGCGGTTGTCACTTTTTTAATAAATAAATATGTATTTTATTTATTTGATAATAATTCTGTTTTTGTGTATTTTGCTCGTTTGATATTTCGGTTATGAGTTTTTCAAGGCAGGAGATCAGGAAAGCCATTTTTCTACTTTTGTCTTAACTGGATCTTATGAATTTGCTAACTGATTCAATGTAGAGTTTTTCGCAGATTTTCAGTCTATTCATTGCGATTATCGATAGACATTTGTAGGTTAAACATGGTTTTCCCTATGTCCCGCCTTGAAAAACTCACCCAGCACATATATATGGGTGATTCTCCCAAAAAGGACAAATGACACGTTCTTGACATTTTTTCTGAAAGTATTTAAAATTATTAAAAGTTATGACGGTCATATGATAGTATTTATCAATGTTTAACAAGACCATAGTAGGAAAAAAGTAGAAATTTCATATTATTTGAAATATTCATGTTTATATGGTGAAAAAACTCCACTCCGTAACCGTGCATGGAGCAAATTTTATACAAATAATAAATATTACATTCAATGTGGAATCTAATAATATCATTTGGCTAGCAATATTTCTTAATTATTCTATATTTTAGTCGATTCCGGAAGAGGTAAGGCAAAATATACCAATTTCTATTTCTTAGAATTAAATTACTTTTGTGCACGATTGAAAACTCCACTCCGTAACCGGTCGCAAATATAAGTAGTAAATGTAAACAAGCATGTTCAAGAAGCAATGCAGAGGTAAATAATGTTTATACCCGGGAAAAAATGATTTATATCTGGATCATATATGAACCATATATGATCATACATCATCATATATGATTCATACATCATCATATACGATTCGTATATAAACCAGATATGTTTATGTATGCTCGTATACGGATTTTGACCTGATATAAATATAAATAATCAGATTTAGCTATATATGAATATATATGGAATATATATGCTCATACATGCTCATATATGATTATTACTATATCAGGTCAAAATCAATATATGAGCATACATAAAACATATCTGGATTATATACGAATCGTATATGATGATATATGAATCATATATGATGATGTATGATCATATATGGTTCATATATTATCTTGTATGGTTCATATATCATCCAGATATAAATCATTTTTTCCCGGGTAATATCGGTGTGATTAAAGGTCAGTGCGAATTTGGTTGTAAAAAAAGAAAATATTTAGTATAAATGAGATTTTCAGTTCAACACGAGTCATCGACACAAATAAAACTCCACTCCGTAACCGCAGTCAATTGTATATTTTGGTAAGTAAATGAAAGATATTACAAATAATGTTTAAAATATTCTTTTATTAGACTAAAATATTTCAAATACTATTGATTCTTTATTTATAAAATTTATTCTTTTAAAGTAGAATCAACATATTTTCGAGGCCGCAGGGAGAAAAAACTCCACTCCGTAACCGCCAGTATATTTTCAGTTTTTTGTTATCTAAATGTTAAATAAATTTGAACATCGTTTCTCGAGGGTTTCTGGAGTCGCTGATTACAAATCTGATATTAGTTTTTTCAAAATTCAAAATGGCGGATTCAATATGGCTGACGAAATATTTAACAATTTTGTGAAATAGCCTAAAATTTGTTATTCAGGGGTTTTTGAGGTCGCTGATTTTGAATTTGATGTTAGGTTTAGAATTCGAAATGGCGGATCTAAAATGGCGGATGAAATATTCAGAAATTTTTAAAATATTGCTTAAATTTTGTTACTTGAGGCTTTTAGGGTAGCTAATTTCGAATTTGATGTTAGTTTAAAAATTTTTAATTTCAAGGTAGTGGATGTTTTTTGGAAATTTTGAAAAAATTATCAGTAATAATTTTCAAGACAAATTAATGAATTTCTAAAAAATCATCCGCCACATTGCATTGACTTTTGAATTCTGTAAATTTGACTCCAGATTCGTAATCGCTAACCCCGAAAACCCCCGAGTTATCAATTTCAAGTGAGTCCAATCCATTTTTTTAATTTTATCCGCCATATTGGATCCGCCATTTTGAACTGTCAAAATATGATGCCAAATTCGTAATCAGCGACCTTGAAAACCCCCGAGTGACAAATCTCAAGCTGATTCAATCACCGTACTTGTAACAAAAAAATAAACAATTATTTTTTAAACAATAATATTTATTGGTATAGTTTAGTGTACTCGTTAATTTAGAATATTTACTAATTTATATTGTGTTTATATATTAAATGGTCAGTCTGTAAAACTGCATTTTTAAGCTGTGACTCGCCCTTTGTCTAGGTTTAAGTTGTATCATTATGTACAATTCGTTTTTCCTTGGCAATAAAGTCGATATTATTATTATTATTATTATTATTATTATAAAGATTGTAACAACGTATTTTGGGGACTTATTTTGGTCCTCCTCTTTCCATTGGAACATTCACATCAATATTTTTGATACTTTTTTTTTAATTTTATCTTAACTCTGAATTTGTCCTTTTCGAGAGATTTACCATATATATATGGGGCATTCTTTGTGAAAAAAGCCACCCCACCTGTCTAAAAATCAGAAACACCTACTTAGGTCTATTTGGGCTCAAATTGTAGCTTAGAGTGTGTAGTTTCAAAAAATCACCGGTACTTTCCGAAAAACAAAATGGCATGTTGCAATATGGCGCCCGGAATACGTGAAGCACGAACCGACATTATGTATTTCGGTAAAAATTCATTCACAAGAACAAAGAAAACATTTTTTTTTATGCATATCGTACATTATTGTGTGCACTTTGCATACGTATATTACACATTCAGAAATTCAATATGTCCGATTCAATATGGCGGACGGAATTTAAAATTTATCATTTTAATTAGAAAAATACTCGGTCTTATAGTAAATTAAATTAGAAAAAGAAAACCTCTACTGCAATTTCTCGAAATTATGCATGTTTCTCGTGACAATAATTTATGAACAGATACAATTTCACTGTTACCGCATCTTTTCTAATTAAAATGATAAATTTTAAATTCCGTCCGCCATATTGAATCGGACATATTGAATTTCTGAATGTGTAATATACGTATGCAAAGTGCACACAATAATGTACGATATGCATAAAAAAAAATGTTTTCTTTGTTCTTGTGAATGAATTTTTACCGAAATACATAATGTCGGTTCGTGCTTCACGCATTCCGGGCGCCATCTTGCAACATGCCATTTTGTTTTTCGGAAAGTACCGGTGATTTTTTGAAACTACACACTCTAAGCTACAATTTGAGCCCAAATAGACCTAAGTAGGTGTTTCTGATTTTTAGACAGGTGGGGTGGCTTTTTTCACAAAGAATGCCCCATATGTATAACAATACGAGCATCATATAGTGATGTTATTTATATATATATAACCCCATGATGATCAAAACGATCCAGCTGGTGAATCCGTCCGTCATGCAGGATGGTGCCGTTTCGGCACCGTCCTGTGAATCAGATCGCTACAGGCATCTATATAGCTAACTAGCGCCGTACCAGTGCTCAGCTGATATGAAGTCTTGACCCGAAACAGCATCTATCGGTACGGAGGTAATTCGATTTCGTTCAGCGGTGCCGGAACAGCATAATTTTATTTTCAGTGTACTGGGTCATGTTCGGCTACTGGGACGTTTATCTTACTGCCTTTCTGCGCTGAACGTCAAGAATATTATCATATTTTGACTTATCGCGATATATTGATTTTCTCCTTTTTTTTTTAAATTATTCTTAATAAAACAGGGAATCCCAATTGGTCAGAAAAAAATAAGGAAATTGGCGGAAAAATTTATTTTATTTTTATTCCACAATATGTTTTCTATATCAATTTGCAAATAAACTACAAAGTAAACGTACCAATTACTGGATGTTAGGAGCTATACCTGGACAGTTCATATATAATTCTTAATAGGCAATAATAATTTTACAGTCAGTTTCCCAAGACTTTATTAAGCAGATTATTGATTTAGAAATATGTTAGTGATTTAATTTTTTACTAATTTTCTTGACAAGTGTTGATACTAATGAGTTTGTCCATCTATAGGGACGTATCCAGTCATTGGTACTTTACCTTGATTACCAATTTGGGAATATTTCATACTGCACTTTTTAAAATATATAGGAATTCCACATCAACTAGGCCATGCCCTGACCATCATCCACTCAGATTTTGATGAGAATTTTCCATATGGTTTCTCCAGGGAAAAACAGTACTCCCAAATTTGTTAGGGATTATTTATTTTTCGTTTTCTCATGACCCAACAACGAAAGAAAAAGGATTCTAAAAAAATTGTGAAAAATTCCAGAAAATATACATTTTTGTAAACTTAACAATCTTTTACATTATCACTATTTTTTAAACCTTTTTTAAAATTTTCATATTTTTTACCGAAATGTTCATCTAATTGGGGCCTAAAATTCCACATTAAAAAAATGTTCAATAAATCTGATTGTTCTGGTTTTTTCCGAATTTTGTTCAAGTCCTTTGACCATAAAAAAAAAGAAAAACAGCAAAAAATCCCAAAATATTTTAGAGTACTTTATTCGATAGATAATAAATGTATCACCGATTAACTTTCGACTAGGACTGTCTTTTTGTAAGAAATTTCACTTCTACAAAAAATTGTCAGTGCATTTTTGGTTTACACTGTTTTCGACACCGAAGTTATAAAAAGTACGGATTTCTCCACTTTAACGACATTTGCAAATCATATAAATAAGTAAAAGTCTACAAACTAAGCACAAATACCCTTAAGGATACAAAAAAAGTTTACCTATTTAATAAAAAAATATATTTTTGTGAGTGCGAATTGTAATCGGTTTTTTATCTTCGTTAGAGTAGCTCGAGTAAAAACTGCATTAGTCTTCCTTGCAAACGCTGTGGAACTTTTTCAGTGCGAGGAGAATTTTAGGTATAAAACAAGTGCGCCAACTATTATCTATGCTGCTTTGATATGATAAACTAGGATTTATTATTATAATTATACCAATGTTCATTTATGTTTACTTTTAAAGTAAAAAAAAGTTTTATGTGCTTCACGGTGGGCCTGAACAAACTGTAAATGGAGGGGGGAAAGGCACATGAAATTTTCCTTCTGGATTGTATTCTAGGACACTTCTGAGCAATGTCCAGGAAGAATTAAAAACCCCTCTTGGCCATTTGAAGTATCCAACAAGGTCTTGGATTCTTCAGCGAAGAGTCGATTGAGTCGGTGCACTCAGATTTCAAGAAAACTTGGGAGAAATACAAAATAAAAAAAGATCATCCTAATTTTTCAATAAATCTCCTGAAGGCTGTAAAAGAGTACAATAGTCAGCACATTTAATTTTGTTCTTTACTTCTAAATCTATGTTATATTTATAAAAATGTTTACACATCGAAGTGCATAATTCATTAATTAAAATATATTAATTGGATGTTACGAAATAAATATTTTTGTCGTTGAAATTTCATTTATTTTTCATCAATTAAGTTAAATTATAAAACCATACAAAAACCGACGTCAATAAACAACGGTTAAGCGGATTTTTTAAATTCTGTTTGGAAATTGCTCAGGAAGTGTCCCAGAATACAACCCAGAAGGAAAATGTCATGTGCCTTTTCCCTCCATTTAAAGTTTGTTCAGGCCCACCGTAGCTTTGTCATTTTTTAAAGATTTGTCTAGTTTATTTTTTCCCTGACAAGTTTTGAAATTCCCTGACTTTTCCCGAACTTCTCGGTTTTCCCTGACAGTTTGGGCCCAAACGGGCCTAATGTGATTTATTTCAATGGTACCAATAAACTTTTAGACCAGAATCTTGTTTTACTCATTAAATGCGACAACTTTTACATTTGACAATTTTTTTATTTCATGCTCAAAAGGGGTCAATAAACAAAAGGGGTTAATAAAAAATGTATGCATTTTATTAAAAACAGTGAATTTCAGAACTTCATGTTTAGTACTACACGTCGTTGACTAGAATAAAAAAAGTTAGATCTTAATCATCGACCACTACAACACATATATTTTATTCATCGACAGTTAATTTCAGAATTATATGTTTTGTACTACCTATCATTAACTAAAATATGTACATTTGTGTCTCCCCCCCCCCCCACCCCCCCCCCCCCCCACCCCCCCCCCCCCCCACCCCCCCCCCCCCCCACCCCCCCCCCCCCCCACCCCCCCCCCCCCCCACCCCCCCCCCCCCCCACCCCCCCCCCCCCCCACCCCCCCCCCCCCCCACCCCCCCCCCCCCCCACCCCCCCCCCCCCCCACCCCCCCCCCCCCCCACCCCCCCCCCCCCCCACCCCCCCCCCCCCCCACCCCCCCCCCCCCCCACCCCCCCCCCCCCCCACCCCCCCCCCCCCCCACCCCCCCCCCCCCCCACCCCCCCCCCCCCCCACCCCCCCCCCCCCCCACCCCCCCCCCCCCCCACCCCCCCCCCCCCCCACCCCCCCCCCCCCCCACCCCCCCCCCCCCCCACCCCCCCCCCCCCCCACCCCCCCCCCCCCCCACCCCCCCCCCCCCCCACCCCCCCCCCCCCCCACCCCCCCCCCCCCCCACCCCCCCCCCCCCCCACCCCCCCCCCCCCCCACCCCCCATAACACGGATCGAACCCGGTCGCTATAGTAACTACGCTGACGCCATATCCATTGGGCTACAGCATGCTAGTGAACGAATGTTATGAAACAAAAGCTACTTTGCTTGTATATTAGAATGTCACATAAGTATATTGTAAATGAAAGATTTCACAATATTTTAAATACAAATATTTCACAATATTTTATTTAAAATATTTTTAGAGTGTTTTAACTCTTTTTTTGCCCAAAAAAAAAACGAGAAAAGCAGTTATGCCCCATTCAGCTCAGTTTTCCCAAGAAAAAATAATTATTAAAAATTCTTGCAAGATATCTTTTTCTTCTGTTTTAAAGGGTGCTGTCTCTCAATTTTTCCACTGGAAAAATAGCAAAAACAAATATTTATGCAAAACATTTTGTAAAAAAAAACAAAAATGACTTGATATTTTTTATGGCCCTTTTAAAATTATTTTTCAAGACTTTTTCCACTATGAAACGGGTTATAATCAATGAATGTACATGCAAAAATCCTGAACTGTTGATCATAAATAAAAAGCTCAACAGAATAGTTTTAAAAGCTATGGTCCAACCTCCAAATGGCCATCAACAGAAAGTTATAGATTTTTTTATAATAATAATATAAATATTGACTACTATGTACAGAACTTATAATTAATAATTTTGTGTGAATAATTCCAAATTGGAGTATCTGTAACGGTCACAGTCTGTAAACTGTATCGCTTATGTATGATTTAGATAATTATTAATAATTATAAGCCTAATCCATTTCCCATATCATCGGCAGGTCGACTAACGTCCCAAGTTGTGGAAAAAGCTGCCCTAAAATATGTTAGCTCATCCATGAAAAATAAAAGGTACCACGTATTAATTTTATTTTTCATAAAAACTTTGTATTAAGGAAGTTCTAAAGTGCTCTGGCCGTAAAAAGTAGGAATTTTCCACCAAAAAAAACGTAAATTAAAAATGACTGAATCAGTTTTTTCAAAATTCGGGTCGTGCTCTGTACGGGAAATTTTAATTACTATAGACGGTCTCCTAGACAATACCAAAGGGATAAAAGAGAATCTCAACCGAGAAATATCTTGAAATAAAGTCAAAATCACTTAAGTCTAAAAGAAATGTCTCATGTGATTTTTTTTTTATATGTTGCATACTTTCCGGAAGAAAAAAATACCGAACACCTGAAACTAAATATTTTTATTGCATAATTGAAATATAGATTAAAAGTTACTCAATTACTATTATTATTATTATTATTATTATTATATTATTATAATGTCAATTAAAAAATGTGTTTACTTAATTTAGTTCAAAATCATATTTAGCAGTTCGAGCCGTGTAACAAAAATTGCCTCCATTTTTCATTATGTTTTATCTTCCACAATATGACAGTTATTTAATTTTCCTGATATTCTTGGAATAGTATTCCATTTTCGGTTTTTTGTTTTTTGGAAGTTTACAAAATTCGTTGATGAAGATTCAAAAGTAATTTAATCGAAATAAGTGTACGTCCTGGAATTCTCTTACAAAAAGACGCGGCGTTGTCGATAGCTTCAAGATGGATTTTTTGTCTTTAGAGGCAGTCCAGAAGTACGCTTCTTCGATTAATTTACATTTGACTCTCATCAACGAATTCAGAAAACCCTTCCAAAAAAACAAAGAAACAACCGAAAATGGAAGACAATTCCAAGAATACCAAAATTTCAAAACTGAACATTTGGAATAACGAACATAATTGAAATCTATTTTTCCAATATGCAATAAAAAATTTAATTTAATTTAGGGGTTCGGCATTTTTTCTTCGGAAAACTAATGCAATATAAATAAATAAATAAAAAATAATCGTGATTTAAATCACGACTAATTTTAGTTTATTTATTTATTTATATAACGGCCGAGAAATTTTTATTTATTTAAACTATGCCAATATATTAAAAAACACAGCAGACGTTTTTATACAGAATTATGCCTAGACTATAAGATGGCATTTTTTATTTCGGAAATCTGACCACCTTTTCCGTAATTAAGTGACCCCGAAAGTTAAACTTAAAAATATTATCATCCTTTTTCCCTTGGGTGGATTGCCCATAGCCCTCCGGTCCTGGATAAAAGTTAAATAAACATTTTCGAAAAAAAAAATTTTTCTGCCTGTCAAGGTGGTTTAGCAGGCGTCAAAAAACTTATAGCAATTATTTGTCCATATATGGTAATAGATTTAATGGTACAAAATTGGAAAGAAAAAAAAAATGGGGTTTTCTCGAAAATGTAATTTGTTTATTTTTGTGTAACATCACCCCATCAATTTTGTTAATTTTGAAGCTCTTAAAAATTTCAAACCGCAGTTTTTGAAGAAGACAAGGTCACCGAAACATACCCAAGAACAAAAATTGATTACATTAATTTACAAAAAAAAAATTACGTGACGAAAATAATGTTGTTTTAGGGCTTTTTTTACAAGTTTCAACCTTTCAGAGTTCAAATCCAGATATCTTCCTGTTAAACAACGTTTTTAATGAAAAGTAAATAAAATACGTGTCCCTTTTATTTTTCATGAGAGTAACATATTTTAAGTACAGACTAATTCCATAACATTGCAGTTAGTCGGCCTGCATGATTTGAAATGGATTCCGCCTATAGATACATATTCCAGCACCTAACTAGATTAAAATGGCGAACTACAATATGGCCGCCGGTATAATTTCAATTGAATCCAGCATTTGAATTAACATAACCGTTTCTATAATCTCTATTACAAAGAAGTAATCATTTTCATAAAATTTGTTGCAGTCAGTGTCTATTTTGAATTGGCATTTGCGTACTAAACAATATCTTCTTCTGACTAATATTAACGATCATTCAACAATCGGGACCATTCTTTATAGAAGCCATTTATATTGATTATAACCCGTTTCACAGTGGAGAAAATATCGGTTGAAAAAAAAAGATGACTCTGAAGATAGCAGCCACTTCCCAGCAGCCATATTCGGAAAATCCACAGACGCGCAGAAAGCCCAGGAACCGATTTTAAAAAATTAGTTATTCACTTGTTTATTTTAACGTAATTATTAAGTTTCATAAACATTCTAGTAACATATACAAATAAAATAAAGTAATACCAAAAATTTAAGCCCGATATAATCAAAGTATTGTTGATAATAATGATAAAAAATTTCTTTAAAAAACAAGTTTTTCGTAAGACGCAGCTATCAATACAGCATTCTCGAATAATCCTAAAAAAAATTAGAGATGCAGTTTAAATGTGTCCAAAATATCTACAAATTATCGCCGTCGAGTAACTCCACGTCCAAAACCCGCTTCATGTCAAAATTGAAAACACATGTTTATTATAAAAAAAAAAATACGAATTTTCGTAAGTTCACCTTGAATACTCAAATTTAGGGTGGCAATAGGACCCCCCCCCCCCGTCTTTTTTTCCCAAAAATTATCCAACAAAATACACAATTTCTTTCCTGTAAAAACAGTAATATTCAACAGTGATATATACTATGTAGAAAAATTTAAAAGCAATTTTCGAGATGGAAAAAAGTTATTAACAATCGGGAATACAACGTGCATGCGGCATACAATGTCGTTTAATGGTCGATTTGACCTTTTTTTTTTTTTTATTAATTTAATTAATGGGCGGAATCGCCCTTTTTTACCAAATTGTTGTTGCCGGTGTTAAATCGTAAGATTTAGCGAGAAGCTGCAGATCGACCTAGAAAGATGGCGCCATACTTCACATTTGAGTATGAAAATGTAGACTTGCAGAAACCTACACCAAGTACAAGCAGCGGTCCTTGAGTCGATTTCCCGCCAGATAAAACAATACTTTCGAAACGTAAACACTACAACGTGGCTCGGCTTACTAAACAGCGAGCTAGCTGCTTGAAAAAAAAACGAAATACAAAATTTGATCTAATTATATTTTCGAAATTTTTTAATTTCTATTTGTTTAAATATGTTGTTAGTTGTATATAAACGGAATATTCGAGCTACGCACTCGAACGGATCATGGCAAAAAGTTATTGACAATGGGGAATTCCACGTGCGCGCTGGGTATATATGGTCGTTTAATGGTCGATTTGAATCTTTTGATTAATATATTTTCCGAAATTTTTTAATTTCAAACTTGTGTTTTAAAATATGTTATTAGTTGTATATGAAACGGAATTTCGAGCTGCGCACCCGACCGGATCACGACAAAAAGTTATTAATAATCGGTAATTATGCGTGTGCGCGCGGCGTTATATATTGGTCGTTTAATGGTCGATTTGAACATTTTGATTAATATATTTTTGAAATTTTTTTAATTTCTAATTGTTTAAATATGGTATTAGTTGTATATGAACGGGAATTTGGAGCTGCGCACTTGGACGGATCATGGCAAAAAAGTTATTACACAATAGCGGAATTCCACGTGCGCGCCGGCGTATATTGGTCGATTTAATGGTCGATTTTAACCTGTTGATTAATATATTTTTGAAATTTTTTAATTTCTAATTGTTTAAATATGTTATTAGTTGTATATGAACGGAATTTCGAGCTGCGCACACCGACCGGATCACCGACAAAAAGTTATTAATAATCGGTAATTATGCGTGCGCGCGGCGTATATATTGGTTGTTTAATGGTCGATTTGAACTTTTTGATTAATATATTTTCGAAAATTTTTAATTTCTAATTGTTTAAATATGTTATTAGTTGTATACGAACGGAATTTCGAGCTGCGCACTTGGACGGATCATGGCAAAAATTTATTAACAATAGGGAATTCCGCGTGCGCGCGGCGTATATTGGTCGTTTAATGGTCGATTTGAACCTTTTGATTAACATATTTTCGAAATTTCTTTAATTTCTAATTGTTTAAATATGTTATTCGTTGTATATGAACGGAATTTCGAGCTGCGCACCCGACCGGATCACGACAAAAAGTTATTAATAATCGGTAATTATGCGTGCGCGCGGCGTATATTGGTCGTTTAATGGTCGATTGAAACTTTTGATTAATATATTTTTGAAATTTTTTAATTTCTAATTGTTTAAATATGTTATTAGTTGTATATGAACGGAAATTTCGAGCTGCGCACCCGACCCGATCACGACAAAAAGTTATTAATAATCTGTAAATATGCGTGCGCGCGGCGTATATTGGTCGTTTAAATGGACGATTTGAACCTTTTGATTAATATATTTTTGAAATTTTTTAATTTCTAATTGTTTTAAATATGTTATTAGTTGTATATGAACGGAATTTTGAGCTGCGCACTTGGACGGATCATGGCAAAAAGTTATTAACAATAGGAAATTCCACGTGCGCGGGGCGTATATTAGTCTTTTAATGGTCGATTTGAACCTTTTGATTAATATATTTTCGAAATTTTTTAATTTCTAATTGTTTAAATATGTTTGTTAGTTGTATATGAACGGAATTTCGAGCTGCGCACTCGAAAGGATCATGGCAAAAAATTATTAACAATGGGGAATTCGCGTGCGCGCGGCGTATATTGGTCGTTTAATGGTCGATTTGAACCTTTGATTAATATATTTTCGAAATTATTTAATTTCTAATTGTTTAAATATGTTATTAGTTGTATATGAACGGAATTTCGAGCTAAGCACCCGACCGAATCACGACAAAAAGTTATTAATAATCGGTTAATTATGCGTGCGCGCGGCGTATATTGGTCGTTTAATGGTCGATTTGAACTTTTGATTAATATATTTTCAAATTTTTTAATTTCTAATTATTTAAATATGTTATTAGTAATGTATGAACGGAATTTCGAGCTGCGCACTTGGACGGATCATGGCAAAAAGTTATGTGTTTGAAGTTTCCACCGGTGGAGTCAACCGAAAAATTGAAAATATTAAAACAAATGAAAACATCACATATTCCACGATTTGAACGCGTATATATGTCGGTAAAGAACAATTCAAGAATCTGACATAAATTTTACGAAAAAATTTCATCCACCGGATCAACCCCAAAGTAAGCGATGATCATTGAAACTAGTGTATCTCCCTAGATATGGATGGTAACAGAAATTTTTATTTTATATATCGGTAGGAAATATCACAAGAGACTCACATAAATTTTACGAAAAAATTTCATCCACCGGATCAACCCCAAAATAAGGGATGATCATTGAAACTAGTGTATCTCCCTAGATATGGATGGTAACAGATAATTTTATTTTATGTATCGGTAAGAAATATTACAAGAGACTTACATAAATTTTACGAAAAAATTTCATCCACCGGATCAACCCCAAACTAAGGGATGATTGTCGAAACTAGCGTATCTCCCTAGATATGGATGGTAACAGAAATTTTTATTTTATATATCGGTAGGAAATATCACAAGAGACTCACATAAATTTTACGAAAAAATTTCATCCACCGGATCAACCCCAAAATAAGGGATGATCATTGAAACTAGTGTATCTCCCTAGATATGGATGGTAACAGAAATTTTTATTTTATGCATCGGTAAGAAATATTGCAAGAGACTCACATAAATTTTACGAAAAAATTTCATCCACCGGATCAACCCCAAACTAAGGGATGATTGTTGAAACTAGCGTATCTACCTAGTGTATCTCCCTAGATATGGATGGTAACAGAAATTTTTATTTTATATATCGGTAGGAAATATCACAAGAGACTCACATAAATTTTACGAAAAAATTTCATCCACCGGATCAACCCCAAAATAAGGGATGATCATTGAAACTAGTGTATCTCCCTAGATATCGGGGGTAACAGATAATTTTATTTTATATATCGGTAAGAAATATTACAAGAGACTCACATAAATTTTACGAAAAAATTTTATCCACAGGATCAACCCCAAACTAAGGGATGATTGTTGAAACTAGCGTATCACCCTAGTGTATCTCCCTAGATATGGATGGTAACAGAAATTTTTATTTTATATATCGGTAGGAAATATCACAAGAGACTCACATAAATTTTACGAAAAAATTTCATCCACCGGATCAACCCCAAAATAAGGGATGATCATTGAAACTAGTGTATCTCCCTAGATATCGGGGGTAACAGATAATTTTATTTTATGTATCGGTAAGAAATATTACAAGAGACTCACATAAATTTTACGAAAAAATTTCATCCACCGGATCAACCCCAAACTAAGGGATGATTGTTGAAACTAGCGTATCTACCTAGTGTATCTCCCTAGATATGGATGGTAGCAGAAATTTTTATTTTATGTATCGGTAAGAAATATTGCAAGAGACACATAAATTTTACGAATAAATTTCATCCACCGGATCAACCCCAAAATAAGGGATGATCATTGAAACTAGTGTATCTCCCTAGATATCGGGGGTAACAGATACTTTTATTTTATGTATCGGTAAGAAATATTACAAGAAACTCACATAAATTTTACGAAAAAATTTCATCCACCGGATCAACCCCAAACTAAGGGATGATTGTCGAAACTAGCGTATCTACCTAGTGTATCTCCCTAGATATGGATGGTAACAGAAATTTTTATTTTATATATCGGTAGGAAATATCACAAGAGACTCACATAAATTTTACGAAAAAATTTCATCCACCGGATCAACCCCAAACTAAGGGATGATTGTTGAAACTAGCGTATCTCCCTAGTGTATCTCCCTAGATATGGATGGTAACAGAAATTTTTATTTTATATATCGGTAAGAAATATTGCAAGAGACTCACATAAATTTTACGAAAAAATTTCATCCACCGGATCAACCCCAAACTAAGGGATGATTGTTGAAACTAGCGTATCTCCCTAGTGTATCTCCCTAGATATGGATGGTAACAGAAATTTTTATTTTATATATCGGTAAGAAATATTGCAAGAGACTCATATAAATTTTACGAAAAAATTTCATCCACCGGATCAACCCCAAAATAAGGGATGATCATTGAAACTAGTGTATCTCCCTAGATATGTATGGTAACAGAAATTTTTATTTTATATATCGGTAGGAAATATCACAAGAGACTCACATAAATTTTACGAAAAAATTTCATCCACCGGATCAACCCCAAAATAAGGGATGATCATTGAAACTAGTGTATCTCCCTAGTGTATCTCCCTAGATATGGATGGTAACAGAAATTTTTATTTTATATATCGGTAGGAAATATCACAAGAGACTCACATAAATTTTACGAAAAAATTTCATCCACCGGATCAACCCCAAACTAAGGGATGATTGTTGAAACTAGCGTATCTCCCTAGTGTATCTCCCTAGATATGGATGGTAACAGAAATTTTTATTTTATATATCGGTAGGAAATATCACAAGAGACTCACATAAATTTTACGAAAAAATTTCATCCACCGGATCAACCCCAAAATAAGGGATGATCATTGAAACTAGTGTATCTCCCTAGATATCGGGGGTAACAGATAATTTTATTTTATGTATCGGTAAGAAATATTACAAGAGACTCACATAAATTTTACGAAAAAATTTCATCCACCGGATCAACCCCAAAATAAGGGATGATCATTGAAACTAGTGTATCTCCCTAGATATGTATGGTAACAGAAATTTTTATTTTATATATCGGTAGGAAATATCACAAGAGACTCACATAAATTTTACGAAAAAATTTCATCCACCGGATCAACCCCAAAGTAAGGGATGATCATTGAAACTAGTGTATCTCCCTAGATATGGATGGTAACAGAAATTTTTATTTTATATATCGGTAGGAAATATCACAAGAGACTCACATAAATTTTACGAAAAAATTTCATCCACCGGATCAACCCCAAAATAAGGGATGATCATTGAAACTAGTGTATCTCCCTAGATATGGATGGTAACAGAAATTTTTATTTTATATATCGGTAGGAAATATCACAAGAGACTCACATAAATTTTACGAAAAAATTTCATCCACCGGATCAACCCCAAAATAAGGGATGATCATTGAAACTAGTGTATCTCCCTAGATATGGATGGTAACAGAAATTTTTATTTTATATATCGGTAAGAAATATTACAAGAGACTCACATAAATTTTACGAAAAAATTTCATCCACCGGATCAACCCCAAACTAAGGGATGATTGTTGAAACTAGCGTATCTACCTAGTGTATCTCCCTAGATATGGATGGTAACAGAAATTTTTATTTTATATATCGGTAGGAAATATCACAAGAGACTCACATAAATTTTACGAAAAAATTTCATCCACCGGATCAACCCCAAAATAAGGGATGATCATTGAAACTAGTGTATCTCCCTAGATATCGGGGGTAACAGATACTTTTATTTTATGTATCGGTAAGAAATATTACAAGAGACTCACATAAATTTTACGAAAAAATTTCATCCACCGGATCAACCCCAAAATAAGGGATGATCATTGAAACTAGTGTATCTCCCTAGATATGGATGGTAACAGAAATTTTTATTTTATATATCGGTTGGAAATATCACAAGAGACTCATATAAATTTTACGAAAAAATTTCATCCACCGGATCAACCCCAAAATAAGCGATGATCATTGAAACTAGTGTATCTCCCTAGATATGGATGGTAACAAAAATTTTTATTTTATATATCGGTAGGAAATATCACAAGAGACTCACATAAATTTTACGAAAAAATTTCATCCACCGGATCAACCCCAAACTAAGTGATGATTGTTGAAGCTAGCGTATCTCCCTAGTGTATCTCCCTAGATATGGATGGTAACAGAAATTTTTATATTATATATCGGTAGGAAATATCACAAGAGACTCACATAAATTTTACGAAAAAATTTCATCCACCGGATCAACCCCAAAATAAGGGATGATCATTGAAACTAGTGTATCTCCCTAGATATCGGGGGTAACAGATAATTTTATTTTATGTATCGGTAAGAAATATTACAAGAGACTCACATAAATTTTACGAAAAAATTTCATCCACCGGATCAACCCCAAAATAAGGGATGATCATTGAAACTAGTGTATCTCCCTAGATATGGATGGTAACAGAAATTTTTATTTTATATATCGGTAGGAAATATCACAAGAGACTCACATAAATTTTACGAAAAAATTTCATCCACCGGATCAACCCCAAAATAAGGGATGATCATTGAAACTAGTGTATCTCCCTAGATATGGATGCTAACAGAAATTTTTATTTTATATATCGGTAGTAAATATCACAAGAGACTCACATAAATTTTACGAAAAAATTTCATCCACCGGATCAACCCCAAAATAAGGGATGATCATTGAAACTAGTGTATCTCCCTAGATATGGATGGTAACAGAAATTTTTATTTTATGCATCGGTAAGAAATATTGCAAGAGACTCACAAAAATTTTACGAAAAAATTTCATCCACCGGATCAACCCCAAACTAAGGGATGATTGTTGAAACTAGCGTATCTACCTAGTGTATCTCCCTAGATATGGATGGTAACAGAAATTTTTATTTTATATATCGGTAGGAAATATCACAAGAGACTCACATAAATTTTACGAAAAAATTTCATCCACCGGATCAACCTCAAAATAAGGGATGATCATTGAAACTAGTGTATCTCCCTAGATATGGATGGTAACAGAAATTTTTATTTTATGTATCGGTAAGAAATATTGCAAGAGACTCACATAAATTTTACGAAAAAATTTCATCCACCGGATCAACCCCAAACTAAGGGATGATTGTTGAAACTAGCGTATCTACCTAGTGTATCTCCCTAGATATGGATGGTAACAGAAATTTTTATTTTATATATCGGTAGGAAATATCACAAGAGACTCACATAAATTTTACGAAAAAATTTCATCCACCGGATCAACCCCAAAATAAGGGATGATCATTGAAACTAGTGTATCTCCCTAGATATCGGGGGTAACAGATAATTTTATTTTATGTATCGGTAAGAAATATTACAAGAGACTCACATAAATTTTACGAAAAAATTTCATCCACCGGATCAACCCCAAACTAAGGGATGATTGTTGAAACTAGCGTATCTCCCTAGTGTATCTCCCTAGATATGGATGGTAACAGAAATTTTTATTTTATATATCGGTAGGAAATATCACAAGAGACTCACATAAATTTTACGAAAAAATTTCATCCACCGGATCAACCCCAAAATAAGGGATGATCATTGAAACTAGTGTATCTCCCTAGATATGGATGGTAACAGAAATTTTTATTTTATATATCGGTAGGAAATATCACAAGAGACTCACATAAATTTTACGAAAAAATTTCATCCACCGGATCAACCCCAAAATAAGGGATGATCATTGAAACTAGTGTATCTCCCTAGATATCGGGGGTAACAGATAATTTTATTTTATGTATCGGTAAGAAATATTACAAGAGACTCACATAAATTTTACGAAAAAATTTCATCCACCGGATCAACCCCAAAATAAGGGATGATCATTGAAACTAGTGTATCTCCCTAGATATGGATGGTAACAGAAATTTTTATTTTATATATCGGTAGGAAATATCACAAGAGACTCACATAAATTTTACGAAAAAATTTCATCCACCGGATCAACCCCAAAATAAGGGATGATCATTGAAACTAGTGTATCTCCCTAGATATGGATGGTAACAGAAATTTTTATTTTATGCATCGGTAAGAAATATTGCAAGAGACTCACAAAAATTTTACGAAAAAATTTCATCCACCGGATCAACCCCAAACTAAGGGATGATTGTTGAAACTAGCGTATCTACCTAGTGTATCTCCCTAGATATGGATGGTAACAGAAATTTTTATTTTATATATCGGTAGGAAATATCACAAGAGACTCACATAAATTTTACGAAAAAATTTCATCCAACGGATCAACCCCAAAATAATGGATGATCGTTGAAACTAGTGTATCTCCCTAGATATGGATGGTAACAGAAATTTTTATTTTATGTATCGGTAAGAAATATTGCAAGATACTCACATAAATTTTACGAAAAAATTTCATCCACCGGATCAACCCCAAACTAAGGGATGATTGTTGAAACTAGCGTATCTCCCTAGTGTATCTCCCTAGATATGGATGGTAACAGAAATTTTTATTTTATATATCGGTAGGAAATATCACAAGAGACTCACATAAATTTTACGAAAAAATTTCATCCACCGGATCAACCCCAAAATAAGGGATGATCATTGAAACTAGTGTATCTCCCTAGATATGGATGGTAACAGAAATTTTTATTTTATATATCGGTAGGAAATATCACAAGAGACTCACATAAATTTTACGAAAAAATTTCATCCACCGGATCAACCCCAAACTAAGGGATGATTGTTGAAACTAGCGTATCTACCTAGTGTATCTCCCTAGATATGGATGGTAACAGAAATTTTTATTTTATATATCGGTAGGAAATATCACAAGAGACTCACATAAATTTTACGAAAAAATTTCATCCACCGGATCAACCCCAAAATAAGGGATGATCATTGAAACTAGTGTATCTCCCTAGATATGGATGGTAACAGAAATTTTTATTTTATGTATCGGTAAGAAATATTGCAAGAGACTCACATAAATTTTACGAAAAAATTTCATCCACCGGATCAACCCCAAACTAAGGGATGATTGTTGAAACTAGCGTATCTACCTAGTGTATCTCCCTAGATATGGATGGTAACAGAAATTTTTATTTTATATATCGGTAGGAAATATCACAAGAGACTCACATAAATTTTACGAAAAAATTTCATCCACCGGATCAACCCCAAAATAAGGGATGATCGTTGAAACTAGTGTATCTCCCTAGATATCGGGGGTAACAGATAATTTTATTTTATATATCGGTAAGAAATATTACAAGAGACTCACATAAATTTTACGAAAAAATTTTATCCACCGGATCAACCCCAAACTAAGGGATGATTGTTGAAACTAGCGTATCTCCCTAGTGTATCTCCCTAGATATGGATGGTAACAGAAATTTTTATTTTATATATCGGTAGGAAATATCACAAGAGACTCACATAAATTTTACGAAAAAATTTCATCCACCGGATCAACCCCAAAATAAGGGATGATCATTGAAACTAGTGTATCTCCCTAGATATCGGGGGTAACAGATAATTTTATTTTATGTATCGGTAAGAAATATTACAAGAGACTCACATAAATTTTACGAAAAAATTTCATCCACCGGATCAACCCCAAACTAAGGGATGATTGTTGAAACTAGCGTATCACCCTAGTGTATCTCCCTAGATATGGATGGTAACAGAAATTTTTATTTTATATATCGGTAGGAAATATCACAAGAGACTCACATAAATTTTACGAAAAAATTTCATCCACCGGATCAACCCCAAAGTAAGGGATGATCATTGAAACTAGTGTATCTCCCTAGATATCGGGGTAACAGATAATTTTATTTTATGTATCTGTAAGAAATATTACGAGAGACTGACATAAATTTTACGAAAAAATTTCATCCACCGGATCAATCCCAAAATAAGGGATGATCGTTGAAACTAGTGTATCTCCCTAGTGTATCTCCCTAGATATGGATGGTAACAGAAATTTTTATTTTATATATCGGTAAGAAATATTACAAGAGACTCACATAAATTTTACGAAAAAATTTCATCCACCGGATCAACCCCAAAATAAGGGATGATCATTGAAACTAGCGTATCTCCCTAGTGTATCTCCCTAGATATGGAGGGTAACACAAATTTTTATTTTATATATCGGTAAGAAATATTACAAGAGACTCACATAAATTTTACGAAAAAATTTCATCCACCGGATCAACCCCAAACTAAGGGATGATTGTTGAAACTAGCGTATCTACCTAGTGTATCTCCCTAGATATGGATGGTAACAGAAATTTTTATTTTATATATCGGTAGGAAATATCACAAGAGACTCACATAAATTTTACGAAAAAATTTCATCCACCGGATCAACCCCAAAATAAGGGATGATCATTGAAACTAGTGTATCTCCCTAGATATGGATGGTAACAGAAATTTTTATTTTATATATCGGTAGGAAATATCACAAGAGACTCACATAAATTTTACGAAAAAATTTCATCCACCGGATCAACCCCAAACTAAGGGATGATTGTTGAAACTAGCGTATCTCCCTAGTGTATCTCCCTAGATATGGATGGTAACAGAAATTTTTATTTTATATATCGGTAGGAAATATCACAAGAGACTCACATAAATTTTACGAAAAAATTTCATCCACCGGATCAACCCCAAAATAAGGGATGATCATTGAAACTAGCGTATCTCCCTAGTGTATCTCCCTAGATATGGATGGTAACAGAAATTTTTATTTTATATATCGGTAGGAAATATCACAAGAGACTCACATAAATTTTACGAAAAAATTTCATCCACCGGATCAACCCCAAAATAAGGGATGATCATTGAAACTAGTGTATCTCCCTAGATATCGGGGGTAACAGATATTTTTATTTTATGTATCGGTAAGAAATATTACAAGAGACTCACATAAATTTTACGAAAAAATTTCATCCACCGGATCAACCCCAAAATAAGGGATGATCATTGAAACTAGTGTATCTCCCTAGATATGGATGGTAACAGAAATTTTTATTTTATATATCGGTAGGAAATATCACAAGAGACTCACATAAATTTTACGAAAAAATTTCATCCACCGGATCAACCCCAAAATAAGGGATGATCATTGAAACTAGTGTATCTCCCTAGATATGGATGGTAACAGAAATTTTTATTTTATATATCGGTAGGAAATATCACAAGAGACTCACATAAATTTTACGAAAAAATTTCATCCACCGGATCAACCCCAAAATAAGGGATGATCATTGAAACTAGTGTATCTCCCTAGATATGGATGGTAACAGAAATTTTTATTTTATATATCGGTAGGAAATATCACAAGAGACTCACATAAATTTTACGAAAAAATTTCATCCACCGGATCAACCCCAAAATAAGGGATGATCATTGAAACTAGTGTATCTCCCTAGATATGGATGGTAACAGAAATTTTTATTTTATATATCGGTAAGAAATATCACAAGAGACTCACATAAATTTTACGAAAAAATTTCATCCACCGGATCAACCCCAAAATAAGGGATGATCATTGAAACTAGTGTATCTCCCTAGATATGGATGGTAACAGAAATTTTTATTTTATATATCGGTAGGAAATATCACAAGAGACTCACATAAATTTTACGAAAAAATTTCATCCACCGGATCAACCCCAAACTAAGGGATGATCATTGAAACTAGCGTATCTCCCTAGTGTATCTCCCTAGATATGGATGGTAACAGAAATTTTTATTTTATATATCGGTAGGAAATATCACAAGAGACTCACATAAATTTTACGAAAAAATTTCATCCACCGGATCAACCCCAAAATAAGGGATGATCATTGAAACTAGTGTATCTCCCTAGATATCGGGGGTAACAGATACTTTTATTTTATGTATCGGTAAGAAATATTACAAGAGACTCACATAAATTTTACGAAAAAATTTCATCCACCGGATCAACCCCAAACTAAGGGATGATTGTCGAAACTAGCGTATCTACCTAGTGTATCTCCCTAGATATGGATGGTAACAGAAATTTTTATTTTATATATCGGTAGGAAATATCACAAGAGACTCACATAAATTTTACGAAAAAATTTCATCCACCGGATCAACCCCAAAATAAGGGATGATCATTGAAACTAGTGTATCTCCCTAGATATGGATGGTAACAGAAATTTTTATTTTATATATCGGTAAGAAATATTACAAGAGACTCACATAAATTTTACGAAAAAATTTTATCCACCGGATCAACCCCAAACTAAGGGATGATTGTTGAAACTAGCGTATCTCCCTAGTGTATCTCCCTAGATATGGATGGTAACAGAAATTTTTATTTTATATATCGGTAGGAAATATCACAAGAGACTCACATAAATTTTACGAAAAAATTTCATCCACCGGATCAACCCCAAAATAAGGGATGATCATTGAAACTAGTGTATCTCCCTAGATATGGATGGTAACAGAAATTTTTATTTTATGTATCGGTAAGAAATATTGCAAGAGACTCACATAAATTTTACGAAAAAATTTCATCCACCGGATCAACCCCAAAATAAGGGATGATCATTGAAACTAGTGTATCTCCCTAGATATCGGGGGTAACAGATAATTTTATTTTATGTATCGGTAAGAAATATTACAAGAGACTCACATAAATTTTACGAAAAAATTTCATCCACCGGATCAACCCCAAAATAAGGGATGATCATTGAAACTAGTGTATCTCCCTAGATATGGATGGTAACAGAAATTTTTATTTTATATATCGGTAGGAAATATCACAAGAGACTCACATAAATTTTACGAAAAAATTTCATCCACCGGATCAACCTCAAAATAAGGGATGATCATTGAAACTAGTGTATCTCCCTAGATATGGATGGTAGCAGAAATTTTTATTTTATGTATCGGTAAGAAATATTGCAAGAGACACATAAATTTTACGAATAAATTTCATCCACCGGATCAACCCCAAAATAAGGGATGATCATTGAAACTAGTGTATCTCCCTAGATATGGATGGTAACAGAAATTTTTATTTTATATATCGGTAGAAAATATCACAAGAGACTCACATAAATTTTACGAAAAAATTTCATCCACCGGATCAACCCCAAAATAAGGGATGATCATTGAAACTAGTGTATCTCCCTAGATATGGATGGTAACAGATAATTTTATTTTATATATCGGTAAGAAATATTACAAGAGACTCACATAAATTTTACGAAAAAATTTTATCCACCGGATCAACCCCAAACTAAGGGATGATTGTTGAAACTAGCGTATCTCCCTAGTGTATCTCCCTAGATATGGATGGTAACAGAAATTTTTATTTTATATATCGGTAGGAAATATCACAAGAGACTCACATAAATTTTACGAAAAAATTTCATCCACCGGATCAACCCCAAAATAAGGGATGATCATTGAAACTAGTGTATCTCCCTAGATATGGATGGTAACAGAAATTTTTATTTTATGTATCGGTAAGAAATATTACAAGAGACTCACATAAATTTTACGAAAAAATTTTATCCACCGGATCAACCCCAAACTAAGGGATGATTGTTGAAACTAGCGTATCTCCCTAGTGTATCTCCCTAGATATGGATGGTAACAGAAATTTTTATTTTATGTATCGGTAAGAAATATTGCAAGAGACTCACATAAATTTTACGAAAAAATTTCATCCACCGGATCAATCCCAAAATAAGGGATGATCGTTGAAACTAGTGTATCTCCCTAGATATCGGGGGTAACAGATAATTTTATTTTATATATCGGTAAGAAATATTACAAGCGACTCACATAAATTTTACGAAAAAATTTTATCCACCGGATCAACCCCAAACTAAGGGATGATTGTTGAAACTAGCGTATCTCCCTAGTGTATCTCCCTAGATATGGATGGTAACACACATTTTTATTTTATATATCGGTAGGAAATATCACAAGAGACTCACATAAATTTTACGAAAAAATTTCATCCACCGGATCAACCCCAAAGTAAGGGATGATTGTTGAAACTAGCGTATCTCCCTAGTGTATCTCCCTAGATATGGATGGTAACAGAAATTTTTATTTTATATATCGGTAGGAAATATCACAAGAGACTCACATAAATTTTACGAAAAAATTTCATCCACCGGATCAACCCCAAAATAAGGGATGATCATTGAAACTAGTGTATCTCCCTAGATATGGATGGTAACAGAAATTTTTATTTTATATATCGGTAGGAAATATCACAAGAGACTCACATAAATTTTACGAAAAAATTTCATCCACCGGATCAACCCCAAAATAAGGGATGATCATTGAAACTAGTGTATCTCCCTAGATATCGATGGTAACAGATAATTTTATTTTATATATCGGTAAGAAATATTACAAGAGACTCACATAAATTTTACGAAAAAATTTCATCCACCGGATCAACCCCAAAATAAGGGATGATCATTGAAACTAGTGTATCTCCCTAGATATGGATGCTAACAGAAATTTTTATTTTATATATCGGTAGTAAATATCACAAGAGACTCACATAAATTTTACGAAAAAATTTCATCCACCGGATCAACCCCAAAATAAGGGATGATCATTGAAACTAGTGTATCTCCCTAGATATGGATGCTAACAGAAATTGTTATTTTATATATCGGTAAGAAATATTACAAGAGACTCACATAAATTTTACGAAAAAATTTCATCCACTAGATCAACCCCAAAATAAGGGATGATCATTGAAACTAGTGTATCTCCCTAGATATGGATGGTAACAGAAATTTTTATTTTATATATCGGTAGGAAATATCACAAGAGACTCACATAAATTTTACGAAAAAATTTCATCCACCGGATCAACCCCAAAATAAGGGATGATCATTGAAACTAGTGTATCTCCCTAGATATCGGGGGTAACAGATAATTTTATTTCATGTATCGGTAAGAAATATTACAAGAGACTTACATAAATTTTACGAAAAAATTTCATCCACCGGATCAACCCCAAACTAAGGGATGATTGTAGAAACTAGCGTATCTACCTAGTGTATCTCCCTAGATATGGATGGTAGCAGAAATTTTTATTTTATGTATCGGTAAGAAATATTGCAAGAGACACATAAATTTTACGAATAAATTTCATCCACCGGATCAACCCCACAATAACGGATGATCATTGAAACTAGTGTATCTCCCTAGATATGGATGGTAACAGAAATTTTTATTTTATGTATCGGTAAGAAATATTGCAAGAGACACATAAATTTTACGAATAAATTTCATCCACCGGATCAACCCCACAATAACGGATGATCATTGAAACTAGTGTATCTCCCTAGATATGGATGGTAACAGAAATTTTTATTTTATATATCGGTAGGAAATATCACAAGAGACTCACATAAATTTTACGAAAAAATTTCATCCACCGGATCAACCCCAAAATAAGGGATGATCATTGAAACTAGTGTATCTCCCTAGATATCGGGGGTAACAGATAATTTTATTTCATGTATCGGTAAGAAATATTACAAGAGACTTACATAAATTTTACGAAAAAATTTCATCCACCGGATCAACCCCAAACTAAGGGATGATTGTCGAAACTAGCGTATCTACCTAGTGTATCTCCCTAGATATGGATGGTAACAGAAATTTTTATTTTATATATCGGTAGGAAATATCACAAGAGACTCACATAAATTTTACGAAAAAATTTCATCCATCGGATCAACCCCAAAATAAGGGATGATCGTTGAAACTAGTGTATCTCCCTAGATATGGATGGTAACAGAAATTTTTATTTTATGTATCGGTAAGAAATATTGCAAGATACTCACATAAATTTTACGAAAAAATTTCATCCACCGGATCAACCCCAAACTAAGGGATGATTGTTGAAACTAGCGTATCACCCTAGTGTATCTCCCTAGATATGGATGGTAACAGAAATTTTTATTTTATATATCGGTAGGAAATATCACAGGAGACTCACATAAATTTTACGAAAAAATTTCATCCACCGGATCAACCCCAAAATAAGGGATGTTCATTGAAACTAGTGTATCTCCCTAGATATCGGGGATAACATATAATTTTATTTTATGTATCGGTAAGAAATGTTACAAGAGACTCACATAAATTCTACGAAAAAATTTCATCCACCGGATCAACTCCCAAATAAGGGATGATCGTTGAATCTAGCGTATCTCACTAGTATATCTCCCTAGATATGGATGGTAACAGATATTTTTATTTTATATACTCATAGGAAATATCACAAGAGACTCACATAAATTTTACGAAAAAATTTCATCCACCGGATCAACCCCAAAATAAGGGATGATCGTTGAAACTAGTGTATCTCCCTAGATATGGATGGTAACAGAAATTTTTATTTTATATATCGGTAGGAAATATCACAAGAGACTCACATAAATTTTACGAAAAAATTTCATCCACCGGATCAACCCCAAAATAAGGGATGATCATTGAAACTAGTGTATCTCCCTAGATATGGATGGTAACAGAAATTTTTATTTTATATATCGGTAGGAAATATCACAAGAGACTCACATAAATTTTACGAAAAAATTTCATCCACCGGATCAACCCCAAAATAAGGGATGATCATTGAAACTAGTGTATCTCCCTAGATATGGATGGTAACAGAAATTTTTATTTTATATATCGGTAGGAAATATCACAAGAGACTCACATAAATTTTACGAAAAAATTTCATCCACCGGATCAACCCCAAAATAAGGGATGATCATTGAAACTAGTGTATCTCCCTAGATATCGGGGGTAACAGATAATTTTATTTCATGTATCGGTAAGAAATATTACAAGAGACTTACATAAATTTTACGAAAAAATTTCATCCACCGGATCAACCCCAAACTAAGGGATGATTGTCGAAACTAGCGTATCTACCTAGTGTATCTCCCTAGATATGGATGGTAACAGAAATTTTTATTTTATATATCGGTAGGAAATATCACAAGAGACTCACATAAATTTTACGAAAAAATTTCATCCATCGGATCAACCCCAAAATAAGGGATGATCGTTGAAACTAGTGTATCTCCCTAGATATGGATGGTAACAGAAATTTTTATTTTATATATCGGTAAGAAATATTGCAAGAGACTCACATAAATTTTACGAAAAAATTTCATCCACCGGATCAACCCCAAACTAAGGGATGATTGTTGAAACTAGCGTATCTCCCTAGTGTATCTCCCTAGATATGGATGGTAACAGAAATTTTTATTTTATATATCGGTAGGAAATATCACAAGAGACTCACATAAATTTTACGAAAAAATTTCATCCACCGGATCAACCCCAAAATAAGGGATGATCATTGAAACTAGTGTATCTCCCTAGATATGGATGGTAACAGAAATTTTTATTTTATGTATCGGTAAGAAATATTACAAGAGACTCACATAAATTTTACGAAAAAATTTCATCCACCGGATCAACCCCAAACTAAGGGATGATTGTTGAAACTAGCGTATCTAGTGTATCTCCCTAGTTATCGGGGGTAACAGATAATTTTATTTTATGTATCGGTAAGAAATATTACAAGAGTCTCACATAAATTTTACGAAAAAATTTCATTCACCGGATCAACCCCAAAATAAGGGATGATCATTGAAACTAGTGTATCTCCCTAGATATGTACGGTAACAGACATTTTTATTTTATATATCGGTAAGAAATATTGCAAGAGACTCACATATATTTTACGAAAAAATTTCATCCAAAGGATCAACCCCAAACTAAGGGATGATTGTTGAAACTAGCGTATCTCCCTAGTGTATCTCCCTAGATATGGATGGTAACAGAAATTTTTATTTTATATATCGGTAAGAAATATCACAAGAGACTCACATAAATTTTACGAAAAAATTTCATCCACCGGATCAACCCCAAAATAAGGGATGATCATTGAAACTAGTGTATCTCCCTAGATATGGATGGTAACAGAAATTTTTATTTTATATATCGGTAAGAAATATTAATAGAGACTCACATGAATTTTACGAAAAAATTTCATCCACCGGATCAACCCCAAACTAAGGGATGATCGTTGAAACTAGTGTATCTCCCTAGATATGGATGGTAACAGAAATTTTTATTTTATATATCGGTATCAAATATCACAAGAGACTCACATAAATTTTACGAAAAAATGTCATCCATCGGATCAACCCCAAAATAAGGGATGATCGTTGAAACTAGTGTATCTCCCTAGATATCGATGGTAACAGATATTTTTATTTTATGTATGGGTAAGAAATATTGCAAAACACTCACATAAATTTTACGAAAAAATTTCATCCACCGGATCAACCCCAAACTAAGGGATGATTGTTGAAACTAGCGTATCTCCCTAGTGTATCTCCCTAGATATGGATGGTAACAGAAATTTTTATTTTATATATCGGTAGGAAATATCACAAGAGACTCACATAAATTTTACGAAAAAATTTCATCCACCGGATCAACCCCAAAATAAGGGATGATCATTGAAACTAGTGTATCTCCCTAGATATGGATGGTAACAGATATTTTTATTTTATGTATCGGTAAGAAATATTGCAAGAGAGTCACATAAATTTTACGAAAAAATTTCATCCACCGGATCAACCCCAAAATAAGGGATGATCATTGAAACTAGTGTATCTCCCTAGTGTATCTCCCTAGATATGGATGGTAACAGAAATTTTTATTTTATATATCGGTAGGAAATATCACAAGAGACTCACATAAATTTTACGAAAAAATTTCATCCACCGGATCAACCCCAAAATAAGGGATGATCGTTGAAACTAGTGTATCTCCCTAGATATCGGCGGTAACAGATATTTTTATTTTATGTATCGGTAAGATATATTGCAAGAGACTCACATATATTTTACGAAAAAATTTCATCCACCGGATCAACCCCAACTTAAGGGATGATTGTTGAAACTAGCTTATTATACCTAGTGTATCTCCCTAGATATGGATGGTAACAGAAATTTTTATTTTATATATCGGTAGGAAATATCACAAGAGACTCACATAAATTTTTCGAAAAAATTTCATCCACCGGATCAACCCTAAAATAAGGGATGATCGTTGAAACTAGTGTATCTCCCTAGATATCGGTGGTAACAGATATTTTTATTTTATGTATCGGTAAGAAATATTGCAAGAGACTCACATAAATTTTACGAAAAAATTTCATCCACCGGATCAACCCCAAACTAAGGGATGATTGTTGAAACTAGCGTATCTCCCTAGTGTATCTCCCTAGATATGGATGGTAACAGAAATTTTTATTTTATATATCGGTAGGAAATATCACAAGAGACTCACATAAATTTTACGAAAAAATTTCATCCACCGGATCAACCCCAAAATAAGGGATGATCATTGAAACTAGTGTATCTCCCTAGATATGGATGGTAACAGATAATTTTATTTTATATATCGGTAAGAAATATTACAAGAGATTCACATAAATTTTACGAAAAAATTTTATCCACCGGATCAACCCCAAACTAAGGGATGATTGTTGATACTAGCGTATCTACCTAGTGTATCTGCCTAGATATGGATGGTAACAGAAATTTTTATATTATATATCGGTAGGAAATAACACAAGAGACTCACATAAATTTTACGAAAAAATTTCATCCACCGGATCAACCCCAAACTAAGGGATAACCGTAGAAAGTAGTGTATCTCCAGAGAGTACATCGCGAAGGTAGAAGTATAATTAAAATATCGATAAGAAATATTACAAGAGACTTACATAAATTTTACAAAAAAATTTCATCCAACGGATCAACCCCAAACTAAGGGATGATTGTTGAAATAGCGTACTAGTGTATCTCCCTAGATATGTTTGGTAACAGAAATTTTTATTTTAAATATCGGTAGGAAATATCACAAGAGACTCACATAAATCTTACGAAAAAATTTCATCCACCGGATCAACCCCAAAGTAAGGGATGATCATTGAAACTAGTGTATCTCCCTAGATATCGGGGTAACAGATAATTTTATTTTATGTATCTGTAAGAAATATTACGAGAGACTAACATAAATTTTACGAAAAAATTTCATCCACCGGATCAATCCCAAAATAAGGGATGATTGTTGAAACTAGCTTATCTACCTAGTGTATCTCCCTAGATATGGATGGTAACAGAAATTTTTATTTTATATATCGGTAGGAAATATCACAAGAGACTCACATAAATTTTACGAAAAAATTTCATCCACCGGATCAACCCCAAAATAAGGGATGATCATTGAAACTAGTGTATCTCCCTAGATATGGATGGTAACAGAAATTTTTATTTTATGCATCGGTAAGAAATATTGCAAGAGACTCACAAAAATTTTACGAAAAAATTTCATCCACCGGATCAACCCCAAACTAAGGGATGATTGTTGAAACTAGCGTATCTACCTAGTGTATCTCCCTAGATATGGATGGTAACAGAAATTTTTATTTTATATATCGGTAGGAAATATCACAAGAGACTCACATAAATTTTACGAAAAAATTTCATCCACCGGATCAACCTCAAAATAAGGGATGATCATTGAAACTAGTGTATCTCCCTAGATATCGGGGGTAACAGATAATTTTATTTTATATATCGGTAAGAAATATTACAAGAGACTCACATAAATTTTACGAAAAAATTTTATTCACCGGATCAACCCCAAACTAAAGGATGATTGTTGAAACTAGCGTATCACCCTAGTGTATCTCCCTAGATATGGATGGTAACAGAAATTTTTATTTTATATATCGGTAGGAAATATCACAAGAGACTCACATAAATTTTACGAAAAAATTTTATCCACCGGATCAACCCCAAAATAAGGGGTGATCATTGAAACTAGTGTATCTCCCTAGATATGGATGGTAACAGAAATTTTTATTTTATGCATCGGTAAGAAATATTGCAAGAGACTCACAAAAATTTTACGAAAAAATTTCATCCAACGGATCAACCCCAAACTAAGGGATGATTGTTGAAACTAGCGTATCTACCTAGTGTATATCCCTAGATATGGATGGTAACAGAAATTTGTATTTTATATATCGGTAGGAAATATCACAATAGACTCACATAAATTTTACGAAAAAATTTCATCCAACGGATCAACCCCAAAATAATGGATGATCGTTGAAACTAGTGTATCTCCCTAGATATGGATGGTAACAGAAATTTTTATTTTATGTATCGGTAAGAAATATTGCAAGATACTCACATAAATTTTGCGAAAAAATTTCATCCACCGGATCAACCCCAAACTAAGGGATGATTGTTGAAACTAGCGTATCTACCTAGTGTATCTCCCTAGATATGGATGGTAACAGAAATTTTTATTTTATATATCGGTAGGAAATATCACAAGAGACTCACATAAATTTTACGAAAAAATTTCATCCACCGGATCAACCCCAAAATAAGGGATGATCATTGAAACTAGTGTATCTCCCTAGATATGGATGGTAACAGAAATTTTTATTTTATGTATCGGTAAGAAATATTACAAGAGACTCACATAAATTTTACGAAAAAATTTCATCCACCGGATCAACCCCAAAATAAGGGATGATCATTGAAACTAGTGTATCTCCCTAGATATGGATGGTAACAGAAATTTTTATTTTATATATCGGTAGGAAATATCACAAGAGACTCACATAAATTTTACGAAAAAATTTCATCCACCGGATCAACCCCAAAATAAGGGATGATCATTGAAACTAGTGTATCTCCCTAGATATCGGGGGTAACAGATAATTTTATTTCATGTATCGGTAAGAAATATTACAAGAGACTTACATAAATTTTACGAAAAAATTTCATCCACCGGATCAACCCCAAACTAAGGGATGATTGTCGAAACTAGCGTATCTACCTAGTGTATCTCCCTAGATATGGATGGTAACAGAAATTTTTATTTTATATATCGGTAGGAAATATCACAAGAGACTCACATAAATTTTACGAAAAAATTTCATCCACCGGATCAACCCCAAAATAAGGGATGATCATTGAAACTAGTGTATCTCCCTAGATATGGATGGTAACAGAAATTTTTATTTTATATATCGGTAGGAAATATCACAAGAGACTCACATAAATTTTACGAAAAAATTTCATCCACCGGATCAACCCCAAAATAAGGGATGATCATTGAAACTAGTGTATCTCCCTAGATATCGATGGTAACAGATATTTTTATTTTATATATCGGTAAGAAATATCACAAGAGACTCACATAAATTTTACGAAAAAATTTCATCCACCGGATCAACCCCAAAATAAGGGATGATCATTGAAACTAGTGTATCTCCCTAGATATGGATGGTAACAGAAATTTTTATTTTATATATCGGTAGGAAATATCACAAGAGACTCACATAAATTTTACGAAAAAATTTCATCCACCGGATCAACCCCAAAATAAGGGATGATTGTTGAAACTAGCGTATCTACCTAGTGTATCTCCCTAGATATGGATGGTAACAGAAATTTTTATTTTATATATCGGTAGGAAATATCACAAGAGACTCACATAAATTTTACGAAAAAATTTCATCCACCGGATCAACCCCAAAATAAGGGATGATCATTGAAACTAGTGTATCTCCCTAGATATGGATGGTAACAGAAATTTTTATTTTATATATCGGTAGGAAATATCACAAGAGACTCACATAAATTTTACGAAAAAATTTCATCCACCGGATCAACCCCAAAATAAGGGATGATCATTGAAACTAGTGTATCTCCCTAGATATGGATGGTAACAGAAATTTTTATTTTATATATCGGTAGGAAATATCACAAGAGACTCACATAAATTTTACGAAAAAATTTCATCCACCGGATCAACCCCAAAATAAGGGATGATCATTGAAACTAGTGTATCTCCCTAGATATGGATGGTAACAGAAATTTTTATTTTATGTATCGGTAAGAAATATTACAAGAGACTCACATAAATTTTACGAAAAAATTTCATCCACCGGATCAACCCCAAAATAAGGGATGATCATTGAAACTAGTGTATCTCCCTAGATATGGATGGTAACAGAAATTTTTATTTTATATATCGGTAGGAAATATCACAAGAGACTCACATAAATTTTACGAAAAAATTTCATCCACCGGATCAACCCCAAAATAAGGGATGATCATTGAAACTAGTGTATCTCCCTAGATATGGATGGTAACAGAAATTTTTATTTTATATATCGGTAGGAAATATCACAAGAGACTCACATAAATTTTACGAAAAAATTTCATCCACCGGATCAACCCCAAAATAAGGGATGATCATTGAAACTAGTGTATCTCCCTAGATATGGATGGTAACAGAAATTTTTATTTTATATATCGGTAGGAAATATCACAAGAGACTCACATAAATTTTACGAAAAAATTTCATCCACCGGATCAACCCCAAAATAAGGGATGATCATTGAAACTAGTGTATCTCCCTAGATATCGGGGGTAACAGATAATTTTATTTCATGTATCGGTAAGAAATATTACAAGAGACTTACATAAATTTTACGAAAAAATTTCATCCACCGGATCAACCCCAAACTAAGGGATGATTGTCGAAACTAGCGTATCTCCCTAGATATGGATGGTAACAGAAATTTTTATTTTATATATCGGTAGGAAATATCACAAGAGACTCACATAAATTTTACGAAAAAATTTCATCCACCGGATCAACCCCAAAATAAGGGATGATCATTGAAACTAGTGTATCTCCCTAGATATGGATGGTAACAGAAATTTTTATTTTATGCATCGGTAAGAAATATTGCAAGAGACTCACAAAAATTTTACGAAAAAATTTCATCCACCGGATCAACCCCAAACTAAGGGATGATTGTTGAAACTAGCGTATCTACCTAGTGTATCTCCCTAGATATGGATGGTAACAGAAATTTTTATTTTATATATCGGTAGGAAATATCACAAGAGACCCACATAAATTTTACGAAAAAATTTCATCCAACGGATCAACCCCAAAATAAGGGATGATCATTGAAACTAGTGTATCTCCCTAGATATGGATGGTAACACAAATTTTTATTTTATATATCGGTAGGAAATATCACAAGAGACTCACATAAATTTTACGAAAAAATTTCATCCACCGGATCAACCCCAAACTAAGGGATGATTGTTGAAACTAGCGTATCTACCTAGTGTATCTCCCTAGATATGGATGGTAACAGAAATTTTTATTTTATATATCGGTAGGAAATATCACAAGAGACTCACATAAATTTTACGAAAAAATTTCATCCACCGGATCAACCCCAAAATAAGGGATGATCGTTGAAACTAGTGTATCTCCCTAGATATCGGGGGTAACAGATAATTTTATTTTATATATCGGTAAGAAATATTACAAGAGACTCACATAAATTTTACGAAAAAATTTTATCCACCGGATCAACCCCAAACTAAGGGATGATTGTTGAAACTAGCGTATCTCCCTAGTGTATCTCCCTAGATATGGATGGTAACAGAAATTTTTATTTTATATATCGGTAGGAAATATCACAAGAGACTCACATAAATTTTACGAAAAAATTTCATCCACCGGATCAACCCCAAAATAAGGGATGATCATTGAAACTAGTGTATCTCCCTAGATATGGATGGTAACAGAAATTTTTATTTTATGCATCGGTAAGAAATATTGCAAGAGACTCACAAAAATTTTACGAAAAAATTTCATCCAACGGATCAACCCCAAACTAAGGGATGATTGTTGAAACTAGCGTATCTACCTAGTGTATATCCCTAGATATGGATGGTAACAGAAATTTTTATTTTATATATCGGTAGGAAATATCACAAGAGACTCACATAAATTTTACGAAAAAATTTCATCCACCGGATCAACCCCAAAATAAGGGATGATCATTGAAACTAGTGTATCTCCCTAGATATCGGGGGTAACAGAAATTTTTATTTTATATATCGGTAGGAAATATCACAAGAGACTCACATAAATTTTACGAAAAAATTTTATCCACCGGATCAACCCCAAACTAAGGGATGATTGTTGAAACTAGCGTATCTCCCTAGTGTATCTCCCTAGATATGGATGGTAACAGAAATTTTTATTTTATATATCGGTAGGAAATATCACAAGAGACTCACATAAATTTTACGAAAAAATTTCATCCACCGGATCAACCCCAAAATAAGGGATGATCATTGAAACTAGTGTATCTCCCTAGATATGGATGGTAACAGAAATTTTTATTTTATGCATCGGTAAGAAATATTGCAAGAGACTCACAAAAATTTTACGAAAAAATTTCATCCACCGGATCAACCCCAAACTAAGGGATGATTGTTGAAACTAGCGTATCTACCTAGTGTATCTCCCTAGATATGGATGGTAACAGAAATTTTTATTTTATATATCGGTAGGAAATATCACAAGAGACCCACATAAATTTTACGAAAAAATGTCATCCAACGGATCAACCCCAAAATAAGGGATGATCATTGAAACTAGTGTATCTCCCTAGATATGGATGGTAACAGAAATTTTTATTTTATATATCGGTAAGAAATATTGCAAGAGACTCACATAAATTTTACGAAAAAATTTCATCCACCGGATCAACCCCAAACTAAGGGATGATTGTTGAAACTAGCGTATCTACCTAGTGTATCTCCCTAGATATGGATGGTAACAGAAATTTTTATTTTATATATCGGTAGGAAATATCACAAGAGACTCACATAAATTTTACGAAAAAATTTCATCCACCGGATCAACCCCAAAGTAAGGGATGATCATTGAAACTAGTGTATCTCCCTAGATATCGGGGGTAACAGATAATTTTATTCTATGTATCGGTAAGAAATATTACAAGAGACTCACATTAATTTTACGAAAAAATTTTATCCACAGGATCAACCCCAAACTAAGGGATGATTGTTGAAACTAGCGTATCTCCCTAGTGTATCTCCCTAGATATGGATGGTAACAGAAATTTTTATTTTATATATCGGTAAGAAATATCACAAGAGACTCACATAAATTTTTCGAAAAAATTTCATCCACCGGATCAACCCTAAAATAAGGGATGATCGTTGAAACTAGTGTATCTCCCTAGATATCGGTGGTAACAGAAATTTTTATTTTATGTATCGGTAAGAAATATTACAAGAGACTCACATAAATTTTACGAAAAAATTTCATCCACCGGATCAACCCCAAACTAAGGGATGATTGTTGAAACTAGCGTATCTACCTAGTGTATCTCCCTAGATATGGATGGTAACAGAAATTTTTATTTTATATATCGGTAGGAAATATCACAAGAGACTCACATAAATTTTACGAAAAAATTTCATCCACCGGATCAACCCCAAAATAAGGGATGATCATTGAAACTAGTGTATCTCCCTAGATATGGATGGTAACAGAAATTTTTATTTTATGTATCGGTAAGAAATATTGCAAGATACTCACATAAATTTTACGAAAAAATTTCATCCACCGGATCAACCCCAAACTAAGGGATGATTGTTGAAACTAGCGTATCTACCTAGTGTATCTCCCTAGATATGGATGGTAACAGAAATTTTTATTTTATATATCGGTAGGAAATATCACAAGAGACTCACATAAATTTTACGAAAAAATTTCATCCACCGGATCAACCCCAAAATAAGGGATGATCATTGAAACTAGTGTATCTCCCTAGATATCGGGGGTAACAGATACTTTTATTTTATGTATCGGTAAGAAATATTACAAGAGACTCACATAAATTTTACGAAAAAATTTCATCCACCGGATCAACCCCAAACTAAGGGATGATTGTCGAAACTAGCGTATCTACCTAGTGTATCTCCCTAGATATGGATGGTAACAGAAATTTTTATTTTATATATCGGTAGGAAATATCACAAGAGACTCACATAAATTTTACGAAAAAATTTCATCCACCGGATCAACCCCAAAATAAGGGATGATCATTGAAACTAGTGTATCTCCCTAGATATGGATGGTAACAGAAATTTTTATTTTATGTATCGGTAAGAAATATTGCAAGATACTCACATAAATTTTACGAAAAAATTTCATCCACCGGATCAACCCCAAACTAAGGGATGATTGTTGAAACTAGCGTATCTACCTAGTGTATCTCCCTAGATATGGATGGTAACAGAAATTTTTATTTTATATATCGGTAGGAAATATCACAAGAGACTCACATAAATTTTACGAAAAAATTTCATCCACCGGATCAACCCCAAAATAAGGGATGATCATTGAAACTAGTGTATCTCCCTAGATATCGGGGGTAACAGATAATTTTATTTTATGTATCGGTAAGAAATATTACAAGAGACTCACATAAATTTTACGAAAAAATTTCATCCACCGGATCAACCCCAAAATAAGGGATGATTGTTGAAACTAGCGAATCTTCCTAGTGTATCTCCCTAGATATGGATTGTAACAGAAATTTTTATTTTATATATCGGTAGGAAATATCACAAGAGACTCACATAAATTTTACGAAAAAATTTCATCCACCGGATCAACCCCAAAATAAGGGATGATCGTTGAAACTAGTGTATCTCCCTAGATATCGGCGGTAACAGATATTTTTATTTTATGTATCGGTAACATATATTGCAAGAGACACATAAATTTTACGAAAAAATTTCATCCACCGGATCATCCCCAAACTAAGGGATGATTGTTGAAACTAGCGTATCTACCTAGTGTATCTCCCTAGATATGGATGGTAACATAAATTTTTATTTTATATATCGGTAGGAAATATCACAAGAGACTCACATAAATTTTACGAAAAAATTTCATCCACCGGATCAACCCCAAAGGAAGGGATGATCATTGAAACTAGTGTATCTCCCTAGATATGGATGGTAACAGAAATTTTTATTTTATATATCGGTAAGAAATATTACAAGAGACTCACATAAATTTTACGAAAAAATTTCATCCACCGGATCAACCCCAAACTAAGGGATGATTGTTGAAACTAGCGTATCTCCCTAGTGTATCTCCCTAGATATGGATGGTAACAGAAATTTTTATTTTATATATCGGTAGGAAATATCACAAGAGACTCACATAAATTTTACGAAAAAATTTCATCCACCGGATCAACCCCAAAATAAGGGATGATCATTGAAACTAGTGTATCTCCCTAGATATGGATGGTAACAGAAATTTTTATTTTATGTATCGGTAAGAAATATTACAAGAGACTCACATAAATTTTACGAAAAAATTTCATCCACCGGATCAACCCCAAACTAAGGGATGATTGTTGAAACTAGCGTATCTCCCTAGTGTATCTCCCTAGATATGGATGGTAACAGAAATTTTTATTTTATATATCGGTAGGAAATATCACAAGAGACTCACATAAATTTTACGAAAAAATTTCATCCACCGGATCAACCCCAAAATAAGGGATGATCGTTGAAACTAGTGCATCTCCCTAGATATAGGGGGTAACAGATAATTTTATTTTATATATCGGTAAGAAATATTACAAGAGACTCACATAAATTTTACGAAAAAATTTTATCCACCGGATCAACCCCAAACTAAGGGATGATTGTTGATACTAGCGTATCTACCTAGTGTATCTGCCTAGATATGGATGGTAACAGAAATTTTTATTTTATATATCGGTAGGAAATATCACAAGAGACTCACATAAATTTTACGAAAAAATTTCATCCACCGGATCAACCCCAAAATAAGGGATGATCATTGAAACTAGTGTATCTCCCTAGATATCGATGGTAACAGATAATTTTATTTTATGTATCGGTAAGAAATATTACAAGAGACTCACATAAATTTTACGAAAAAATTTCATCCACCGTATCAACCCCAAACTAAGGGATGATTGTTGAAACTAGCGAATCTTCCTAGTGTATCTCCCTAGATATGGATTGTAACAGAAATTTTTATTTTATATATCGGTAGGAAATATCACAAGAGACTCATAAATTTTACGAAAAAATTTCATCCACCGGATCAACCCCAAAATAAGGGATGATCGTTGAAACTAGTGTATCTCCCTAGATATCGGTGGTAACAGATATTTTTATTTTATATATCGGTAAGAAATATTACAAGAGACTCACATAAATTTTACGAAAAAATTTTATCCACCGGATCAACCCCAAACTAAGGGATGATTGTTGATACTAGCGTATCTACCTATGTATCTGCCTAGATATGGATGGTAACAGAAATTTTTATATTATATATCGGTAGGAAATATCACTAGAGACTCACATAAATTTTACGAAAAAATTTCATCCACCGGATCAACCCCAAAATAAGGGATGATCATTGAAACTAGTGTATCTCCCTAGATATGGATGGTAACAGAAATTTTTATTTTATATATCGGTAAGAAATATTACAAGAGACTCACATAAATTTTACGAAAAAATTTCATCCACCGGATCAACCCCAAACTAAGGGATGATTGTTGAAACTAGCGTATCTACCTAGTGTATCTCCCTAGATATGGATGGTAACAGAAATTTTTATTTTATATATCGGTAGGAAATATCACAAGAGACTCACATAAATTTTACGAAAAAATTTCATCCACCGGATCAACCCCAAAATAAGGGATGATCATTGAAACTAGTGTATCTCCCTAGATATGGATGGTAACAGAAATTTTTATTTTATATATCGGTAGGAAATATTACAAGAGACTCACATAAATTTTACGAAAAAATTTCATCCACCGGATCAACCCCAAACTAAGGGATGATTGTTGAAACTAGCGTATCTACCTAGTGTATCTCCCTAGATATGGATGGTAACAGAAATTTTTATTTTATATATCGGTAGGAAATATCACAAGAGACTCACATAAATTTTACGAAAAAATTTCATCCACCGGATCAACCCCAAAATAAGGGATGATCATTGAAACTAGTGTATCTCCCTAGATATGGATGGTAACAGAAATTTTTATTTTATGCATCGGTAAGAAATATTGCAAGAGACTCACATAAATTTTACGAAAAAATTTCATCCACCGGATCAACCCCAAACTAAGGGATGATTGTTGAAACTAGCGTATCTACCTAGTGTATCTCCCTAGATATGGATGGTAACAGAAATTTTTATTTTATATATCGGTAGGAAATATCACAAGAGACTCACATAAATTTTACGAAAAAATTTCATCCACCGGATCAACCCCAAAATAAGGGATGATCATTGAAACTAGTGTATCTCCCTAGATATCGGGGGTAACAGATAATTTTATTTTATGTATCGGTAAGAAATATTACAAGAGACTCACATAAATTTTACGAAAAAATTTCATCCACCGGATCAACCCCAAACTAAGGGATGATTGTTGAAACTAGCGTATCTACCTAGTGTATCTCCCTAGATATGGATGGTAACAGAAATTTTTATTTTATATATCGGTAGGAAATATCACAAGAGACTCACATAAATTTTACGAAAAAATTTCATCCACCGGATCAACCCCAAAATAAGGGATGATCATTGAAACTAGTGTATCTCCCTAGATATGGATGGTAACAGAAATTTTTATTTTATGTATCGGTAAGAAATATTGCAAGATACTCACATAAATTTTACGAAAAAATTTCATCCACCGGATCAACCCCAAACTAAGGGATGATTGTTGAAACTAGCGTATCTACCTAGTGTATCTCCCTAGATATGGATGGTAACAGAAATTTTTATTTTATATATCGGTAGGAAATATCACAAGAGACTCACATAAATTTTACGAAAAAATTTCATCCACCGGATCAACCCCAAAATAAGGGATGATCATTGAAACTAGTGTATCTCCCTAGATATCGGGGGTAACAGATAATTTTATTTTATGTATCGGTAAGAAATATTACAAGAGACTCACATAAATTTTACGAAAAAATTTCATCCACCGGATCAACCCCAAACTAAGGGATGATTGTTGAAACTAGCGTATCTACCTAGTGTATCTCCCTAGATATGGATGGTAACAGAAATTTTTATTTTATATATCGGTAGGAAATATCACAAGAGACTCACATAAATTTTACGAAAAAATTTCATCCACCGGATCAACCCCAAAATAAGGGATGATCATTGAAACTAGTGTATCTCCCTAGATATCGGGGGTAACAGATAATTTTATTTTATGTATCGGTAAGAAATATTACAAGAGACTCACATAAATTTTACGAAAAAATTTCATCCACCGGATCAACCCCAAAATAAGGGATGATCATTGAAACTAGTGTATCTCCCTAGATATGTATGGTAACAGAAATTTTTATTTTATATATCGGTAGGAAATATCACAAGAGACTCACATAAATTTTACGAAAAAATTTCATCCACCGGATCAACCCCAAAATAAGGGATGATCATTGAAACTAGTGTATCTCCCTAGATATGGATGGTAACAGAAATTTTTATTTTATATATCGGTAAGAAATATTGCAAGAGACTCACATAAATTTTACGAAAAAATTTCATCCACCGGATCAACCCCAAACTAAGGGATGATTGTTGAAACTAGCTTATCTACCTAGTGTATCTCCCTAGATATGGATGGTAACAGAAATTTTTATTTTATATATCGGTAGGAAATATCACAAGAGACTCACATAAATTTTTCGAAAAAATTTCATCCACCGGATCAACCCTAAAATAAGGGATGATCGTTGAAACTAGTGTATCTCCCTAGATATCGGTGGTAACAGATATTTTTATTTTATGTATCGGTAAGAAATATTGCAAGAAACTCACATAAATTTTACGAAAAAATTTCATCCACCGGATCAACCCCAAAATAAGGGATGATCATTGAAACTAGTGTATCTCCCTAGTGTATCTCCCTAGATATGGATGGTAACAGAAATTTTTATTTTATATATCGGTAGGAAATATCACAAGAGACTCACATAAATTTTACGAAAAAATTTCATCCACCGGATCAACCCCAAAATAAGGGATGATCATTGAAACTAGTGTATCTCCCTAGTGTATCTCCCTAGATATGGATGGTAACAGAAATTTTTATTTTATATATCGGTAGGAAATATCACAAGAGACTCACATAAATTTTACGAAAAAATTTCATCCACCGGATCAACCCCAAAATAAGGGATGATCATTGAAACTAGTGTATCTCCCTAGATATCGGGGGTAACAGATAATTTTATTTTATATATCGGTAAGAAATATTACAAGAGACTCACATAAATTTTACGAAAAAATTTCATCCACCGGATCAACCCCAAACTAAGGGATGATTGTTGAAACTAGCGTATCTACCTAGTGTATCTCCCTAGATATGGATGGTAACAGAAATTTTTATTTTATATATCGGTAGGAAATATCACAAGAGACTCACATAAATTTTACGAAAAAATTTCATCCACCGGATCAACCCCAAAATAAGGGATGATCATTGAAACTAGTGTATCTCCCTAGATATGGATGGTAACAGAAATTTTTATTTTATATATCGGTAGGAAATATCACAAGAGACTCACATAAATTTTACGAAAAAATTTCATCCACCGGATCAACCCCAAAATAAGGGATGATCATTGAAACTAGTGTATCTCCCTAGATATGGATGGTAACAGAAATTTTTATTTTATATATCGGTAGGAAATATCACAAGAGACTCACATAAATTTTACGAAAAAATTTTATTCACCCGATCATCCCTTATTTTGGGGTTGATCGGGTGAATAAAATTTTTTCGTAAAATTATGTGAGTCTCTTGTGATATTTCCTACCGATATATAAAATAAAAATTTCTGTTACCATCCATATCTAGGGAGATACACTAGTTTCAATGATCATCCCTTATTTTGGGGTTGATCCGGTGGATGAAATTTTTTCGTAAAATTTATGTGAGTCTCTTGTGATATTTCCTACCGATATATAAAATAAAAATTTCTGTTACCATCCATATCTAGGGAGATACACTAGGTAGATACGCTAGTTTCAACAATCATCCCTTAGTTTGGGGTTGATCCGGTGGATGAAATTTTTTCGTAAAATTTATGTGAGTCTCTTGTGATATTTCCTACGGATATATAAAATAAAATTTGTGTTACCATCCATATCTAGGGAAATACACTAGTTTCAATGATCATCCCTTATTTTGGGGTTGATCCGGTGGATGAAATTTTTTCGTAAAATTTATGTGAGTCTCTTGTGATATTTCCTACCGATATATAAAATAAAAATTTCTGTTACCATCCATATCTAGGGAGATACACTAGGTAGATACGCTAGTTTCAACAATCATCCCTTAGTTTGGGGTTGATCCGGTGGATGAAATTTTTTCGTAAAATTTATGTGAGTCTCTTGTGATATTTCTTACCGATATATAAAATAAAAATTTCTGTTACCGACATTATCTAGGGAGATACACTAGATACAATGAATATCCCTTATTTTGGGGTTGATCCGGTGGATGAAATTTTTTCGTAAAATTTATGTGAGTCTCTTGTGATATTTCCTACCGATATATAAAATAAAAATTTCTGTTACCATCCATATCTAGGGAGATACACTAGGTAGATACGCTAGTTTCAACAATCATCCCTTAGTTTGGGGTTGATCCGGTGGATGAAATTTTTTCGTAAAATTTATGTGAGTCTCTTGTGATATTTCCTACCGATATATAAAATAAAAATTTCTGTTACCATCCATATCTAGGGAGATACACTAGTTTCAATGATCATCCCTTATTTTGGGGTTGATCCGGTGGATGAAATTTTTTCGTAAAATTTATGTGAGTCTCTTGTGATATTTCCTACCGATATATAAAATAAAAATTTCTGTTACCATCCATATCTAGGGAGATACACTAGGGAGATACGCTAGTTTCAACGATCATCCCTTAGTTTGGGGTTGATCCGATGGATGAAATTTTTTCGTAAAATTTATGTATCTCTTGTGATATTTCTTACCGATTAATAAAATAAAATTATATGTTACCCCCGATATCTAGGGTGATACACTAGTTTCAATGATCATCCCTTATTTTGGGGTTGATTCGGTGGATGACATTTTTTCGTAAAATTTATGTGTCTCTTGTGATATTTCCTACCGATATATAAAATAAAAATTTGTGTTACCATCCATATCTAGGGAGATACACTAGGGAGATACGCTAGTTTCAACAATCATCCCTTAGTTTGGGGTTGATCCGGTGGATGAAATTTTTTCGTAAAATTTATGTGAGTCTCTTGTGATATTTCTTACCGATACATAAAATAAAAATTTCTGTTACCATCCATATCTAGGGAGATACACTAGTTTCAACGATCATCCCTTATTTTGGGGTTGATCCGATGGATGAAATTTTTTCGTAAAATTTATGTGAGTCTCTTGTGATATTTCCTACCGATATATAAAATAAAAATTTCTGTTACCATCCATATCTAGGGAGATACACTAGGGTTAGTTTCAACAATCATCCCTTAGTTTGGGGTTGATCCGGTGGATGAAATTTTTTCGTAAATTTTATGTGAGTCTCTTGTCATATTTCTTACCGATACATAAAATAAAATTATCTGTTACCCCCGATATCTAGGGAGATACTCTAGTTTCAATGATCATCCCTTATATTGGGGTTGATCCGGTGGATGAAATTTTTTCGTAAAATTTATGTGAGTCTCTTGTGATATTTCCTACCGATATATAAAATAAAAATTTCTGTTACCATCCATATCTAGGGAGATACACTAGGTATAATAAGCTAGTTTCAACAATCATCCCTTAAGTTGGGGTTGATCCGGTGGATGAAATTTTTTCGTAAAATTTATGTGAGTCTCTTGTGATATTTCCTACCGATATATAAAATAAAAATTTCTGTTACCATCCATATCTAGGGAGATACACTAGTTTCAATGATCATCGCTTATTTTGGGGTTGATCCGGTGGATGAAATTTTTTCGTAAAATTTATGTGAGTCTCTTGTGATATTTCCTACCGATATATAAAATAAAAATTTCTGTTACCATCCATATCTAGGGAGATACACTAGTTTCAATGATCATCCCTTATTTTGGGGTTGATCCGGTGGATGAAATTTTTTCGTAAAATTTATGTGAGTCTCTTGCAATATTTCTTACCGATACATAAAATAAAAATTTCTGTTACCATCCATATCTAGGGAGATACACTAGTTTCAATGATCATCCCTTATTTTGGGGTTGATCCGGTGGATGAAATTTTTTCGTAAAATTTATGTGAGTCTCTTGTGATATTTCCTACCGATATATAAAATAAAAATTTCTGTTACCATCCATATCTAGGGAGATACACTAGGTAGATACGCTAGTTTCAACAATCATCCCTTAGTTTGGGGTTGATCCGGTGGATGAAATTTTTTCGTAAAATTTATGTGAGTCTCTTGTGATATTTCCTACCGATATATAAAATAAAAATTTCTGTTACCATCCATATCTAGGGAGATACACTAGTTTCAATGATCATCCCTTATTTTGAGGTTGATCCGGTGGATGAAATTTGTTCGTAAAATTTATGTGAGTCTCTTGTGGTATTTCCTACCGATATATAAAAAAAAATTTTTTGTTACCATCCATATCTAGGGAGATACACTAGGGCGCCACATCAGTTTCAACAATCATCCCTTAGTTTGGGGTTGATCCGGTGGATGAAATTTTTTCGTAAAATTTATGTGAGTCTCTTGTGATATTTCCTACCGATATATAAAATAAAAATTTCTGTTACCATCCATATCTAGGGAGATACACTAGTTTCAATGATCATCCCTTATTTTGGGGTTGATCCGGTGGATGAAATTTTTTCGTAAAATTTATGTGAGTCTCTTGTGATATTTCCTACCGATATATAAAATAAAAATTTCTGTTACCATCCATATCTAGGGAGATACACTAGGGAGATACGCTAGTTTCAACAATCATCCCTTAGTTTGGGGTTGATCCGGTGGATGAAATTTTTTCGTAAAATTTATGTGAGTCTCTTGTGATATTTCCTACCGATATATAAAATAAAAATTTCTGTTACCATCCATATCTAGGGAGATACACTAGTTTCAATGATCATCCCTTATTTTGGGGTTGATCCGGTGGATGAAATTTTTTCGTAAAATTTATGTGAGTCTCTTGTGATATTTCCTACCGATATATAAAATAAAAATTTCTGTTACCATCCATATCTAGGGAGATACACTAGGGTGATACGCTAGTTTCAACAATCATCCCTTAGTTTGGGGTTGATCCGGTAGATAAAATTTTTTCGTAAAATTTATGTGAGTCTCTTGTGATATTTCCTACCGATATATAAAATAAAAATTTCTGTTACCATACATATCTAGGGAGATACACTAGTTTCAATGATCATCCCTTATTTTGGGGTTGATCCGGTGGATGAAATATTTTCGAAAAATTTATGTGAGTCTCTTGTGATATTTCCTACCGATATATAAAATAAAAATTTCTGTTATCATCCATATCTAGGGAGATACACTAGGTAGATAAGCTAGTTTCAACAATCATCCCTTAAGTTGGGGTTGATCCGGTGGATGAAATTTTTTCGTAAAATTTATGTGAGTCTCTTGTGATATTTCCTACCGATATATAAAATAAAAATTTCTGTTACCATACATATCTAGGGAGATACACTAGTTTCAATGATCATCCCTTATTTTGGGGTTGATCCGGTGGATGAAATTTTTTCGTAAAATTTATGTGAGTCTCTTGTGATATTTCCTACCGATATATAAAATAAAAATTTCTGTTACCATCCATATCTAGGGAGATACACTAGTTTCAACAATCATCCCTTAGTTTGGGGTTGATCCGGTGGATGAAATTTTTTCGTAAAATTTATGTGAGTCTCTTGTGATATTTCCTACCGATATATAAAATAAAAATTTCTGTTACCATCCATATCTAGGGAGATACACTAGTTTCAATGATCATCCCTTATTTTGGGGTTGATCCGGTGGATGAAATTTTTTCGTAAAATTTATGTGAGTCTCTTGTGATATTTCCTACCGATATATAAAATAAAAATTTCTGTTACCATCCATATCTAGGGAGATACACTAGGTAGATACGCTAGTTTCAACAATCATCCCTTAGTTTGGGGTTGATCCGGTGGATGAAATTTTTTCGTAAAATTTATGTGAGTCTCTTGTGATATTTCTTACCGATATATAAAATAAAAATTTCTGTTACCATCCATATCTAGGGAGATACACTAGTTTCAATGATCATCCCTTATTTTGGGGTTGATCCGGTGGATGAAATTTTTTCGTAAAATTTATGTGAGTCTCTTGTGATATTTCCTACCGATATATAAAATAAAAATTTCTGTTACCATCCATATCTAGGGAGATACACTAGGTTGATACGCTAGTTTCAACAATCATCCCTTAGTTTGGGGTTGATCCGGTGGATGAAATTTTTTCGTAAAATTTATGTGAGTCTCTTGTGATATTTCTTACCGATATATAAAATAAAAATTTCTGTTACCCTCCATATCTAGGGAGATACACTAGTTTCAATGATCATCCCTTATTTTGGGGTTGATCCGGTGGATGAAATTTTTTCGTAAAATTTATGTGAGTCTCTTGTGATATTTCCTACCGATATATAAAATAAAAATTTCTGTTACCATCCATATCTAGGGAGATACACTAGGTAGATACGCTAGTTTCAACAATCATCCCTTAGTTTGGGGTTGATCCGGTGGATGAAATTTTTTCGTAAAATTTATGTGAGTCTCTTGTGATATTTCTTACCGATATATAAAATAAAAATTTCTGTTACCATCCATATCTAGGGAGATACACTAGTTTCAATGATCATCCCTTATTTTGGGGTTGATCCGGTGGATGAAATTTTTTCGTAAAATTTATGTGAGTCTCTTGTGATATTTCCTACCGATATATAATATAAAAATTTCTGTTACCATCCATATCTAGGGAGATACGCTAGTTTCAACAATCATCCCTTAGTTTGGGGTTGATCCGGTGGATGAAATTTTTTCGTAAAATTTATGTGAGTCTCTTGTGATATTTCTTACCGATATATAAAATAAAAATTTCTGTTACCATCTATATCTAGGGAGATACACTAGTTTCAATGATCATCCCTTATTTTGGGGTTGATCCGGTGGATGAAATTTTTTCGTAAAATTTATGTGAGTCTCTTGTGATATTTCCTACCGATATATAAAATAAAAATTTCTGTTACCATCCATATCTAGGGAGATACACTAGGTAGATACGCTAGTTTCAACAATCATCCCTTAGTTTGGGGTTGATCCGGTGGATGAAATTTTTTCGTAAAATTTATGTGAGTCTCTTGTGATATTTCCTACCGATATATAAAATAAAAATTTCTGTTACCATCCATATCTAGGGAGATACACTAGTTTCAATGATCATCCCTTATTTTGGGGTTGATCCGGTGGATGAAATTTTTTCGTAAAATTTATGTGAGTCTCTTGTGATATTTCCTACCGATATATAAAATAAAAATTTCTGTTACCATCCATATCTAGGGAGATACACTAGGTAGATACGCTAGTTTCAACAATCATCCCTTAGTTTGGGGTTGATCCGGTGGATGAAATTTTTTCGTAAAATTTATGTGAGTCTCTTGTGATATTTCCTACCGATATATAAAATAAAAATTTCTGTTACCATCCATATCTAGGGAGATACACTAGTTTCAACGATCATCCCTTATTTTGGGGTTGATCCGGTGGATGAAATTTTTTCGTAAAATTTATGTGAGTCTCTTGTGATATTTCCTACCGATATATAAAATAAAAATTTCTGTTACCATCCATATCTAGGGAGATACACTAGGTAGATACGCTAGTTTCAACAATCATCCCTTAGTTTGGGGTTGATCCGGTGGATGAAATTTTTTCGTAAAATTTATGTGAGTCTCTTGCGATATTTCTTACCGATATATAAAATAAAAATTTCTGTTACCATCCATATCTAGGGAGATACACTAGTTTCAATGATCATCCCTTATTTTGGGGTTGATCCGGTGGATGAAATTTTTTCGTAAAATTTATGTGAGTCTCTTGTGATATTTCCTACCGATATATAAAATAAAAATTTCTGTTACCATCCATATCTAGGGAGATACACTAGGTAGATACGCTAGTTTCAACAATCATCCCTTAGTTTGGGGTTGATCCCGTGGATGAAATTTTTTCGTAAAATTTATGTGAGTCTCTTGTGATATTTCTTACCGATATATAAAATAAAAATTTGTGTTACCATCCATATCTAGGGAGATACACTAGTTTCAATGATCATCCCTTATTTTGGGGTTGATCCGGTGGATGAAATTTTTTCGTAAAATTTATGTGAGTCTCTTGTGATATTTCCTACCGATATATAAAATAAAAATTTCTGTTACCATCCATATCTAGGGAGATACACTAGGTAGATACGCTAGTTTCAACAATCATCCCTTAGTTTGGGGTTGATCCGGTGGATAAAATTTTTTCGTAAAATATATGTGAGTCTCTTGTGATATTTCCTACCGATATATAAAATAAAAATTTCTGTTACCATCCATATCTAGGTAGATACACTAGTTTCAACGATCATCCCTTATTTTGGGGTTGATCCGGTGGATGAAATTTTTTCGTAAAATTTCTGTGAGTCTCTTGTGATATTTCATACCCATATATAATATAAAAATTTCTGTTACCATCCATATCTAGGGAGATACACTAGTAAGATTAGATATTTTTAATAATCATCCCTTATTTTGGGGTTGATCCGGTGGATGAAATTTTTTCGTAAAATTTATGTGAGTCTCTTGTGATATTTCCTACCGATATATAAAATAAAAATTTCTGTTACCATCCATATCTAGGGAGATACACTAGTTTCAATGATCATCCCTTATTTTGGGGTTGATCCGGTGGATGAAATTTTTTCGTAAAATTTATGTGAGTCTCTTGTGATATTTCCTACCGATATATAAAATAAAAATTTCTGTTACCATCCATATCTAGGGAGATACACTAGGTAGATACGCTAGTTTCAACAATCATCCCTTAGTTTGGGGTTGATCCGGTGGATGAAATTTTTTCGTAAAATTTATGTGAGTCTCTTGTGATATTTCCTACCGATATATAAAATAAAAATTTCTGTTACCATCCATATCTAGGGAGATACACTAGTTTCAATGATCATCCCTTATTTTGGGGTTGATCCGGTGGATGAAATTTTTTCGTAAAATTTATGTGAGTCTCTTGTGATATTTCCTACCGATATATAAAATAAAAATTTCTGTTACCATCCATATCTAGGGAGATACACTAGCGTGAAGGGAAAGAGTGTACAATCAGGTGGTAGCTTGGGGTTGATCCGGTGGATGAAATTTTTTCGTAAAATTTATGTTAGTCTCTTGTGATATTTCCTACCGATATATAAAATAAAAATTTCTGTTACCATCCATATCTAGGGAGATACACTAGTTTCAATGATCATCCCTTATTTTGGGGTTGATCCGGTGGATGAAATTTTTTCGTAAAATTTATGTGAGTCTCTTGTGATATTTCCTACCGATATATAAAATAAAAACTTCTGTTACCATCCATATCTAGGGAGATACACTAGGTAGATATGCTAGTTTCTACAATCATCCCTAATTTTTGGATTGATCCAGTGGATGAAATTTTTTCGTAAAATTTATGTGAGTCTCTTGTGATATTTACTACCGATATATAAAATAAAAATTTCTGTTAGCATCCATATCTAGGGAGATACACTAGTTTCAATGATCATCCCTTATTTTGGGGTTGATCCAGTGGATGAAATTTTTTCGTAAAATTTATGTGAGTCTCTTGTGATATTTCCTACCGATATATAAAATAAAAATTTCTGTTACCATCCATATCTAGGGAGATACACTAGGTAGATACGCTAGTTTCAACAATCATCCCTTAGTTTGGGGTTGATCCGGTGGATGAAATTTTTTCGTAAAATTTATGTGAGTCTCTTGTGATATTTCCTACCGATATATAAAATAAAAATTTCTGTTACCATCCATATCTAGGGAGATACACTAGTTTCAATGATCATCCCTTATTTTGGGGTTGATCCGGTGGATGAAATTTTTTCGTAAAATTTATGTGAGTCTCTTGTGATATTTCCTACCGATATATAAAATAAAAATTTCTGTTACCATCCATATCTAGGGAGATACACTAGGGAGATACGCTAGTTTCAACAATCATCCCTTAGTTTGGGGTTGATCCGGTGGATGAAATTTTTTCGTAAAATTTATGTGAGTCTCTTGTGATATTTCCTACCGATATATAAAATAAAAATTTCTGTTACCATCCATATCTAGGGAGATACACTAGTTTCAATGATCATCCCTTATTTTGGGGTTGATCCGGTGGATGAAATTTTTTCGTAAAATTTATGTGAGTCTCTTGTGATATTTCCTACCGATATATAAAATAAAAATTTCTGTTACCATCCATATCTAGGGAGATACACTAGTTTCAATGATCATCCCTTATTTTGGGGTTGATCCGGTGGATGAAATTTTTTCGTAAAATTTATGTGAGTCTCTTGTGATATTTCCTACCGATATATAAAATAAAAATTTCTGTTACCATCCATATCTAGGGAGATACACTAGTTTCAATGATCATCCCTTATTTTGGGGTTGATCCGGTGGATGAAATTTTTTCGTAAAATTTATGTGAGTCTCTTGTGATATTTCCTACCGATATATAAAATAAAAATTTCTGTTACCATCCATATCTAGGGAGATACACTAGTTTCAATGATCATCCCTTATTTTGGGGTTGATCCGGTGGATGAAATTTTTTCGTAAAATTTATGTGAGTCTCTTGTGATATTTCCTACCGATATATAAAATAAAAATTTCTGTTACCATCCATATCTAGGGAGATACACTAGTTTCAATGATCATCCCTTATTTTGGGGTTGATCCGGTGGATGAAATTTTTTCGTAAAATTTATGTGAGTCTCTTGTGATATTTCCTACCGATATATAAAATAAAAATTTCTGTTACCATCCATATCTAGGGAGATACACTAGTTTCAATGATCATCCCTTATTTTGGGGTTGATCCGGTGGATGAAATTTTTTCGTAAAATTTATGTGAGTCTCTTGTGATATTTCCTACCGATATACAAAATAAAAATTTGTGTTACGATCCATAACTAGGGAGATACACTAGTTTCTATGATCATCCCTTATTTTGGGGTTGATCCGGTGGATGAAATTTTTTCGTAAAATTTATGTGACTCTCTTGTAATATTTCTTACCGATACATAAAATAAAAGTATCTGTTACCATCCATATCTAGGGAGATACACTAGGGTGATACGCTCGTTTCAACAATCATCCCTTAGTTTGGGGTTGATCCCGTGGATGAAATTTTTTTGTAAAATTTATGTGAGTCTCTTGTGATATTTCCTACCGATATATAAAATAAAAATTTCTGTTACCATCCATATCTAGGGAGATACACTAGTTTCAATGATCATCCCTTATTTTGGGGTTGATCCGGTGGATGAAATTTTTTCGTAAAATTTATGTGAGTCTCTTGTGATATTTCCTACCGATATATAAAATAAAAATTTCTGTTACCATCCATATCTAGGGAGATACACTAGTTTCAATGATCATCCCTTATTTTGGGGTTGATCCGGTGGATGAAATTTTTTCGTAAAATTTATGTGAGTCTCTTGTGATATTTCCTACCGATATATAAAATAAAAATTTCTGTTACCATCCATATCTAGGGAGATACACTAGTTTCAATGATCATCCCTTATTTTGGGGTTGATCCGGTGGATGAAATTTTTTCGTAAAATTTATGTGAGTCTCTTGTGATATTTCCTACCGATATATAAAATAAAAATTTCTGTTACCATCCATATCTAGGGAGATACACTAGGTAGATACGCTAGTTTCAACAATCATCCCTTAGTTTGGGGTTGATCCGGTGGATGAAATTTTTTCGTAAAATTTATGTGAGTCTCTTGTGATATTTCCTACCGATATATAAAATAAAAATTTCTGTTACCATCCATATCTAGGGAGATACACTAGTTTCAATGATCATCCCTTATTTTGGGGTTGATCCGGTGGATGAAATTTTTTCGTAAAATTTATGTGAGTCTCTTGTGATATTTCCTACCGATATATAATATAAAAATTTCTGTTACCATCCATATCTAGGGAGATACGCTAGTTTCAACAATCATCCCTTATTTTGGGGTTGATCCGGTGGATGAAATTTTTTCGTAAAATTTATGTGAGTCTCTTGTGATATTTCCTACCGATATATAAAATAAAAATTTCTGTTACCATCCATATCTAGGGAGATACACTAGTTTCAATGATCATCCCTTATTTTGGGGTTGATCCGGTGGATGAAATTTTTTCGTAAAATTTATGTGAGTCTCTTGTGATATTTGCTACCGATATATAATATAAAAATTTCTGTTACCATCCATATCTAGGGAGATACGCTAGTTTCAACAATCATCCCTTAGTTTGGGGTTGATCCGGTGGATGAAATTTTTTCGTAAAATTTATGTGAGTCTCTTGTGATATTTCCTACCGATATATAAAATAAAAATTTCTGTTACCATCCATATCTAGGGAGATACACTAGTTTCAATGATCATCCGTTATTTTGGGGTTGATCCGGTGGATGAAATTTATTCGTAAAATTTATGTGTCTCTTGCAATATTTCTTACCGATACATAAAATAAAAATTTCTGCTACCATCCATATCTAGGGAGATACACTAGGTAGATACGCTAGTTTCTACAATCATCCCTTAGTTTGGGGTTGATCCGGTGGATGAAATTTTTTCGTAAAATTTATGTGAGTCTCTTGTGATATTTCTTACCGATACATAAAATAAAAATTTCTGTTACCATCCATATCTAGGGAGATACACTAGTTTCAATGATCATCCCTTATTTTGAGGTTGATCCGGTGGATGAAATTTTTTCGTAAAATTTATGTGAGTCTCTTGTGATATTTTCTACTGATATATAAAATAAAAATTTCTGTTACCATCCATATCTAGGGAGATACACAAGTTTCGACAATCATCCCTTAGATTGGGGTTGATCCGGTGGATGAAATTTTTTCGTAAAATTTATGTAAGTCTCTTGTAATATTTCTTACCGATACATGAAATAAAATTATCTGTTACCCCCGATATCTAGGGAGATACACTAGTTTCAATGATCATCGCTTATTTTGGGGTTGATCCGGTGGATGAAATTTTTTCGTAAAATTTATGTGAGTCTCTTGTGATATTTCCTACCGATATATAAAATAAAAATTTCTGTTACCATCCATATCTAGGGAGATACACTAGGTAGATACGCTAGTTTCAACAATCATCCCTTAGTTTGGGGTTGATCCGGTGGATGAAATTTTTTCGTAAAATTTATGTGAGTCTCTTGTGATATTTCCTACCGATATATAAAATAAAAATTTCTGTTACCATCCATATCTAGGGAGATACACTAGTTTCAATGATCATCCCTTATTTTGGGGTTGATCCGGTGGATGAAATTTTTTCGTAAAATTTATGTGAGTCTCTTGTGATATTTCCTACCGATATATAAAATAAAAATTTCTGTTACCATCCATATCTAGGGAGATACACTAGTTTCAACGATCATCCCTTAGTTTGGGGTTGATCCGGTGGATGAAATTTTTTCGTAAAATTTATGTGAGTCTCTTGTGATATTTCCTACCGATATATAAAATAAAAATTTCTGTTACCATCCATATCTAGGGAGATACACTAGTTTCAATGATCATCCCTTATTTTGGGGTTGATCCGGTGGATGAAATTTTTTCGTAAAATTTATGTGAGTCTCTTGTGATATTTCCTACCGATATATAAAATAAAAATTTCTGTTACCATCCATATCTAGGGAGATACACTAGGTAGATACGCTAGTTTCTACAATCATCCCTTAGTTTGGGGTTGATCCGGTGGATGAAATTTTTTCGTAAAATTTATGTGAGTCTCTTGTGATATTTCCTACCGATATATAATATAAAAATTTCTGTTACTATCCATATCTAGGGAGATACACTAGTTTCAACGATCATCCCTTATTTTGGGGTTGATCCGGTGGATGAAATTTTTTCGTAAAATGTATGTGAGTCTCTTGTGATATTTCCTACTGATATATAAAATAAAAATTTCTGTTACCATCCATATCTAGGGAGATACACTAGGTAGATACGCTAGTTTCAACAATCATCCCTTAGTTTGGGGTTGATCCGGTGGAGGAAATTTTTTCGTAAAATTTTTGTGAGTCTCTTGCAATATTTCTTACCGATGCATAAAATAGAAATTTCTGTTACCATCCATATCTAGGGAGATACACTAGTTTCAATGATCACCCCTTATTTTGGGGTTGATCCGGTGGATAAAATTTTTTCGTAAAATTTATGTGAGTCTCTTGTGATATTTCCTACCGATATATAAAATAAAAATTTCTGTTACCATCCATATCTAGGGAGATACACTAGGGTGATACGCTAGTTTCAACAATCATCCCTTAGTTTGGGGTTGATCCGGTGGATAAAATTTTTTCGTAAAATTTATGTGAGTCTCTTGTGATATTTCTTACCGATATATAAAATAAAAATTTCTGTTACCATCCATATCTAGGGAGATACACTAGTTTCAATGATCATCCCTTATTTTGGGGTTGATCCGGTGGATGAAATTTTTTCGTAAAATTTATGTGAGTCTCTTGTGATATTTCCTACCGATATATAAAATAAAAATTTCTGTTACCATCCATATCTAGGGAGATACACTAGGTAGATACGCTAGTTTCAACAATCATCCCTTAGTTTGGGGTTGATCCGGTGGATGAAATTTTTTCGTAAAATTTATGTGAGTCTCTTGCAATATATCTTACCGATACATAAAATAAAAATATCTGTTACCGCCGATATCTAGGGAGATACACTAGTTTCAACGATCATCCCTTATTTTGGGGTTGATCTGGTGGATGAAATTTTTTCGTAAAATTTATGTGAGTCTCTTGCAATATTTCTTACCGATACATAAAATAAAAATTTCTGTTACCATCCATATCTAGGGAGATACACTAGGGTGATACGCTAGTTTCAACAATCATCCCTTAGTTTGGGGTTGATCCGGTAGATAAAATTTTTTCGTAAAATTTATGTGAGTCTCTTGTGATATTTCCTACCGATATATAAAATAAAAATTTCTGTTACCATACATATCTAGGGAGATACACTAGTTTCAATGATCATCCCTTATTTTGGGGTTGATCCGGTGGATGAAATTTTTTCGTAAAATTTATGTGAGTCTCTTGTGATATTTCCTACCGATATATAAAATAAAAATTTCTGTTACCATCCATATCTAGGGAGATACACTAGGTACCTAGTTTCAATAATCATCCCTTATTTTGGGGTTGATCCGGTTGATGAATTTTTTTCGTAAGATTTATGTGAGTCTTTTGTTATATTTCCTACCGATATATAAAATAAAAATTTCTGTTACCATACATATCTAGGGAGATACACTAGTTTCAATGATCATCCCTTCCTTTGGGGTTGATCCGGTGGATGAAATTTTTTCGTAAAATTTATGTGAGTCTCTTGTGATATTTCCTACCGATATATAAAATAAAAATTTATGTTACCATCCATATCTAGGGAGATACACTAGGTAGATACGCTAGTTTCAACAATCATCCCTTAGTTTGGGGTTGATCCGGTGGATGAAATTTTTTCGTAAAATTTATGTGAGTCTCTTGTGATATTTACTACCGATATATAAAATAAAAATTTGTGTTACCATCCATATCTAGGGAGATACACTAGTTTCAATGATCATCCCTTATTTTGGGGTTGATCCGTTGGATGAAATTTTTTCGTAAAATTTATGTGGGTCTCTTGTGATATTTCCTACCGATATATAAAATAAAAATTTCTGTTACCATCCATATCTAGGGAGATACACTAGTTTCAACGATCATCCCTTAGTTTGGGGTTGATCCGGTGGATGAAATTTTTTCGTAAAATTTATGCGAGTCTCTTGTGATATTTCTTACCGATATATAAAATAAAAGTATCTGTTACCCCCGATATCTAGGGAGATACACTAGTTTCAATGATCATCCCTTATTTTGGGGTTGATCCGGTGGATCAAATTTATTCGTAAAATTTATGTGAGTCTCTTGTGATATTTCCTACCGATATATAAAATAAAAATTTCTGTTACCATCCATATCTAGGGAGATACACTAGGTAGATACGCTAGTTTCAACAATCATCCCTTAGTTTGGGGTTGATCCGGTGGATGAAATTTTTTCGTAAAATTTATGTGAGTCTCTTGTGATATTTCCTACCGATATATAAAATAAAAATGTCTATTACCACCCTTATCTAGGGAGATACACTAGTTTCAATGATCATCCCTTACTTTGGGGTTGATCCGGTGGATGAAATTTTTTCGTAAAATTTATGTGAGTCTCTTGTGATATTTCCTACCGATATATAAAATAAAAATTTCTGTTACCATCCATATCTAGGGAGATACACTAGGGAGATACGCTAGTTTCAACAATCATCCCTTAGTTTGGGGTTGATCCGGTAGATAAAATTTTTTCGTAAAATTTATGTGAGTCTCTTGTGATATTTCCTACCGATATATGAAATAAAAATTTCTGTTACCATACATATCTAGGGAGATACACTAGTTTCAATGATCATCCCTTATTTTGGGGTTGATCCGGTGGATGAAATTTTTTCGTAAAATTTATGTGAGTCTCTTGCAATATTTCTTACCGATACATAAAATAAAAATTTCTGTTACCATCCATATCTAGGGAGATACACTAGGGTGATACGCTAGTTTCAACAATCATCCCTTAGTTTGGGGTTGATCCGGTAGATAAAATTTTTTCGTAAAATTTATGTGAGTCTCTTGTGATATTTCCTACCGATATATAAAATAAAAATTTCTGTTACCATACATATCTAGGGAGATACACTAGTTTCAATGATCATCCCTTATTTTGGGGTTGATCCGGTGGATGAAATTTTTTCGTAAAATTTATGTGAGTCTCTTGTGATATTTCCTACCGATATATAAAATAAAAATTTCTGTTACCATCCATATCTAGGGAGATACACTAGTTTCAATGATCATCCCTTATTTTGGGGTTGATCCGGTGGATGAAATTTTTTCGTAAAATTTATGTGAGTCTCTTGTAATATTTCTTACCGATACATAAAATAAAAATTTCTGTTACCATCCATATCTAGGGAGATACACTAGTTTCAATGATCATCCCTTATTTTGGGGTTGATCCGGTGGATGAAATTTTTTCGTAAAATTTATGTGAGTCTCTTGTGATATTTCCTACCGATATATAAAATAAAAATTTCTGTTACCATCCATATCTAGGGAGATACACTAGTTTCAATGATCATCCCTTATTTTGGGGTTGATCCGGTGGATGAAATTTTTTCGTAAAATTTATGTGAGTCTCTTGTGATATTTCCTACCGATATATAAAATAAAAATTTCTGTTACCCCCGATATCTAGGGAGATACACTAGATTCAATTATCATCCCTTATTTTCGGGTTGATCCGGTGGATGAAATTTTCTCGTAAAATTTATGTGAGTCTCTTGTGATATTTCCTACCGATATATAAAATAAAAATTTCTGTTACCATCCATATCTAGGGAGATACACTAGTTTCAATGATCATCCCTTATTTTGGGGTTGATCCGGTGGATGAAATTTTTTCGTAAAATTTATGTGAGTCTCTTGTGATATTTCCTACCGATATATAAAATAAAAATTTCTGTTACCATCCATATCTAGGGATATACACTAGGTAGAAAGAGCATCTTCTACAATCAGCATGTAGATCTGGGTTGATCCGGTGGATGAAATTTTTTCGTAAAATTTATGTGAGTCTCTTGTGATATTTCCTACCGATATATAAAATAAAAATTTTTGTTACCATCCATATCTAGGGAGATACACTAGTTTCAATGATCATCGCTTATTTTGGGGTTGATCCGGTGGATGAAATTTTTTCGTAAAATTTATATGAGTCTCTTGTGATATTTCCAACCGATATATAAAATAAAAATTTCTGTTACCATCCATATCTAGGGAGATCCACTAGTTTCAATGATCATCCCTTGTTTTGGGGTTGATCCGGTGGATGAAATTTTTTCGTAAAATTTATGTGAGTCTCTTGTGATATTTGCTACCGAAATATAATATAAAAATTTCTGTTACCATCCATATCTAGGGAGATATACTAGTTTCAACAATCATCCCTTATTTTGGGGTTGATCCGGTGGATGAAATTTTTTCGTAAAATTTATGTGAGTCTCTTGTGATATTTCCTACCGATATATAAAATAAAAATTTCTGTTACCATCCATATCTAGGGAGATACACTAGTTTCAATGATCATCGCTTATTTTGGGGTTGATCCGGTGGATGAAATTTTTTCGTAAAATTTATGTGAGTCTCTTGTGATATTTCCTACCGATATATAAAATAAAAATTTCTGTTACCATCCATATCTAGGGAGATACACTAGGTAGATACGCTAGTTTCAACAATCATCCCTTAGTTTGGGGTTGATCCGGTGGATGAAATTTTTTCGTAAAATTTATGTAAGTCTCTTGTAATATTTCTTACCGATATATGAAATAAAATTATCTGTTACCATCCATATCTAGGGAGATACACTAGTTTCAATGATCATCCCTTATTTTGGGGTTGATCCGGTGGATGAAATTTTTTCGTAAAATTTATGTGAGTCTCTTGTGATATTTCCTACCGATATATAAAATAAAAATTTCTGTTACCATCCATATCTAGGGAGATACACTAGTTTCAATGATCATCGCTTATTTTGGGGTTGATCCGGTGGATGAAATTTTTTCGTAAAATTTATGTGAGTCTCTTGTGATATTTCCTACCGATATATAAAATAAAAATTTCTGTTACCATCCATATCTAGGGAGATACACTAGTTTCAATGATCATCCCTTATTTTGGGGTTGATCCGGTGGATGAAATTTTTTCGTAAAATTTATGTGAGTCTCTTGTGATATTTCCTACCGATATATAAAATAAAAATTTCTGTTACCATCCATATCTAGGGAGATACACTAGTTTCAATGATCATCCCTTATTTTGGGGTTGATCCGGTGGATGAAATTTTTTCGTAAAATTTATGTGAGTCTCTTGTGATATTTCCTACCGATATATAAAATAAAAATTTCTGTTACCATCCATATCTAGGGAGATACACTAGTTTCAATGATCATCCCTTATTTTGGGGTTGATCCGGTGGATGAAATTTTTTCGTAAAATTTATGTGAGTCTCTTGTGATATTTCCTACCGATATATAAAATAAAAATTTCTGTTACCATCCATATCTAGGGAGATACACTAGTTTCAATGATCATCGCTTATTTTGGGGTTGATCCGGTGGATGAAATTTTTTCGTAAAATTTATGTGAGTCTCTTGTGATATTTCCTACCGATATATAAAATAAAAATTTCTGTTACCATCCATATCTAGGGAGATACACTAGTTTCAATGATCATCCCTTATTTTGGGGTTGATCCGGTGGATGAAATTTTTTCGTAAAATTTATGTGAGTCTCTTGTGATATTTCCTACCGATATATAAAATAAAAATTTCTGTTACCATCCATATCTAGGGAGATACACTAGGTAGATACGCTAGTTTCAACAATCATCCCTTAGTTTGGGGTTGATCCGGTGGATGAAATTTTTTCGTAAAATTTATGTGAGTATCTTGCAATATTTCTTACCGATACATAAAATAAAAATTTCTGTTACCATCCATATCTAGGGAGATACACTAGTTTCAACGATCATCCCTTATTTTGGGGTTGATCCGGTGGATGAAATTTTTTCGTAAAATTTATGTGAGTCTCTTGTGATATTTCCTACCGATATATAAAATAAAAATTTCTGTTACCATCCATATCTAGGGAGATACACTAGGTAGATACGCTAGTTTCAACAATCATCCCTTAGTTTGGGGTTGATCCGGTGGATGAAATTTTTTCGTAAAATTTATGTGAGTCTCTTGTGATATTTCTTACCGATATATAAAATAAAAATTTCTGTTACCATCCATATCTAGGGAGATACACTAGTTTCAATGATCATCCCTTATTTTGGGGTTGATCCGGTGGATGAAATTTTTTCGTAAAATTTATGTGAGTCTCTTGTGATATTTCCTACCGATATATAAAATAAAAATTTCTGTTACCATCCATATCTAGGGAGATACACTAGGTAGATACGCTAGTTTCTACAATCATCCCTTAGTTTGGGGTTGATCCGGTGGATGAAATTTTTTCGTAAAATTTATGTGAGTCTCTTGTGATATTTCTTATCAATATATAAAATAAAATTTCTACATACTTTCCCTATCTAGGGAGATACCCTAGTTTCAATGATCATCCCTTATTTTGGGGTTGATCCGGTGGATGAAATTTTTTCGTAAAATTTATGTGAGTCTCTTGTGATATTTCCTACCGATATATAAAATAAAAATTTCTGTTACCATCCATATCTAGGGAGATACACTAGTTTCAATGATCATCCCTTATTTTGGGGTTGATCCGGTGGATGAAATTTTTTCGTAAAATTTATGTGAGTCTCTTGTGATATTTCCTACCGATATATAAAATAAAAATTTCTGTTACCATCCATATCTAGGGAGATACACTAGTTTCAATGATCATCCCTTATTTTGGGGTTGATCCGGTGGATGAAATTTTTTCGTAAAATTTATGTGAGTCTCTTGTGATATTTCCTACCGATATATAAAATAAAAATTTCTGTTACCATCCATATCTAGGGAGATACACTAGTTTCAATGATCATCCCTTATTTTGGGGTTGATCCGGTGGATGAAATTTTTTCGTAAAATTTATGTGAGTCTCTTGTGATATTTCCTACCGATATATAAAATAAAAATTTCTGTTACCATCCATATCTAGGGAGATACACTAGTTTCAATGATCATCCCTTATTTTGGGGTTGATCCGGTGGATGAAATTTTTTCGTAAAATTTATGTGAGTCTCTTGCAATATTTCTTACCGATATATAAAATAAAAATTTCTGTTACCATCCATATCTAGGGAGATACACTAGTTTCAATGATCATCCCTTATTTTGGGGTTGATCCGGTGGATGAAATTTTTTCGTAAAATTTATGTGAGTCTCTTGTGATATTTCCTACCGATATATAAAATAAAAATTTCTGTTACCATCCATATCTAGGGAGATACACTAGGTAGATACGCTAGTTTCAACAATCATCCCTTAGTTTGGGGTTGATCCGGTGGATGAAATTTTTTCGTAAAATTTATGTGAGTCTCTTGTGATATTTCCTACCGATATATAAAATAAAAATTTCTGTTACCATCCATATCTAGGGAGATACACTAGTTTCAATGATCATCCCTTATTTTGGGGTTGATCCGGTGGATGAAATTTTTTCGTAAAATTTATGTGAGTCTCTTGTGATATTTCCTACCGATATATAAAATAAAAATTTCTGTTACCATCCATATCTAGGGAGATACACTAGTTTCAATGATCATCGCTTATTTTGGGGTTGATCCGGTGGATGAAATTTTTTCGTAAAATTTATGTGAGTCTCTTGTGATATTTCCTACCGATATATAAAATAAAAATTTGTGTTACCATCCATATCTAGGGAGATACACTAGTTTCAATGATCATCCCTTATTTTGGGGTTGATCCGGTGGATGAAATTTTTTCGTAAAATTTATGTGAGTCTCTTGTGATATTTGCTACCGATATATAATATAAAAATTTCTGTTACCATCCATATCTAGGGAGATACGCTAGTTTCAACAATCATCCCTTAGTTTGGGGTTGATCCGGTGGATGAAATTTTTTCGTAAAATTTATGTGAGTCTCTTGTGATATTTCCTACCGATATATAAAATAAAAATTTCTGTTACCATCCATATCTAGGGAGATACACTAGTTTCAATGATCATCCCTTATTTTGGGGTTGATCCGGTGGATGAAATTTTTTCGTAAAATTTATGTGAGTCTCTTGTGATATTTCCTACCGATATATAAAATAAAAATTTCTGTTACCATCCATATCTAGGGAGATACACTAGTTTCAATGATCATCCCTTATTTTGGGGTTGATCCGGTGGATGAAATTTTTTCGTAAAATTTATGTGAGTCTCTTGTAATATTTCTTACCGATACATAAAATAAAATTATCTGTTACCCCCGATATCTAGGGAGATACACTAGTTTCAATGATCATCCCTTATTTTGGGGTTGATCCGGTGGATGAAATTTTTTCGTAAAATTTATGTGAGTCTCTTGTGATATTTCCTACCGATATATAAAATAAAAATTTCTGTTACCATCCATATCTAGGGAGATACGCTAGTTTCAACAATCATCCCTTAGTTTGGGGTTGATCCGGTGGATGAAATTTTTTCGTAAAATTTATGTGAGTCTCTTGTGATATTTCCTACCGATATATAAAATAAAAATTTCTGTTACCATCCATATCTAGGGAGATACACTAGTTTCTACAATCATCCCTTATTTTGGGGTTGATCCGGTGGATGAAATTTTTTCGTAAAATTTATGTGAGTCTCTTGTGATATTTCCTACCGATATATAAAATAAAAATTTCTGTTACCATCCATATCTAGGGAGATACACTAGTTTCAATGATCATCCCTTATTTTGGGGTTGATCCGGTGGATGAAATTTTTTCGTAAAATTTATGTGAGTCTCTTGTGATATTTCCTACCGATATATAAAATAAAAATTTCTGTTACCATCCATATCTAGGGAGATACACTAGGGTGATACGCTAGTTTCAACAATCATCCCTTAGTTTGGGGTTGATCCGGTGGATGAAATTTTTTCGTAAAATTTATGTGAGTCTCTTGTGATATTTCCTACCGATATATAAAATAAAAATTTCTGTTACCATCCATATCTAGGGAGATACACTAGGGAGATACGCTAGTTTCAACAATCATCCCTTAGTTTGGGGTTGATCCGGTGGATGAAATTTTTTCGTAAAATTTATGTGAGTCTCTTGTGATATTTCCTACCGATATATAAAATAAAAATTTCTGTTACCATCCATATCTAGGGAGATACACTAGGGTGATACGCTAGTTTCAACAATCATCCCTTAGTTTGGGGTTGATCCGGTGGATGAAATTTTTTCGTAAAATTTATGTGAGTCTCTTGTAATATTTCTTACCGATACATAAAATAAAATTATCTGTTACCCCCGATATCTAGGGAGATACACTAGTTTCAATGATCATCCCTTATTTTGGGGTTGATCCGGTGGATGAAATTTTTTCGTAAAATTTATGTGAGTCTCTTGTGATATTTCCTACCGATATATAAAATAAAAATTTCTGTTACCATCCATATCTAGGGAGATACACTAGGTAGATACGCTAGTTTCAACAATCATCCCTTAGTTTGGGGTTGATCCGGTGGATGAAATTTTTTCGTAAAATTTATGTGAGTCTCTTGTGATATTTCCTACCGATATATAAAATAAAAATTTCTGTTACCATCCATATCTAGGGAGATACACTAGTTTCAATGATCATCCCTTATTTTGGGGTTGATCCGGTGGATGAAATTTTTTCGTAAAATTTATGTGAGTCTCTTGTGATATTTCCTACCGATATATAAAATAAAAATTTCTGTTACCATCCATATCTAGGGAGATACACTAGGGTGATACGCTAGTTTCAACAATCATCCCTTAGTTTGGGGTTGATCCGGTGGATGAAATTTTTTCGTAAAATTTATGTGAGTCTCTTGTGATATTTCTTACCGATATATAAAATAAAATTATCTGTTACCATCGATATCTAGGGAGATACACTAGTTTCAATGATCATCCCTTATTTTGGGGTTGATCCGGTGGATGAAATTTTTTCGTAAAATTTATGTGAGTCTCTTGTGATATTTCCTACCGATATATAAAATAAAAATTTCTGTTACCATCCATATCTAGGGAGATACACTAGGTAGATACGCTAGTTTCAACAATCATCCCTTAGTTTGGGGTTGATCCGGTGAATGAAATTTTATCGTAAAATTTATGTAAGTCTCTTGTGATATTTCTTACCGATGCATAAAATAAAAATTTCTGTTACCATCCATATCTAGGGAGATACACTAGTTTCAATGATCATCCCTTATTTTGGGGTTGATCCGGTGGATGAAATTTTTTCGTAAAATTTATGTGAGTCTCTTGTGATATTTCCTACCGATATATAAAATAAAAATTTCTGTTACCATCCATATCTAGGGAGATACACTAGGGTGATACGCTAGTTTCAACAATCATCCCTTAGTTTGGGGTTGATCCGGTGGATGAAATTTTTTCGTAAAATTTATGTAAGTCTCTTGTAATATTTCTTACCGATATATGAAATAAAATTATCTGTTACCCCCGATATCTAGGGAGATACACTAGTTTCAATGATCATCCCTTATTTTGGGGTTGATCCGGTGGATGAAATTTTTTCGTAAAATTTATGTGAGTCTCTTGTGATATTTCCTACCGATATATAATATAAAAATTTCTGTTACCATCCATATCTAGGGAGATACACTAGGGAGATACGCTAGCTTCAACAATCATCACTTAGTTTGGGGTTGATCCGGTGGATGAAATTTTTTCGTAAAATTTATGTGAGTCTCTTGTGATATTTCCTACCGATATATAAAATAAAAATTTTTGTTACCATCCATATCTAGGGAGATACACTAGTTTCAATGATCATCCCTTATTTTGGGGTTGATCCGGTGGATGAAATTTTTTCGTAAAATTTATGTGAGTCTCTTGTGATATTTCCTACCGATATATAAAATAAAAATTTCTGTTACCATCCATATCTAGGGAGATACACTAGGTAGATACGCTAGTTTCAACAATCATCCCTTAGTTTGGGGTTGATCCGGTGGATGAAATTTTTTCGTAAAATTTATGTGAGTCTCTTGTGATATTTCCTACCGATATATAAAATAAAAATTTCTGTTACCATCCATATCTAGGGAGATACACTAGTTTCAATGATCATCCCTTAGTTTGGGGTTGATCCGGTGGATGAAATTTTTTCGTAAAATTTATGTGAGTCTCTTGTGATATTTCCTACCGATATATAAAATAAAAATTTCTGTTACCATCCATATCTAGGGAGATACACTAGGGTGATACGCTCGTTTCAACAATCATCCCTTAGTTTGGGGTTGATCCCGTGGATGAAATTTTTTTGTAAAATTTATGCGAGTCTCTTGTGATATTTCCTTCCGATATATAAAATAAAAATTTGTGTTACCATCCATATCTAGGGAGATACGCTAGTTTGAACAATCATCCCTTAGTTTGGGGTTGATCCGGTGGATGAAATTTTTTCGTAAAATTTATGTCAGTCTCTTGTGATATTTCCTATCGATATATAAAATAAAAATTTCTGTTACCATCAATATCTAGGGAGATACACTAGGTATTTACGCTAGTTTCAACAATCATCCCTTAGTTTGGGGTTGATCCGATGGATGAAATTTTTTCGTAAAATTTATGTGAGTCTCTTGTGATATTTCCTACCGATATATAAAATAAAAATTTCTGTTACCATCAATATCTAGGGAGATACACTAGGTATTTACGCTAGTTTCAACAATCATCCCTTAGTTTGGGGTTGATCCGATGGATGAAATTTTTTCGTAAAATTTATGTGAGTCTCTTGTGATATTTCCTACCGATATATAAAATAAAAATTTCTGTTACCATCCATATCTAGGGAGATACACTAGTTTCAACGATCATCCCTTATTTTGGGGTTGATCCGGTGGATGAAATTTTTTCGTAAAATTTATGTGAGTCTCTTGTGATATTTCCTACCGATATATAAAATAAAAATTTCTGTTACCATCCATATCTAGGGAGATACACTAGGTAGATACGCTAGTTTCAACAATCATCCCTTAGTTTGGGGTTGATCCGGTGGATGAAATTTTTTCGTAAAATTTTTGTGAGTCTCTTGTGATATTTACTACCGATATATAAAATAAAAATTTCTGTTACCATCCATATCTAGGGAGATACACTAGTTTCAATGATCATCCCTTATTTTGAGGTTGATCCGGTGGATGAAATTTGTTCGTAAAATTTATGTGAGTCTCTTGTGGTATTTCCTACCGATATATAAAAAAAAAATTTTTGTTACCATCCATATCTAGGGAGATACACTAGGTAGATACGCTAGTTTCAACAATCATCCCTTAGTTTGGGGTTGATCCGGTGGATGAAATTTTTTCGTAAAATTTTTGTGAGTCTCTTGTGATATTTACTACCGATATATAAAATAAAAATTTCTGTTAGCATCCATATCTAGGGAGATACACTAGTTTCAATGATCATCCCTTATTTTGGGGTTGATCCGGTGGATGAAATTTTTTCGTAAAATTTATGTGAGTCTCTTGTGATATTTCCTACCGATATATAAAATAAAAATTTGTGTTACGATCCATATCTAGGGAGATACACTAGTTTCAATGATCATCCCTTATTTTGGGGTTGATCCGGTGGATGAAATTTTTTCGTAAAATTTATGTGAGTCTCTTGTGATATTTCCTACCGATATATAAAATAAAAATTTCTGTTACCATCCATATCTAGGGAGATACACTAGTTTCAATGATCATCCCTTATTTTGGGGTTGATCCGGTGGATGAAATTTTTTCGTAAAATTTATGTGAGTCTCTTGTGATATTTCCTACCGATATATAAAATAAAAATTTCTGTTACCATCCATATCTAGGGAGATACACTAGTTTCAATGATCATCCCTTATTTTGGGGTTGATCCGGTGGATGAAATTTTTTCGTAAAATTTATGTGAGTCTCTTGTGATATTTCCTACCGATATATAAAATAAAAATTTGTGTTACCATCCATATCTAGGGAGATACACTAGTTTCAATGATCATCCCTTATTTTGGGGTTGATCCGGTGGATGAAATTTTTTCGTAAAATTTATGTGAGTCTCTTGTGATATTTCCTACCGATATATAAAATAAAAATTTCTGTTACCATCCATATCTAGGGAGATACGCTAGTTTCAACAATCATCCCTTAGTTTGGGGTTGATCCGGTGGATGAAATTTTTTCGTAAAATTTATGTGAGTCTCTTGTGATATTTCCTACCGATATATAAAATAAAAATTTCTGTTACCATCCATATCTAGGGAGATACACTAGTTTCAATGATCATCCCTTATTTTGGGGTTGATCCGGTGGATGAAATTTTTTCGTAAAATTTATGTGAGTCTCTTGTGATATTTCTTACCGATATATAAAATAAAAATTTCTGTTACCATCCATATCTAGGGAGATACACTAGTTTCAATGATCATCCCTTATTTTGGGGTTGATCCGGTGGATGAAATTTTTTCGTAAAATTTATGTGAGTCTCTTGTGATATTTCCTACCGATATATAAAATAAAAATTTCTGTTACCATCCATATCTAGGGAGATACACTAGGGTGATACGCTAGTTTCAACAATCATCCCTTAGTTTGGGGTTGATCCGGTAGATAAAATTTTTTCGTAAAATTTATGTGAGTCTCTTGTGATATTTCCTACCGATATATAAAATAAAAATTTCTGTTACCATCCATATCTAGGGAGATACACTAGGGTGATACGCTAGTTTCAACAATCATCCCTTAGTTTGGGGTTGATCCGGTGGATGAAATTTTTTCGTAAAATTTATGTGAGTCTCTTGTGATATTTCCTACCGATATATAAAATAAAAATTTCTGTTACCATCCATATCTAGGGAGATACACTAGTTTCAATGATCATCCCTTATTTTGGGGTTGATCCGGTGGATGAAATTTTTTCGTAAAATTTATGTGAGTCTCTTGTGATATTTACTACCGATATATAAAATAACAATTTCTGTTAGCATCCATATCTAGGGAGATACACTAGTTTCAATGATCATCCCTTATTTTGGGGTTGATCCGGTGGATGAAATTTTTTCGTAAAATTTATGTGAGTCTCTTGTGATATTTACTACCGATATATAAAATAAAAATTTCTGTTAGCATCCATATCTAGGGAGATACACTAGTTTCAATGATCATCCCTTATTTTGGGGTTGATCCAGTGGATGAAATTTTTTCGTAAAATTTATGTGAGTCTCTTGTAATATTTCTTACCGATACATAAAATAAAATTATCTGTTACCCCCGATATCTAGGGAGATACACTGGTTTCAATGATCATCCCGTATTTTGGGGTTGATCCGGTGGATGAAATTTTTTCGTAAAATTTATGTGGGTCTCTTGTGATATTTCCTACCGATATATAAAATAAAAATTTCTGTTACCATCCATATCTAGGGAGATACACTAGGGTGATACGCTAGTTTCAACAATCATCCCTTAGTTTGGGGTTGATCCGGTGAATAAAATTTTTTCGTAAAATTATTTGAGTCTCTTGTGATATTTCCTACCGATATATAAAATAAAAATTTCTGTTACCATCCATATCTAGGGAGATACACTAGGGTGATACGCTAGTTTCAACAATCATCCCTTAGTTTGGGGTTGATCCCGTGGATGAAATTTTTTCGTAAAATTTATGCGAGTCTCTTGTGATATTTCCTACCGATATATAAAATAAAAATTTGTGTTACCATCCATATCTAGGGAGATACACTAGTTTCAATGATCATCCCTTATTTTGGGGTTGATCCGTTGGATGAAATTTTTTCGTAAAATTTATGTGGGTCTCTTGTGATATTTCCTACCGATATATAAAATAAAAATTTCTGTTACCATCCATATCTAGGGAGATACACTAGGGTGATACGCTAGTTTCAACAATCATCCCTTAGTTTGGGGTTGATCCGGTGAATAAAATTTTTTCGTAAAATTTATGTGAGTCTCTTGTAATATTTCTTACCGATATATAAAATAAAAATTTGTGTTACCCTCCATATCTAGGGAGATACACTAGGGAGATACGCTAGTTTCAATGATCATCCCTTATTTTGGGGTTGATCCGGTGGATGAAATTTTTTCGTAAAATTTATGTGAGTCTCTTGTGATATTTCCTACCGATATATAAAATAAAAATTTCTGTTACCATCCATATCTAGGGAGATACACTAGGGTGATACGCTAGTTTCAACAATCATCCCTTAGTTTGGGGTTGATCCGGTGAATAAAATTTTTTCGTAAAATTTATGTGAGTCTCTTGTAATATTTCTTACCGATACATAAAATAAAATTATCTGTTACCCCCGATATCTAGGGAGATACACTAGTTTCAATGATCATCCCTTATTTTGAGGTTGATCCGGTGGATGAAATTTGTTCGTAAAATTTATGTGAGTCTCTTGTGATATTTCCTACCGATATATAAAAAAAAAATTTTTGTTACCATCCATATCTAGGGAGATACACTAGGTAGATACGCTAGTTTCAACAATCATCCCTTAGTTTGGGGTTGATCCGGTGGATGAAATTTTTTCGTAAAATTTATGTGAGTCTCTTGTAATATTTCTTACCGATACATAAAATAAAATTATCTGTTACCCCCGATATCTAGGGAGATACACTAGTTTCAATGATCATCCCTTATTTTGGGGTTGATCCGGTGGATGAAATTTTTTCGTAAAATTTATGTGAGTCTCTTGTGATATTTCCTACCGATATATAAAATAAAAATTTCTGTTACCATCCATATCTAGGGAGATACACTAGGGTGATACGCTAGTTTCAACAATCATCCTTTAGTTTGGGGTTGATCCGGTGAATAAAATTTTTTCGTAAAATTTATGTGAGTCTCTTGTAATATTTCTTACCGATATATAAAATAAAATTATCTGTTACCCCCGATATCTAGGGAGATACACTAGTTTCAATGATCATCCCTTATTTTGAGGTTGATCCGGTGGATGAAATTTATTCGTAAAATTTATGTGAGTCTCTTGTGATATTTCCTACCGATATATAAAATAAAAATTTCTGTTACCATCCATATCTAGGGATATACACTAGGTAGAAACGCTAGTTTCAACAATCATCCCTTAGTTTGGGGTTGATCCGGTGGATGAAATTTTTTCGTAAAATTTATGTGAGTATCTTGCAATATTTCTTACCGATACATAAAATAAAAATTTCTGTTACCATCCATATCTAGGGAGATACACTAGTTTCAACGATCATCCATTATTTTGGGGTTGATCCGTTGGATGAAATTTTTTCGTAAAATTTATGTGAGTCTCTTGTGATATTTCCTACCGATATATAAAATAAAAATTTCTGTTACCATCCATATCTAGGGATATACACTAGGTAGAAACGCTAGTTTCAACAATGATCCCTTAGTTTGGGGTTGATCCGGTGAATAAAATTTTTTCGTAAAATTTATGTGAGTCTCTTGTAATATTTCTTACCGATATATAAAATAAAATTATCTGTTACCCCCGATATCTAGGGAGATACACTAGTTTCAATGATCATCCCTTATTTTGAGGTTGATCCGGTGGATGAAATTTATTCGTAAAATTTATGTGAGTCTCTTGTAATATTTCTTATCGATAAATAAAATAAAAATATCTGTTACCCCCCAAATCTGTGGAGATACGGTATTTTCATCGATCATCCCTTATTTTGGGGTTTATCCGGTGGATGTAATTTTGTTGTAAAATTTATGTCAGATTCTTGAATTGTTCTTTACCGACATATATACGCGTTCAAATCGTGGAATATGTGATGTTTTCATTTGTTTTAATATTTTCAATTTTCGGTTGACTCCACCGGTGGAAACTTCAAACACATAACTTTTTGCCATGATCCGTCCAAGTGCGCAGCTCGAAATTCCGTTCATACATTACTAATAACATATTTAAATAATTAGAAATTAAAAAATTTTGAAAATATATTAATCAAAAGGTTCAAATCGACCATTAAACGACCAATATACGCCGCGCGCACGCATAATTACCGATTATTAATAACTTTTTGTCGTGATTCGGTCGGGTGCTTAGCTCGAAATTCCGTTCATATACAACTAATAACATATTTAAACAATTAGAAATTAAATAATTTCGAAAATATATTAATCAAAAGGTTCAAATCGACCATTAAACGACCAATATACGCCGCGCGCACGCGAATTCCCCATTGTTAATAATTTTTTGCCATGATCCTTTCGAGTGCGCAGCTCGAAATTCCGTTCATATACAACTAACAACATATTTAAACAATTAGAAATTTAAAAATTTCGAAAATATATTAATCAAAAGGTTCAAATCGACCATTAAAAGACTAATATACGCCCCGCGCACGTGGAATTTCCTATTGTTAATAACTTTTTGCCATGATCCGTCCAAGTGCGCAGCTCAAAATTCCGTTCATATACAACTAATAACATATTTAAACAATTAGAAATTAAAAAATTTCAAAAATATATTAATCAAAAGGTTCAAATCGTCCATTAAACGACCAATATACGCCGCGCGCACGCATATTTACAGATTATTAATAACTTTTTGTCGTGATCCGGTCGGGTGCGCAGCTCGAAATTCCGTTCATATACAACTAATAACATATTTAAACAATTAGAAATTAAAAAATTTCAAAAATATATTAATCAAAAGTTTCAAATCGACCATTAAACGACCAATATACGCCGCGCGCACGCATAATTACCGATTATTAATAACTTTTTGTCGTGATCCGGTCGGGTGCGCAGCTCGAAATTCCGTTCATATACAACGAATAACATATTTAAACAATTAGAAATTAAAAAATTTCGAAAATATGTTAATCAAAAGGTTCAAATCGACCATTAAACGACCAATATACGCCGCGCGCACGCGGAATTCCCTATTGTTAATAACTTTTTGCCATGATCCGTCCAAGTGCGCAGCTCGAAATTCCGTTCGTATACAACTAATAACATATTTAAACAATTAGAAATTAAAAAATTTCGGAAATATATTAATCAAAAAGTTCAAATCGACCATTAAACAACCAATATACGCCGCGCGCACGCATAATTACCGATTATTAATAACTTTTTGTCGTGATCCGGTCGGGTGCGCAGCTCGAAATTCCGTTCATATACAACTAATAACATATTTAAACAATTAGAAATTAAAAAATTTCAAAAATATATTAATCAACAGGTTAAAATCGACCATTAAACGACCAATATACGCCGCGCGCACGTGGAATTCCCTATTGTTAATAACTTTTTGCCATGATCCGTCCAAGTGCGCAGCTCCAAATTCCGTTCATATACAACTAATAACATATTTAAACAATTAGAAATTAAAAAATTTCAAAAATATATTAATCAAAATGTTCAAATCGACCATTAAACGACCAATATACGCCGCGCGCACGCATAATTACCGATTATTAATAACTTTTTGTCGTGATCCGGTCGGGTGCGCAGCTCGAAATTCCGTTCATATACAACTAATAACATATTTAAACAATTTGAAATTAAAAAATTTCGAAAATATATTAATCAAAAGGTTCAAATCGACCATTAAACGACCAATATACCCAGCGCGCACGTGGAATTCCCCATTGTCAATAACTTTTTGCCATGATCCGTTCGAGTGCGTAGCTCGAAATTCCGTTTATATACAACTAACAACATATTTAAACAAATAGAAATTAAAAAATTTCGAAAATATATTAATCAAAATTTGATTTCGTTTTCAAGCAGCAGCTCGCTGTTAGTAAGCCGAGCCACGTTGTTTGTGTTTACGTTTCGAAAGTATTGTTTATCTGGCGGAAATCGACTCAAGACCGCTGCTGTACTTGGTGTAGGTTTCTGCAGTCCTACATTTCATACACAAATGTGAAGTATGGCGCCATCTTTCTAGGTCGATCTGCAGCTCTCGCTAAATCTTACGATTTAACACGGCAACAATTTGGTAAAAAAGGGCGATTCCGCCCGTTAATTAATTAATAAAAAAAAAAAAAAGGTTCAAATCGACCATTAAACGACCATTGTATGCCGCATGCACGTTGAATTCCCGATTGTTAATAACTTTTTTCCATCTCGAAATTGCTTTTAAATTTTTCTAATAGTTATATCAAATGTTGAATATTACTGTTTTTAACAGAAATTGTGTATTTGTTGGTAATTTTTGGGAAAAAATACGGGGGGCCTATTGCACCCTAAATTTGAGTATTCAAGGTGCAACTTACGAAACTTGTTTTTTTTTTATAATAACATGTGTTTTCAATTTTGAAGCGGGTTTTGGACGTTGAGTTACTCGACGGCGATAATTTGTAGATATTTTGGACACATTTAACTGCATCTCTAATTTTTTTTAGGATTATTCGAGAATGCGTATTGAAGCTGCGTCTTACGAAACTTGTTTTTTAAAGAATTTTTTATCATTATTATCAACAATACTTTGATTATATCGGGCTTAATTTTGTATACTTATTTATTTGTATATGTTACTAGAATGTTTATGAACTTAATAAACGTAAATAACAAGTGAATAACTAATTTTTTAAAATCGGTTCCTGGGCTTTCTGCGCGTCTGTGGATTTCCGAATATGGCTGCTGGGAAGTGGCTGCTATCTTCAGAGTCATCTTTTTTTTCAACGATTTTCTCCACTGAAACGGGTTATAATCAATAAAATGCTTATATAAAGAATGGTCCCGATTGATGAACGTAAATAATAGTCAAGAAGAATATTTTTAGAAGCAAATGCCAATTCAAAATAGACACTGAATGAAACAAATTTATTGAAAATGATTAATTCTTTGTAATAGAGATTATAGAAAGGTTTGTTAATTCAATGCTGATTCAATGAAATATACCGGCGGCCATATTGTATTCGCCATTTTAATCTAGTTAGGTCTGAATATGTATCTATAGGCGGAATCCATTTCAAATCATGCAGGCCGACTAACTTCAAGTTGTGGAATTAGCTGTCCCTAAAATATGTTACTCTCCATGAAAAATAAAGGGACACGTATTTTTTTACTTTTCATAAAAACTTTGTTTAACGAAGATATCTGGATTTGAACTCTGAAAGGTGAAACTTTAAAAAAGCCCTAAAACAACATTATTTCGTCCGTAATTTTTTTTGTAATTAATGTAATCAATTTTTTTCTTGGGTATTTTCGGAGACCTAGTCTTCTTCAAAACTGCGTTTGAAATTTTTAAAAAGCTTCAAAATTAACAAAATGAGGGGTGATTTACAAAAAATAAACAAATTACATTTTCTCGAAAACCCCCATTTTTTTTTCTTTCCAATTTTTACCATAAATTATTACCAATATGACAAATAATTGCTATAAGTTTGACGCCTGCTAAACCACATTGACAGGCAGAAAAAATTTTTTTTTTCGAAAATGTTATTAACTTTTATCCAGACCGGAGGCTCTGGGCAATCCACCCAAGAAAAGATGATAATATTTTTAAGTACTTTCGGGGTCACTAATTACGAAAAGGTGGTCAGATTTCCGAAATAAAAAATGCCATCATAGTCTAGGCATAATTCTGTATAAAAAATGTCTGCTGTGATTTTTAATATATTGCATAGTTTAAATAATAAAATTTCTCGGCCGTTATATAAATAAATAAATAAATAAAAATAGTCGTGATTTAAATCACGATTATTTTTATTTATTTATTTATATTGCATAGTTTCCGAAGAAAAAAATGCCGAACCCCTAAATTAAATATTTTTATTGCATATTGAAAAATAGATTTCATTATGTTCGTTCTTCCAAATGTCACAGTTTTGAATTTCTGGTATTCTTGGAATAGTCTTCCATTTTCGGTTTTTTGTTTTTTGGAAGTTTTCTGAATTCGTTGATGAGATCAAATGTAAATTAATCGAAGAAGCGTACTTCTGGACTTCCTCAAAGCAAAAATCCCATCTTGAAGCTATCGACAACGCCGCGTCTTTTGTAAGAGAATTCCAGACGTACACTTATTCGATTAAATTACTTTTGATCTCATCAACGAATTTAGAAAACTTCCAAAAAACAAAAAACCGAAAATGGAAGACTATTCCAAGAATATCAGAAATTAAAAACTGTCATATTTGGAAGATCAAACATAATGAAAATGGAGGCAATTTTTGTTACACGGCTCGAACTGCTAAATATGATTTTGAATAAATTAAGTAAACACATTTTTAATTGAATAATAATAATAATAATAATAATAATAATAATAATAATAATTGAGTAACTTTTAATCTATATTTCAATATGCAATAAAAATATTTAGTTCAGGTGTTCGGTATTTTTTTCTTCGGAAAGTATGCAACATATAAAAAAAATCACAAGAGACATTTTTTTAGACTTAAGTGATTTTGACTTATTTCAGATATTTCTCGGTGAATTCTCAATGTATCCCTTTGGTATTGTCTAGGAGACCGTCTATAGTAATTAAAATTACCCGTACAGAGCCCGAATTTTGAAAAACTGATTCAGTCATTTTTAATTTACGTTTTTTGGTGAAAATTCCTACTTTATCGGCAGAGCACTTTAGAACTTCCTTAAACAAAGTTTTTATGAAAAATAAAAAAAATACGTGTACCTTTATTTTTCATGGATAGTAACATATTTTAGGGACAGCTATTTCCACAACTTGACGTTAGTCGACCTGCATGATTTGAAATGGATTCCGCCTATAATATTAATAATTATCTAACATACATAAGCGATACAGTTTACAGACTGTGACCGTTACAGATACTCCAATTTGAATTTATCAACACAAAATTATTAATTATAACGTTTGTACATAGTAGTCAATATTTATATTATTATTATAAAACTCATAACTTTCTGTGATGGCCATTTGGAATGGACCATAGCTTTTAAAAAATATTCTGTTAGCTTATTATTTATGATCAACAGTCAGGATTTTTGCATGTACATTTCATTGATTATAACCCGTTTCAGTGGAAAAAGTCTTGAAAAATAATTTTAAAAAGGCCTAAAAATCAAGTCATTTTTGTTTTATTTTACAAAATGTTTGCATAAATATTTGTTTTTGCTATTTTTCCAGTGAAAATTGAGACAGCACCCTTTAAAACAGAAGAAAAGATATCTTGCAAGAATTTTTAAAAATTATTTTTTCTTGGGAAACTGAGCTGAATTGGGCATAACTGCTTTTCTCTTTTTGGGCAAAAAAGAGTTAAAACACTCTAAAAATATTTTAAATAAAATATTGTGAAATATTGTATTTAAAATATTGTGAAATCTTTCATTTACAATATACATATGAGACATTCTAATATACAGCAAAGTAGCTTAGTTTCATAACATTCGTCACTAGCATGCGTAGCCCAATGGATAAGGCGTCAGCGTAGTACTCTAGCGACCCGGGTTCGATCCGTGTTAGGCAAAGTTTTTTTTTCAGGTATTTTTAATTTAATTAAGAGCGTTAAAAAATTTGGAAAGTAGCTTATTATACCTAAGTAGTATTAATAAACAATAAAATGCAAAAAAAAATTAAAAATAGATAATTCATAATTCTTTTTTAATTTCCACAGAATATTTAATCACCAAATGTAATATTCTACAATATCCTGGAGATATTCTGCAAACAATATTTCCCGAATATTTTAAGATATCTCCAGAATATAATGAAAGGCAGACATTTGACATTTTGAGAATATCTCCAGATTATTCTGGATATATTGTCCAGAATATTTCATCAACGAATGTAATATTCTGGAAATATTCTGAGAATGTTTCAGTGTTACGTGGGAGGTTGGTATTTTTAAAATTATTTCATTTATATTGTATGCATCTGAACAGATATTTATATTCTCAAAAATTTATCGAAACTATTTTTCTCAAAAGACGTATGCCAACACACCTCACACATATTTTAGGAATGTTACGGAACAACTGATATGGAATAAGGATCCAGTAAATTGAATGCTACCAACCTCAAAAAGTTTGCGAAAATGAAAAAACGAATTCAGTCCTCCGTAATCCATGAAAAATGTTCACTCTTTGACCTTCCAATCCATTTTCTTTTATAGAGATACACACAGGAAATGAAAAAGCATTCAGAAGTATTAAAATTTTCAATACTTCTGAATGCTATTTCTTAATCCTTGTAAAAGTATTAGAAAATATTGAATGCAGAGAATTTGAATGCTTAAGCCTCCTTGCGTAAGCCTCCAAAAGTCAAAATAAAGCAAGCGGTTGGATTAATATTCTGTATTTGTTTTCGATTAATCAATCCCAGTATATCCGTCAACATAAGATCCATGTTTGAATCCTTTATTCGACAAGAGTTTATCCATTTACATAAAATTTTAGGCCTGGAATTTTCTTTTGACAAGAATTTTACTATCGACTAAAGATTTTAGGTTTGAAACTTTTATTCGACAAGAATTTATCCATCGGCTAAAGATTTCAGTTCTGAAACATTCATTTGGCAAGACTTTATCCATCGACATAAGATTTTAGGTCTAAATGATAATTAAATAATTACAACTGTACGGTCACAACGTCACAAAATTATGATATATTTAAAAAATAATTGAAATAAACAATTGTTATTTACACCACTGTTTCCAAAAGTATTCCGAAGCATTCAAAACTTGTGAAGTACAATAAGCATTCACAAGTACACAAAATATTCACATGAAATATTCACAGAAAAAAAAGGAGGTCATAGTGCATAAAATTTCATTTTGATCAGAGAAAACGACAATAATATTTTCAACAAAATAAAAAGTTTTTACGACTTACTTTCGATCTTAGAATGATACCAACCGCATTGGCCCTTGAATTAATACCATGCAGGTGAGCACTGGCCAGACTTTTCTAAACATATAAATATGTATAAATATACTGACATCTGTCTCTGGGCGTCTTTACGTCATGGCGTCTGTCTCGGGGCGTCTTTTCGTCACGGCGTATAGGCTTGTCACGGTTAATGCACAGGCGTGCAAACAAATGTTTCGAAGTTTTTCGCGTATGCGCATAATGCGATTATGGTTGTGTTCGGAAATGCTTTCAGTAGACCAAGTGGACTTCAGTAAACATTGCATTTTTATCTAACCTCATGTGTCAGACAAAGATTAATGATTCATGGTGAAGTACATAGTGACATTAGGAGCGTCATAAGAATGCATGGGAAGCATAGGGCAGAGTCAGCCCCGTGGTGCGGAATAATATGCAATGAATATATCTCTATCTCATAACTGTCATGAGACAGAGATACATTCAGTGCATATTATTCCGCACTAGTGCATCCAGTGAAAAACGCCATTATTTTTCTTCCAGTCTCCTATGAAGTGTGAGTGCACCTGAAGCGTCCCTGATACGCCATGATGAAAAAAGACGCCCCGAGATAAGATATCAAAAACGCTCAGAGACGGAAGTTAATCTGTACATTTAGTTATATATACATAAAAAATTTATAAAAAGTTCTTCCCAGTGTTCATCTGCTTGGTATGAAGTAAGCGGTCAATGAGGTTGGTACAATTTTAATAGAATAAAAATTGTTATTTTATATAATAAAAGTTGGATTTTATGTGCATACCGTGTCGCGGATATGTTTAAGATATTCAAGGACAAAGATTTTTTTCCCCGGAAATATAAATTAAGCTAACGAAGGAAATGCATAGAAATTACAACAAAAAATTCTTCGTCATTGTCATTATTGTCTATTTCTTCCACATTTTCACTATCACATAACAAGCTTCTAGTTTCTGCTATTATAAAAGTTCCGCTATCATTTTCACAATTAAATCCTGGTGAGTGACTTGAAGTCAGATTTGTTAAAACTAATGACTTGAAAATATTTTCAAATTGGAAAGAAGTAGGTTTGTTACTCCTGAAATCATGTCTTTTAATAGTACCAAAGAAATTTTCCAACGAGTCTTGGTTTAAATTTCTGGTATTAGAACTTTCAAACCCAAGTAATTTTAACCTCCGCCACAAAATTTTAAACCCTTGTAGAGTATCCATTAAATTTTCCAAACAATTAGGGTTATTTGGAGGAACTGGCTCACGAGTTTCAGGGGTAACAAACCTTACACTTTTTAATTGACATCGAGCAAGTGAAAAAAAATCATTGTGGTAAGAAGTGCCTGAATATGGAATGTGGCCTGGATGGCTGTATCCCCAGAGCTGACCCCATTACATGCATCAGCGATGCTATTCATCAGTCGCAGAAAGTAGGCTGTATGAATTCCCTCAGCAGGAACTCTCAGCGGCACCTTTGTTGTGTCGAATGATCCTGTATATTATAGAAATTGAAGTGTGAAGAACATAAATCAAATAGATAACAGTGTTTCGATTAAAGTTGTGAATTTGTGGAAACATATATAAAGTTATTTAAATGTCATTTTTACCGTTCGATCTAGCAAGAATTTCAACGAAGTTGGACATCTTACTGCTAAATATCTGCATTGCATGTTTCACATGTATTTTGTGAATTTTCTCTGCATATATGTGTTGATCAGTGAGATTTACTTTTCGCTCTAAGAAGAATAATTTATTATTTATTATTTTACAAAACGATATAATAATAACGGTATAATAAGTTACTTACTTTTACTTTGAACTAATTTAAGTTAATGTTAACAGTACCAAAAGTTAACTTAGTTAAGTTAAAAGTTAACCCGTTATAAAAGTGATTTAAAAGTTAAGTTACTACCCAGCAATCAAAAAAAGATTGGAAATGGATACAGAAGGATTCAAATGGATTCACTTGAATTAATATAAAAGAGATAAAAGTTAACTTTAACTTTGATTAAAGTTAAGGAGTTCAAATTAAAAGTTAAATGTAACTTGTTTTGCAATTTAAAGTTAACAGTTAAAAGGCGAGTATGACTTGTTAAATTGCAATTGTACTAATTACCTACCCAGCAATCGTAATTGTATTGAAATGTATTGACATGGATTCATTTTTTCACTATTGAATACGCTATTTGAAATTTTTGAATACATTCAAATCAAAAAACACTTTACTATTATTTTAATACAAAAATATGAATCCAAATGAATCCAATTGAATACATAAATAATATCATTGTCGAAACTACTAAAAATACGAATACAATTTAATCCATGATAGTGATTGGAAATATGTTGTATTAATATGAATCCATTTATAATTGACTCGAAAAAGGCAAAAGTCGTGAATCCATCTGAATACAAATAAAGATTGAAATGATAATTTTTTAATACAATCGAATCCATAAATAATAACAGTTAATTGCCAGAATTAATGCATCCATTTCAATACACGACTGAACAAAATAATTCCTGTTTTAATGCAAATGAATCTAAAATAAATCAATACAAAAATTAAGTTAATCTATTAAAAAAAAAAAAAAAAATCCCACTTTGAAGTGAAAAAATATTAAAATTATGTTCATTTCGTAATTATTCATTTCAATTCCAAAAAAGTTATTTTCGAAAATAAGAGCCACAAATGACTTTTTATTCGAAATTTTGAATGTCAAATGTTTATTTTAAACCAATTTCCAATTACATTTGCAACCTACATTCCCATTTTTATTTGTTACATTCACTAAGAATTGTTAGAAATGAACACACAATGCAAAACCTTAAACTTGAATGTAATGAAATTTTTAATACGTAGATGCTGAAATTTCATTTGTTTTTAATTTTATATTATTTGTTAATAATTGCGCGAGAATATGCTTAAGAATAAAGCTAATTTTAAATAGTATATTCGATTTGCAATATAATTTTTGAAATATTTAGATATTTATTTTTTTATATATAATTATTTCTATTGAAACATAAAATTTCTTTTACTACATTTTTTATTTTTAATTAATATTATATTACAAAATGTTATCTTCAGTAAAAATTAAGGGAGAGTAATCCTGAGTTGGTGACCCCGTGTTGCTCAGAGATAGTATGCATGTACGATCTTTTATTTATTTCGACGTGTGATACTTTCAAAACCAATGATACAATTTATGCCGGTAAATCTTCGGAAGGACTTGGTCACTCAGAAAAAAAAATGGTTTCTTATGTATTTTTGCCCACTGATTACGAATATAGTAAAAAAAATTGATGGTTAGGCAAATTGAAGCCGCTATTGTGAAAAAACTGGGAAAAAAATGCAATTTTTTCATAAAATACGTTTCCTACAAAAAAATCTCTGCAACAAAAAGTGAAGAGCACAAAATTCTACACAAAAATTGTTCAATACATTTTGTCTGTAATCTCAACGGTAAGGGGTCATCCATAAACTACGTAGCCCCAAATTTTGAACTTTTAAAAACTAATTTCTAAATATCATTTCATAGAAAAATATCTGTTGAACTATCTAACCCATTATAATAAGGACCAAATCTACAAAAATTTAACACGATGTTAAAAATTTAACAATATTTTTTAGTATTTAAAAGCCACGAAAAAATTTTTGGCCCCAACGTTTTTTTATTGCTCGAACCCCGCTTTTTCGAATGAAGGATGGTAAAACACTGTAAATTTTTAAATTAACGAATTACAAGCCATTTTTTAACAAAAATCATGAGTTTTAAAGTTTTTTTTTTTCATTTATCGTTATTTATCATCACTTACGGCATTAGAATGTCCGTTCGGTGTAAATATCGCAAAAAGAATGTCTACAAGGACTTGGACTGAGATTTAAGTTGTAATGAATTTAGACTGTATCGCATATTTTGTAACTAGTTTTTCGGTGTTATTTTCCAAGTGGTTTGCTGGTAGGTTTATTTAGTGATTTATCGGGTGTTTTTTAAATGGTTTACACTTTAAATTTGTTGCACGTAAATTTCAGTCCAAGCCCTTGGACTGAAAATTTAAGTCCAACGAATTAGAGTGTAAGCTTCAAAATGGTGATATATATTTTTTTATAGGATTCGAAATATCGGTCCCAAAAATGGCGCCCGAAATGAAAATTTCTTGAAAAATTTGAGAACTTAACAAAAATTATGAACTTTATAAAAAACAATAATGAGAGCAAAAAGTTGTTAGAATTCATCGAGGAACACACTGGAATGTTTTCAGATTTTTTGGCGATCGCATTATTGAATAAAAGCGAATGGACGATAGTATAAGCACGTAAGGGATATTACGACACAATTGGTTACCCTGGTAAAAATTGGAGCGTTATTCGAGCGTTTCTGAAGCGTGGCATTAAGGTGGCTTGGTCAAAATTTCGTAGAATACAGAAAAGATTGAAAAAAATTGTACGGGTTCTTGAAATATATTTGAATCATTGTGCTAAATTTCAAATAGGATCGACGAAAATTCCAGAAAGGAAAAAAATTGTTCAAAGTTACGGTTTTAACATGTAGCCTTATGGGACGACGGGTTTTGGAAGCCTTAATATAAGTATAACTTTTTACGTACAAAACAAAATTAAATAAAAAACTAATATGACATGCGGCACATAAATAGAAATATAATGCTCTTTGAATAATCATACGTTGCGGAACATTTTGAAGAAATATTTGATGGCAAAGTCCGCGGAACATGACATGTTAGGTTAGGAGCATCTAGAATTAATGGATGTTCGGAAATTTGGCACTTCTATTTTCACACTACACCAATAATATTTAAATTCTTTACTTAGTGTACATGCTTAAGTTCCATATCACGCTCGAAAAGAAGCTCTATTTACAAAAATAATAAAGGCCCCGAGTGGGCACCCAGAAAATACGCTCCTTTGTGACCGAGCCACCTTAACCCGCAATGGTCACACATAAATTTTCATTGGCCCCTGAAAATAACGGTATACCATAAATAATGGGGGCCATCTCTGGGGTGTCAGACACCCCGTGTGACCATTACGGGTTAAGAGTTACAAAGGAGTTCAAAAAGCGTTAAATCCGCTTGAATGAAGCGTGCCAAAGGAGTTCCTAAAGAGTGAATTTGGACTGTTCAGTGAATTTATATATATTTTGGGGCAATTACAAGGATCTTTATACCTACAGTTTCAGTTAAGTTCAATCTAGTGCCGCGAAAGTACGATTACACCTAGTAGCTTTTGATGCCGACTTAGGACCACTCTCCCCAATGTTATCGCCAAAAACTTACACCCCCCCCCCCCTAAAAAAACCATCGGGTTTGGTTCCTTTAAAAAACAAACCAGGGTTTTGAAACTTGAAAATGATACGAACATTTTAGCGTTTAATTATTGTTTTACTGTGTAACGGCTTGAGCAATTATCCATAACAACAGCTCGGTGGGTAGGCGCGAAGCTAGCAGTCACGAGTAGCAGCCAAACGCCGCGCGCCCGTTGCTGTAACTTATGCTTTGAAGTCCAAAATCACGCTTACTGTACGCTTCCATGCGATTGAGGAAGTGTACGGTACACTTCTCGTACGCTTCACGTACGCTTACGGTACGCCTTCATTTTCGGCAGAGCTTCTTTCTACGTCTATTTTTATGTATCTGCAAAATTTTTAACTTTGTAAATAATTTCCTGAGATTGATATACGCCTTTTACCGAAATCGTTATAAACAAAATTAATTTTAACAATGATTCCAGTAGCGAATTATTTCAAAACGACATATACTTATTTCTATTCCTACTTTAGATATCCCTAGAAAATTTTAACTTTTTAAATAATTTCCTGCGAATGTTACACGCTTTTTTCCCGAAATCTTTATAAACAATATTAATTTTAATAATGATCCCAGTAGCGAATTGTTTCAAGACGATATTTCATTTCTTTCTAATACCATTCTCCATGTACCTGTAAAATTTTAATATTTTAAACAATATCCTGCGGGAGTTATTCGCCTTTTACCGAAATCGCTATAAACAATGTCAGTTTAAACAATGATTCCAGTAGCGAATTGTTTCGAAACGATATTTTCCTTATTTCTATTCCTATTTCAGATATCCCTAGAAAATTTGAACTTTTAAAACAATTTCCTGCAGAAGTTAGCCGCGTTTAACGGAAATCGTTAAACAATATTAATTTAAACAATGCTCCCAGTAGCGAATTGTTTTTGTTACGATCGGTGGATCGTAGCCGTCCCATGCGAATCGCGTTATTTAAAATAATAATAAATGCAATCCTTGGCAGTTCCAACCTGGAAATATGGGCGAGGTGCACCTTCGTACGGAAGTCGCAGTGCTCCCTCAGCATATTCTCGCGGTTGGAAGGAATGCAAGCGACGAACTCTGGCTCGGTTTCGCGTCCGAAACCGCGCTACAGAGTCAGTCTGAATCTGGAGAGCACTCACTGATAATTTAAAATCGTTTTCTTCCTTCCCCGTCCACCACCTGCGCTGTTATGTATGCAAGCACGTAACAGTTTCAAAACGATATTTTCCTTATTTCTAACACCAGTTATGATATCTTTGGAAAATTTTAACTGTACAACAAATTTCTTGTGGAAGTTATTAATTTTTAAAAGAATTTGATTTTTAAAATGTTAATTTAAATAATGTTAATAATGTTTCTACAGCATGTTTTTAATTTCGAACGCTATTTCTAATGTCTCTGTGACGTGTTAACGTTTCAAATGCTTTATTTTCATCAAATTTTATATCGGGGCCCCGCGTACATTTCGCCTCTGGGCGCGCGGCGTTTGGCAGCTACTCGTGGCTGCTGGCTTCAGCGTCCTAGTTGGTGTCTACTGCTTGGGAGTTGTTCGCTCGTTACGGCTAGATAACTGGACGACTGCTGAGCGGGACTCTGCTGCTTTTTCTTAGTATTTAATGCCCGACAATAAAACAATTGGTCGACCGCATGGTGGAACTAAAATCAAGAGAGCTCGCATCGAGCAAAAGTCTGGTCCCGATCTGCGCAGCAATTTATTTTAAATGGGCGGCCAAATAGCCGCTGTAGATTTACTTATCTAATTGACTAAATAATAGCAAAGATAAATTGAGTTTTTATTTTAAATTCAAACTATAATTAAACACATGTTCATGAAACAGGATAGGTATCTTTTACAGTGTAGTAGACTGATGAAGGGTGACTACAACATCCTCTTCATCTTGTTGACCGTTGTAAACGAGGATCTTGATTTGAAGTTTGAGGTATCTTAGTTAACTTCCAGGTAGGAGCATCTGCCAGAATCTCTAGTTTCATTAGCTCACGTGTGGCAGGGAAAATTACTGGAGCCGCTTCTGATGATTTTTTGGTCTCGTAGCTTCCTTCAATTTCTTCACCTGTGTCCCGGAACATAAATTGTACTGAGCCAAGAAGTGTTCTTAGTTTATAATAGAGACTCTTTATAATAGAGACTCTTCAGTGTTATTGTTTGACTCCTTGGACCAATCACAATAAAGCAAATAAAAAATGTAAAAACATAAACTCCAAGTTTTGTGCGATTAGTGTTTTCTCCCGACAAATCAGAACGAAGCTCTATGTGTTCGAATAATTATTTGAATCACAAAAATGCAAATTGAATTGCGGCATTTTAAAGAATACTCTAGGTCCCGTTTTTTAACCAATCAGATTTGCACGCACATACTCGAAGTGATATGTGTTAAGCGTTATCGCCCGACTAATCAGAACGAGGCACTTTCAATCCAGACCGTTAGCTAGGGACGCAAAAGAGAACAAAGCACGCGAATAAGTTGTTCCCGTTTTCAGCCAATCGGAAATGATGGAATTGGGAGTTTAACCAAGCTCCGTTTTAAATTCGGAGTTTTAGCGAAAGTCCAGAACCTAAAGATGCACGATCTAATACACGAAAGGTAAACTCGCCAGCGGTTCTCGGAACGACAAGCACAGCAATAATGAGCTGTTATTTTGCTCCGATTTAATTTCGGAGTATCTAAGCAAAAATTAAATAAAAGAAAAGAATGAACTTTAGAAAATTGTCGCAAAAATAGTTGTTGATTAAGTTGTAAGCGGACGAACTCCCAGCAGGGTATTCATTCCGCGTTCGATCTGAAAATTGCGGAAGAATTAGAAAATTGCTAAAAAATGAAAAAGATCTACCCATTTCTTTTTCCTACGTTCGCTCCAAAGAGAGAGGATACGAATTTTTGTCATAAAAAAGCATAGTTTAGGATAAGGAATGGGGAAGAAGAAAATAAGTTATATTTATCAACGTGTAGTTCTCCTGAACCTCTTCTTCTGATCTAGTAGATGGAAACTGTTCGTTGTTGTCTGCTGGGTATTCAAAATTGCTGCTCTTCTAAACTGCTCGGAAATCAGATCGAAATATAAAAACCTTGCTGCTTCCTCTTTGAGTTGTTGCTTGCTCGAACGTCCGTGTCAGACTGACTAGCTGCTTCGTCCCAGAGCTGCTGCCTACTCGGGAATCGTGGAAGGTTTATAACCTCGCTGCTGTATCTCAGGGCTGTTTTTCGCTGCTGCGACTTGAAGCTCTTCGGCCTCCTAGGGAGTCCCAAAGAGAATGAATTGCGAAGCCCATGCGTCCCACTGAAATACTATTCGAGGGTGCTTGGATGCACCAATCAGAGTCGTGATTCCAGCAGCAAAGCGCTTCGTTTTTCGAAATACTTTTAATGCGTTTAACTTCGTCGTTTAGTTTTGATTGTTTACAAATTTTATTATTTTAACAGTTCTACTTTCATAAGTTTAACTTGTACCGCTACACCGCCATCCTTAAAGCTGCGCTAGAATCCACCCTGCTTAGTTCCACCATGGCCGACTGTATCAGTATGAGTTTTCCGCAATTCCCAAATCCTCGGGCAAATGCGATATAGAAGGTAACAAGCTGACTGACTTTAGGTGGATGCCACATTGTGATTGTCTTTTTGCTTGTCTGTTACGTCTCGTGAAGTCTATACCTTCCGAACACTTCTACCCGAAAACCGATCCGAGAATAGACAATAAATGCTACAAAAACGGGGAAAAATTCTTGTCCTCTTTAAGAAATTTATAAATTCGAGTTTCAAAATATCTTATGCATGGACATGGGTGCATAAAATTTAATATGTATAATATAAATATTACAAAATTTATTTTTATTTGACTGATGATGTATATTTTTATTAAATACAGGATAGCTGGCATGGCTAATATTAAGTGTGTTCTTGTACGCTTTGAAGACGACAAGGCTAAAAGATACTGCGTACCAATTAATTATGTGAAAAAGTCCAATATGACTCGTTTTTCGCCGAGTCATGAGCAAGATTTTGATAACAAAATAATGTACAAAGTTCGTTGGAACTGCAAAGAAAACTGCAATGAAGATCACGCAAAGCATTATGCTTATCACAAAGCCAGAATATTAATGATTGGAGGTATTACTATTGCCTGTGCAATTATCGTGTTATTAATTTCAATGACTATGTTAAAAGTTTCAAAGTCACATTTACGAACGGTATTTTTCACAACAGTTTATTATTATATAAAAGAACAAATTTCATACTATCATGTCGCTTATTACGTCTGTTGAGAGAAAAGAGACCGGAAAGTCACCACCCTGCGAACAATTTTGGGTAGGATTCTCATGAGAATCATATGAGAAGGTTCCTCATAAAAAATTTAAACAGGATTCTTTTGAACGGCATGAGAAAATACCAGAGTCCGTCCGTGTACGTGTGTAACGCTAGCAGTACGAGGTCATCAAAATTTAAAACAAGTATGAATATAAGGTGCTTTTCAGGTGCTAATTAGGCGCTCTTTAAAAAAAATCAGGTGCTCTTTTCCATAGGTGTCTCAAGTTCGAAAAGTTGGAATCCAACGAAATTGTTTTTTTTTCGATTTTAAGCTATTAAATAGTGCTGCGGGAATTTTTTTTCATTGAAATATGTTATATTGCCAGCCATGAATAATATATATTTTTTGCGAAACATTTCTATGGGCGCCCCCCCCCCCCCTATATTTAAATCGAAGGTATAGGTTCTCTAACCTGCCATTTAATTCCACACTTCTGCATTTATTTTTAAATACTTCCTAGCTTCAGAATTTGTCCATAACCACTCACTCGGTGGACAATAAGTTATTAAATATTTCTGTAAAAAAATATTTCGGACTGATCTTTCTTATATATCAATGGGGTGTACTACTAGCATTACTCCAAGCTGGCAGTACATACTTGAAATTTCGATTTCTACAGAATGGAAAAGAGCACCTAATTTTTTATTAGAGCACCTAATTAGCACCTAAAAAGCACATTATTTTCATACTAGTCGTTTTAAATTCTGACGACTTCGTACTGCTAGCGTTACACACGTCCTCCGTGTACTTTTTTCAGGACATATTAACCAGATTTAGGCAATAAAACGCCCAATTCCCGTTTTATTGAACATTTTTAAATGAACATCCCCGCATTGCCTATCTGACAACTCTGGTTGAGAAGCATTAAATTCAGCATTGGGGCATTACATTAGTTTTAAATAAGTCTTAAAATATGGCATAAAATATGTCGGATTTTTGCATCGTGAATGCGTCAACATGACATACCCAATTCAGAGTTTTCATGTTATTCATATTGCAATTTATCTATTTATTTACCTAGTGATTCTTATCAATAATAAAAATGCGCATTTTTCTCGGTATGATATAAATTTGTAAATTTTAATTTTTAAAAAAATGTATAAAAAAATGGTTTTTGCAAATACAAAAAACTTACGGGTTACCCAGTTGAGTCTCGATAAGTTTGGCAATGTTTGGAATTCTCGAATATATCTGAATAAAGTTGATTCGGGTTTTCTAAGCCGTAATAAGTAAGAAAAGAAATCATAGCTGTATAAACAAAAGCTTTAGTATTTTGCTCCGAAACGTAACGAAATATGTAAGGGAATGTAGTAAATGAAGAGACGGGTTCCGTTTTTTGTATGTGGATTTAAAATGAATGTTAATGGTATCCCATAAGAACCTGTAAACAGGTATGATCCTTGACGACAACTTTGTCCCAGGAAATTATTTGATATCGAGTTCGAGTCAAAAGTTATAGCCCCTTTGATGATGGCACATTTTTTAGTTGAAAAATAATTTGCAGTATAAGTTGAGACACTTAAAAAAATGTGAAAAATAAGCAACAAAGTAAAGTACATCTATACATCGATATTATGATTGTTATTATATAAACATTGCATAACATTTTTATGTATTTCCTCGATCTCTTTTCCGTATGTTGCGTGATATTGCGAAAATATACTCAGATAAATGAAAAGTAAAGACGTTACAACTTTACAAATACAATTTTTCAATAATAAATGTAATTACATTCTTCAAACGTTATTAAAATACCATTTAAATGGCATTGCAGTGTGTTGGAATGAAAAAAGCTATCTCAACGTAATTTTTTAGTCGAAGTTTTTTACAAGTTTTTGAGACGTGCTCCCCTTTAAATCGAGTTAGGGGGTAAAGACCACGCTCCTCTATGATATGTTTTATCTAATTATCATATTAACTTTAGAATAGAAACGCAATTAATGTAATAAAGATAATTGCAAACTATACAGTATTAATGGTTTTTGGGGTCGCCGAATATGAATCTGGAGTCAGATTTTCAAAATTCAAAATGGCGGATCCAATACGGCGGATCAAAATGTCAAACTTAGCAAATCCTTTAAAAAATATCTCCTAATGAAGGTACATTTATGTTTACAAAGCAAGGTCACCTCGTGATTAACGTATTTCAAAAATTACTTCGCAACCTTTACATTTCAGGGTGGTGTGCAAAAAACAAAGTAATCTTTTTCAAGACTAAAATAATTGTTATTACGTTAAAGTAGTTTTCGGTCACATTCCATTTTTTATTTTTCAAATCAACAAAAATTTAAACAACGAACAGCTGATGTATAGTTCGGTGTATTGTTAGCGAGAGAAATTTGTGACGCTATACACTTTCAACGTTAAGTTCTTATCCATTTATGCTATGTTAATAAAATTTTCAAGAAAACTTCTTTATATCCTAATAAAAACATTATCATTGGAAGTTTCCCATATTTTACAATTTCCACGATAAAGGCATATAGACATTTTTTCTTATATGTTATGTCTCAGAATAACTTCATCTAAAATTTCCAATTTATTTTATTCAAAAATTGGCAAAGTTGATGCGAGTTACACAGGGAAACTCGTATATTGTTTTTTTATTTACAGAAACCTTGTTTTTCTTAATATTTTTAATAGTACAAAAGATATAGTTTTTTAATATGGAGAAGAAGGTGGGTATAGTCGAACCCCTCACACATGGCCACCGCACTTACAACCTTTCACATTACGGTCATGGGGAGCTTTCACGGCATTTCTCCCTCTCGCCTTCCTCTGCTTTGTGCTCTCCGTGCTGTTTTTGGCGTGTAAGGGGCGGCTAAATTCTGCCTCGATACTTTAATCAAAGTCGCTTTTAACACAACGTCGTATTTTCTAGTAAATTGTCAAGTGTATTTTCTAGTGTATTGTCCAGGAATAATTTATAAAGTATTCTTATATTAAAGCTATTTTATGGGTTTTCTTTTGAACACAATCTACATTTCATCGCTATCGGTTGAGAAATGGTGGAAAATTCGCAAGAATAAATTTCGCCGGTAACAACGTGAACTGTGTGACCAGTACAAATAGTATATTATTTCATAAGGAGGAAAAATATGCCTTTACGCTTCTCGCATGCGATACAGCATACGAGTCGCATCAAAGCTTTGCCTTCATATTAAATACGATACTTTATACAACAAAAGAATGTTTACAAGTTTTATGGTGAACAATGTTATAGCAAAAAGTTGGACAGACGAACGGAATAAATACGCACACATGCGGAAAGTTGGATAGACGATCGGAATGAATCGGAATGTTTACATGCGTGGAATGCTCACATATCGTATTCGAATCAACGGATACGAACAGGTATAAAGACAAATGTATTGTAACCGTGTGCGTAAAGTCCTACTTTTACTCATTTTTTCATTTGTTCTTAGGCACTTTACACACACTTGTAACAAAATAGTATATTATGCAACAAGGGCGCAATTATCGATTTTCGACGAGTGTGAAGTTTGTCGCGATCTACTAGTATACGAATACGAACTCATTATACTAATAGATTTCCAGGCCTATTATTGTACTGCTTTTACTTGTATACGATACACGAATACTTTCGGTACGGAAAACTACGTTCATAAATCGCTTTAAACATTCTTGCGTTATATAATAGTATCTTACGATACAAGTGGATAATCAGTTTTTTTTCTGCAAATGTGAGTGTTGCCGGCCGAGTCCAAGACGAGTCGATTTTTAATAACCCCCAGTGTAAAAAGCGAGCAAAACATCGTAACTTGGTGGAGGACAAGCGAAGCTGGTCCGAGGATGCATAATCGGTACAAAACCGTCCGGTCTTATGGCCGAGGATCGAGGGTTTTTCGCTTTCGCGCACTTTTCAACACGAGTGACGAAATAGTAGTTTTCGATACAAGTGCGTAAAAGTTTTTTTTACAAGAATGTGAGGTTGCAATTTCATTCTCGTAAAAAAATGTACGCACATGTGCTGAAAAATTTTTTTTAATACTCCGAGCGTAGAATTCGATTTTGCGCCCTCCAGCGAAATCTTCGGGCGCAAATTATCGAGCCCCACGCCCGTCGTATTAAAAAATATCGTATGGAACACGGGCGAAATATCGATCTCCGATAATCGATAATTGCGCCCTTGTTGCATAATATACTATTTTGTTACAAGTGTGTGTAAAGTGCCTAAGAAAAAATGAAAGAATGCGTTAAAGGAGGACTTTACGCACGCGGTAACAAAATAGTATATTACACTATAAGGGCAGAAAGTTCGAAAGCCATGCACTGTTCGATATAATTCCGAGGCGAAGCCGAGGGCATTGTATCGAACAGTGCACGGCTTTCGAACTTTATGCCCTTGCAGTGTATACTTTTTTTCTTGATTCCCCGGTCGGAACTACGTACTTTCGAGCGTGGTATCAAGAAAAGTAGAATTTTTCCTCCTTTAGCGCATTGGTGCGTAGAAAGCAGCTACTTAGTCAAGTTTTTGACAGGAGGCGTTATAAAAAATATATTATTGCGAATTTTCGCCCAATCCTGAATCGATCGCGGTTAAAAAGCTTCGAAACAAATTAAACTTAAAAAATATACCTTGTTTCCGTTTAATTGAGATTTTTTAGGTTGAGAAGTATCATTATCGGCGATGTCGGTTTATTGGTCCCTTAAAGCGCATGAGTAACTTTACATTAAACTGATTAGCCTTCCCTTCACAGGCCTTATATCTGAAAGTGGAATTCTCGACCAGGCCATATTAGGATGTTTCATACGGAAGCTGTACCACTAGGCGGCAGCAGCCCCGTCAACACTCCCCATGTCTGTGTGGTGTACACACTCACAGTCGAGCACTATTTGGGTAGTGTATGTGCCACATAGTGTATGTGCCAGATATAGCGGGTATTGACGGGGCTGCTGCCGCCTAGCGGTACAGCTTGCGCATGAAACATCCTAATATACGGGGTTCGACTGTATTAATATTCTCCACAAAAATCTAATATCAAACATTAACCAATGCTTTTCGGGCGAAATTCTTGTATCCAGCTCCTCGGTTGCTATCAAGACATGCTGACCAATACCATAAAAGATCATTTTGCGATATTAGTGCAAATCACTGACAATATCCACACAAAAAAAAACCCAACTTAAATTCTCTCCGTAATAACTTGACAACAACTGGAATTAATAAAGTATTAATAATAACACCAATTACAATTTATCCAAAGTTAACATTAAATAATAATTTGATCATTTTAAAAATTGTAGAATCTGAGGACGACCTTGAAGAAAAGGCGAAAAACATAGGGAGATTAAAATTACCGATAATACCTACAGATTCCGACGATTCTATTGATTATTCGCAAGATACTTCAGATGAAAGAACAGAAAGATTTACAACGATATCTACTGTGAGGGTAATATTTGTATTTCTTTGACATTCACAATAACAATAAGCAAGTGGAGAGTCATTATTTTGGGGGCCTGTCAAAAAAAGCGAGGAAACTTTGCGCGGTTAACATTTATTCGTTAGCAGCTTTTTCGAGAATTTTTTTGCAGAAATCGATTCCGCATCACAAGGGCTCCCGGGTGAACTAATATGGAACTGATTCATTGCTGGGAAATAGAAAAAAATCAGGCCTGATAGTTTCATGGCGGACGTCTCTTTGTCTAACTTGAAGCGATTCACATAAGAGCCTCTCTTTCTCGTAACTCCGCCTACTGCCGCCTCAAAACTATTTCACTCCCTCTGCATAACGTTGTTCACTCTCTCTGTTCTCGGTCGATCAGCGGCATTCCCATGGGAGACCCACATTTGTTTTTTGATTCAGTCGATCGTAATTGCTTGCAACGTGCTCATCATGAATATGTGCGAAAACCGCTCATATAATTTTTTTTTAAATATGGATGCATTTTTTTCAGCTGTAGGTTCTGTACATGGTGAGATGTAGATATATAAGGTAAGAAATATAAGGGATTTTATAAAAAATTGGTAAACCATTGGGATATAATTGCGTTGATTTTGGGGTTAGGAAGTATATTTGCATAACTTTTAAGAAGATGCATCGTGAAGTGAATGATAACAGTTCATATATTTATGTTCTTCTTTTTATTTATGTTTTGTAAATCTATTTGTGAAAATGTAGAAAGTATTTCTTTTCATTTCCTCAAATAACATTGTGTTACCTGGTGAAGAAATTTGTGAGCAAAGGCGATCAAATAAATAACTTTCCACAAGTCACATACTTATATATCTCAGTGCACGATGCAATCTTGACAAATATTGTGGTCTTGTCGAAAAACCGACTACAACAAAAAAGAAAATGATAAACTGCCTTACAGAGTCGAATCCATTCCAGCAAAAATGCGGAAATTATATCGAATTAGTTTATAAATTTAAAAAAAAATATTTTTACTCAAAATGTATAAAAAATAGCCTAAATGTAATTTTATGATAATTAGCTTTATGCTCCATTCGTTTTCAAGTTTTGCCAGAAAAAAAATCAGAAGTTGCGCACTCTTCCTAAGCCTAGTCTCAAAATAAGCGCGATTTCATTTCAATGATTTGCCGAATTTTTACAAAATTTCTTATTACAGCTCTTACCTTATGATTTCGGCATTGCACCATGCGTAGAACCTGTAACAGAAAAAAACTGCATCCATCCATCATTTTTTGAAAAAAGGACATCACCGGATTTTGTACATGTAATGGATGACGTGTACGCTGCAATGAGTGCAAGGAGAATCACGAGCGACTGAACCGAAAATCAAATGCGAGGGTCCAAGGGGAACGCCGCATACGAGCCGTTGCCCAGGCTGATCGCCCGAGGACAGAGAGAGTGAGAGATCCGAGTACAATGTTACGCAGAGAGAGTGAGATAGCTTCGAGGCGGCAGTGGGCGGAGCTATGAGAAAGATAGGCTCTTATGTGAATCGCTTCAAGTTAGACAAAGAGACGTCCGCCATGAAACTCGCAGGCCTGATTTTTCCTATTTCCCAGCAATGAATCAGTTCCATATTACTTCACCCGGGAGCCCTTGTGATACGGAATCGATTTCTGCAAACAAATTCTCGAAAAAGCTGCTAACGAATAAATGTTAACCCCGCAAAGTTTCCTCGCTTTTTTTGACAGGCCCCGCCTCGCTCTCCGAGCGCTCGAGGGCGCTTAATTTATTTTTATTCTTTCTTCTGTGTGTTTTTACAATCGTTCCACAATGTATGCAAGATCGGAGTTCTATCTGGCAGGAATAAGTTGACGAATTTAACCATTAGACTCACAAGGTAATTTCATAGCCGTTTACCCTGCTACCTGAGTCAAATGTGCCTTTCCGTTCAAAATGCTTAAGATTACATCATTTAAAAAGGGCGATTTGAATTTTCGCTTGGGTCTCTCTGACCCACGTTGTAACTCTTAGGGTTAACTTTACTCGAATATTATGAATTTAAAAATTAAGGCGTTTCATTTACATTTATAAGCAGTAAATGTATTTGAAGTTTCATGGATATAGTATCGTTAATTGAGAATATACCTAAAAATTTTATTTTATTGAACTCGAAAATAAATGTGTATATTCTTTCTGTTATGTTTTAAATCAAGTTTAATTTACGGCCAGTTGTAAGATTTGAAAGATGCTCGGTAGTTCTCGTGCAAAACTCAGGTACCGAATCTTATATTGTCATCCCTATATAGATACGGTATTTGAGTTCTGTACGGCAGAGTTGTCGACATTTTCCGTCATTCTTATTGTGCCCCAATGTACGGTACGATATTCGCCAACTAACCCAGGCCGGGGCAAGTTGGAGCACTTCGAAAAACTCTAAAACAGACATAAAAAGAAAACTAAACCATCTATCGTGACAAGTTGTGTGAATTCAGTAAAGATAGAGTTTAAAATCAGAAAGTGAAAAATGCGCCCACTTACTCCAGTCTCCCTTAATAAAGGTTTGATCGATCAGGTATTTCAGAAATATTACATCCAGCATAATAAAAGTAACCTAAATTTACCCTTTTAAGAATATATATGTTAAAATAAATTATTCCCACCGCTATAATAATGATAATAATAATAACAAAACGCCTAAATTTTATTTGTTTTGTAGGTGGTATTGATGTACAATATATAATATAAAATTTTATCATTAAATACCCAGTTAACATGAAAACAAAATTTACATTTTATATAAACGTATATATAAACAAATTTGTCTCTTCCCCTAGCGTAAAGTTCGTGTTTCTTTCCCGCTAAACAGGAAAAAAAGTACTATATGCACTCCCTGATTTTACATTTTTTCCGGTACCACACGCATGCGCGAGTCACATACGTACACCCAAGAGCAACGATTGTTCCCCCATCGTTAGATCCCAGTAATCGGGAATGCATTAAAATGGATAGTCTTAAATTCATTTTTTCATTTTTGAATTCACTGTTTGAACTTTTCGAATGCATTCTAATCCAAAAATATTATAACATTATATTAATTCAAAATTATGGATTAAAATTATATTCTGGAATAGAAATTAATGTTTAAATAATATATAATTGCCGAAAGTGCTAAAATATGAATGCAATTTAATACATGATCGTGATTGCAAATGTATTCAAATGAATACGATCGTCATTACATTAATACATATATACACTGTTAAAAATGTCATTAAATTTAATGCACGTTAATGCGCACTTGTACATTAAAAGTAATGAAATCGTGCATTAAAAGTAATGAACTTGTGCTTGAAAATTGTATTTGAATACTTGTACATTAAAAGTTATGAACTATAACATTAAAAGTAATGTGCAAATGAATAATTTATATTTCAGTTCTTAAATTAAGTTTCGTAACATTAGGGTATAGCGCGTTGGTAGCGTGCGTGCCTCTCGCGCAAAGGGTCGCAGGTTCAAATCCCGGTGGGGGGAGTGCGTGTTTTTTTTAAATACATTCGCGAGTGTTCAAAATTATAAGAAAATAGTTAAAAATATTACTAATATTTAATAAATAATAATATTTAAAAAGTAATAAATAAAAATAATTAAAATAAATAAACGAAAAATATAAATAATAGTAGTTTTCGGTCCTAGGCCGTAAAGTTCAATTTTACGGACCGAGTGGAGATTGTGCGTCCGAGGCCCGACGAAGCCGGTCCGAGGATTGCACAGTCTCCAAACGAGGCCGTAAAATTTTACGGCCGAGGAGCGAACATTATTTTTCGTCATCATTGTTCGTACAGAGCGCCCTTCATGGAGTCGTTTGAGTGTCGGAAGTAAAATTGTACGGCCGAGTAGAGAGTGGGAGTCCGAGGACCGGCGAAGCACTTTACGGACACGTATGAAGAAAAAAATTTTTTTACTCAAATTTAGTGCTTTTTACCGTGTACATTAATTTTAATTTTCACAACATAAATGTAATGTAATTTTCATTAAATTTAATGTATGTGCTGTAAAAGGGATTTAATGTACCTGCTTAAAATTTGCTTCCGTTACATGTACATTCATTTTAATGCATTTCCTTTTAACAGTGTATACTTTCAGGTTCAAATAGCGAATTCAAATGTATTATAATGCACTCAAATTTTCAATGCGTTTTAATGCATTTCCGATTGCTGGGACGTCAGCTGCAACCCTGAAATAATAATTTGTCAATTTTTCCTTTAAAACAACTACTATGCACGTTGTACTGACTTTAAAACAAGGTAATTTCTGATGTAAAATTTGTCGAAATTTACGAATTAATCGTTAAAAAAAGTTTTAATGCGTCCCCAAAAAGTTATTACCAGTTAAAAAATGAAATATTCTGATTTTTCAGAGAAAAAATATTTTTTAGCTATATTGTACTATTTTATACCACCTGAAATCATACAGCCTACTTGTTCGCGTGGCATCCGCGACCGTGCCGAAATTGGTATGAGTGGCGACATCTGCGGGCGTCGCTAGACGGTTCGTCGTACTCGCGCGAATTTATTACCGATCGTCGCGATCATTAATCTGACTATTCAAATCACGCGCGCAATAAACTGACCAGTAATAACCTTCGCGGTCTTGAAGGATCCAGTGGCGATACCTGGTTCCGGAGGTGTTCTTCCTGGTCAGTCTGGAACCGCTCGCAAAAGGTCACCCACGTGTGCACCATTGTCGCAATCTTTTGGTAATTTTCCAATTTGCGCTTTCGCCGCGCCGCAAGAGATTCCTCGTGATCTCCGCAATTTTTAGATCGTAGTTATTTAATGTAAATTTAATTAGTGTAAATAAAGTTATATAGTGTAAATTAGCGTTGACTCTGCTGCAAACCTGACCCGCACCCGCACGCCAGAGGTCAATGATTTTTAGTGTTAAAATCAGGGCCAGGAGCGAACATTTGGCGATCCTGTCAGGATCCTGCAGTGACAGTTATACAAATGGTGACATTTGAATCGCGAGTGAACGCTAATTATTATCATATGTTGACAGTCAAGAAAAGTCAACGTCGGTCGGTTCTTTCAAAAAAATAACCGTGTGGGTGCAGTGCAGTGCTGTGAAAATTAACGATCGAATTAAATCTCGATCATTTCCGTTATCACTCGGCGACTTTTAAATCGAGTAAGTCCACAGCTCCAATCGCGTTGAATCAGCGTGACGTCACTACGTCTCAACTGTAATACTCGGCTCTCCTCGGCCGCGCCGAGAGATCACGACGCGCCGAGTCCTATCGGTCCTATCACACACTACGGGCGCTACGTCACAGTCGTGACGTCAGCAAGAGTTGGGCAGTCGATCGGCTCCCTTCTTCTACCTTTGTTGCCACGGCAACCGCTCAAGGGCCAGTCAGCGCTGCTCGCGCTATCGGCCACACCCTTTGTCTACTATCGATTGCAGATTAGTAGATCATTCCTTTGATTAATGGTGGCAAAATCTTGTCACACCTCCAAACGCACCGTATAGGCGAAATCACGCGCCACTTTAGAGGAAATAATTTTCCTTCGCACAATTGCGCGACGATTATTTCCTTGCTTTTGAAGAGCCATTAATACGCGGCAATATTTCGCGAATTGACAAGTGATTCGGCGCATTGAAATTGCATCTATTTTGCATTCGGTTGCAATTTCTGTAGTATTTTATCGAATTACGTAAACAAGCGCAAAATGTCAAAACGCGCAGAGACAACCGACGAATATCATCGATTTGTGCAGCAAGTTGCTGCACAAGTAGCTGCGTTCGCATCGATAGAGCGAACTGTAAACGCGTTAAAAAAGCCGCTCACGTTGGAGCAAGCACAGACACGCTTAACCCTTTGCGGCATAGTGGGATGCTCAGCATCCCACCTATTTTCTCTCAGTTTTTAATTAATTATTCGGCTGTTTTCATCTAAGCAATCGGGTTTTTGAGTTAATTATGTTAATAAGATGTATATAATCATAAAAAAAGTTACATATTATCAATTATCGTTAATTTTTAATTATTATAAATAAATAACCACGGAAAAATATCAATAATTTCAGAAAAAATTCATTTTTGATTGAACAATTATATATATTTGCATGAAACTATAGCATTTTATGTTTTTTGGGTCGCTGATTTCGAATCTGTCGTCAGATTTGTAAAAATCAAAATGGCGGATCCAAGATGGCGGACCGAAATATGAAAAGTTGCTCGATCTAAACGAAATTTGTTACTCGGGGGTTTTCGGGATCGCTGATTACGAATCTGAAGTCAGATTTTGAAAATTCAAAATGGCGGATCCAAGATGGCTGACCAAAATTTGTTTTAATTTCATCCACATTTAATTGTTGAAATCTGACACTGGATTTGTCATCGGTGATCGAGAAAACGTACCAATTTTCAAGAAAATCCAACACTCGATTTTTACGTTCGTTCGCCATCCTAGATCCGCCAATTTGAATTTTGCAAATCTGAAGTCAGATTCGAAATCAGCGACCCCGAAAACCCCCAAGTAACAAATTTCGCTGAGATCGAGCCACTTTTTATATTTCGGTCCGCCATTTTGAATTTTCAAAATCTGACTTCAGATTCGAAATCAGCGACCCCGAAAACCCCCGAGTAACAATTTTCAGCTGTTTTCCGTGTAAAGAAAAATGTATGCCGCAAAGGGTTAAGTGTCATTGAGAAAAAGTGGACTGAAATCAGCGAGCGTGACATCTCGATGCTCGAATTCAAAGGTTCTCCTGAGTGCCTCGAAGATGACTACTTCGCCGAGCAATTTATGGCAAACGGCGAAGATGTATACATCGACACTGTCGCCCAACTGACAGCTGTCATCAACACGCTACAAGTGTCTACACCGGCTACGCCTTCAACGTCAGCATCGGGACTACTCAACGCAGATCGACGCACGCAAGTACCTGCGATTAAGTTACCGCGATTTTCGGGAATATTTTCGGATTGGGTAGAGTTTCGCGAACATTTCAAAGCGCTAATTATAAATAACAATTCGTTTAACAACTTTGAAAAATTATATTATTTAAAATCATGCCTCGACGGCGAGGCCGCGCAATTATTAAAGAATATTTTTGTCACCGCGGACAATTTTGATATCGCATGGAGAATGTTAACTGATCGGTACGAAAATAAGACGCGCTTGCTACATATTCAGTTAACGAAACTGTTTGCTCTAAAAGCTATTTCGCGAGAAAGCTCGCCAGTTGAGCTGCGACTTCTACTCGATTCCGTGACAGAAATTATCGACGCACTAATAAAATTAGAAAGACCGGTCTCCAATGACATTTTAGTGTTTATCGTTGGTCAACGACTCGACCATGCAACGCGTGAGGCTTGGGAACTCTCGCGAGATACCGACGATTTTGCGACATTTGACGAAATGTCAAGATTCTTAAATAAAAAAATTCGCGCTCTTGAAGCGTCGCAAAACTTTGCTCGGGCTGTCAGATCGTCGGTCCCACAAGTGCGCGTCAAATCCTCGGCTTCACACGTTCAAGCGCATCATCTCGTGCAACGTTCTGCAGATGCATGCAAATTGTGCAACGAAACGCACACCCTTTATAAATGTGCACGATTTATTGCGAAATCAGTATCCCAACGGTGGGATTTTGTAAGGCAGATTCAAGCATGCACGAACTGTCTCTCGCAATATCACCGCTTAAGCGCATGCAAAAGCGAGCGAACTTGCAAAGAATGCAAAAAACGGCATCACTCGCTCTTGCATACACAGTCAACGCGCGATAATACGCCAACATCGGCAGCTTCTGCGGAAGCGAGTGCACAACCCTCTGCAGTAGACATAAGTCTTGTTCAAACGCATTTAAGCACTCCTAAAGTGCCAGCGCATGTGCTCCTCGCAACCGCATGGGTTGTAGTGACCTCGGCGTCGAACCGCACGGTCAAACTACGAGCACTATTAGATCTCGGATCTACGCACACGTTTATTTCGCGCGAAGTCGCAAACGCGTTACGCACCAAAATGTATGCTACATCGGTGATGGCAAGCGGACTTGGGCAATGTGAATCTACGAAAGTGGACAAAATTGTGCCTATTTCCGTAAGTTCTGTACGCGATCGGGGTTTATGTTTATCTACTGACGCTCTCGTGATTGATAAAATTACGGATTACGTTCCCAAGTTCCGCTTTCCAATATCGCATTGGCCGCATCTAGAAAATCTAGAACTCGCAGATGGCTGTCCGACCGACGATACGCCAATACACATGCTCATCGGGTCGGATATTTATCCTTACGCGATCTGTGACGGTATAAGGCGTGGTAAGAGCGACGAGCCGGTGGCGATGCGAACCATTTTTGGGTGGGTGCTGTCTGGGAACAGTAATACCTCTTGTCCTCTATCAAACTCTGCATCAGTGCATGCGCTTCATGCTGTTACAGATAACAGCTCTTTACAAACAGCAATAACGCGTTTCTGGGAGGTAGAGGAAATTTCGACCTCTACGCGTCTCTCAGATGAAGACGAGCGCTGTGAGCGCCATTTCAAAGAGACACACTCACGCGCTCTAGACGGGCGTTACATCGTCCGTATTCCTCTCAAGGAATATGCATCACGCGCTATCGGCAGCACTTACGCTCGCGCGAGACAATGTCTGCTCTCCACTGAGCGACGAATGGCCTCTCGGCCGCAAGAACGCGAAGCCTACTTAGGTTTCATGAACGAATACGCGTCTCTCGGACACATGCGTATCGCTCCTGATTTCCCTACACCGTCGAACGCCATCTATCTACCACACCATCCTGTGGTCAAGGATAGTAGTACGACCACCAAAACTCGCATTGTCTTCAATGCATCCGCGTTGTCAACTTCTGGCAAATCCTTCAACAACATTCAGTTGACAGGTCCCAAACTGCAATCTGATCTTCAGCTGCTACATCTGCAATGGCGCATGCATAAATATGTATATGCTGCCGACATTGCCAAGATGTACCGACAGATCATGATTGATGATCGCGATTTGGACCTGCAGCGCATTCTGTGGCGACAGTCGCCATCTGAACAAATAGAGGAGTACCAACTTCTAACCGTTACATACGGTACTGCAAGCGCTCCTTTCTTAGCGCAACGTGTACTTCTCCAATTGGCGGAGGACGAGGGCCAAGACCTTCCAGCGGGTAAAGCCGCTCTGACGTCCAATATGTTCGTCGATGACGCTCTTTTCGGAGCCGATTCAATCGAGCAAGCGAAAGTAATTCGCGATCAACTGATCACTTTGCTGGGAAGGGGCCAGTTCCAACTCCGCAAATGGTCTAGCAATTCGACCAACTTACTTGCTGACATAGATCCCACAGATCACAATTTAGCCTGCGATAAGGCGCTCCAAGAAGACGAAAGTCTTAAAATCCTCGGAATTGTATGGAGGCCTTCGGATGACTCTTATCGAATCCAGGTCCACACTTCCGAGTCTTCAACCATCACTAAGCGCACGATCTTATCTGAGATCGCTCGCATTTTCGATCCGCTAGGCTGGATAGCCCCGGTTGTCGTCGTAGCCAAACAGCTTATGCAACGCCTATGGCTGTGCGAAGCAGGTTGGGATTCTATTCTCCCGAATGATCATAGGGAAACCTGGCTCTCTTTTCGAAGTGCATTACCGCACTTAGAAGCAATCTCGATTCCTCGGTGGCTTGGAACATCACCCACCACGTGGTATGAATTGCACGGCTTCTCTGACGCGTCAGAAAAGGCGTACGCTGCGGTAGTCTATATCCGTACGGAGTCTTCCAATGGCTCCGTACAAACAACCATCCTCACCGCCAAAACTAGGGTCGCGCCATTAAAACAATGTACGATACCGCGTCTCGAACTGTGTGGCGCAGTGCTTCTAGCGCGCCTGTTAACGCACATTAGAACTGTGCCTGCGCTCATGCAATGTCCTGTACATTGTTGGACAGATGCCACGATCGTCTTAGCATGGCTGAGAGGATATCCAGCACAATGGAAGACTTTTGTGGCCAACCGAGTGGCAGAAGTACAAACGCTTCTACCGAACGTCACATGGCGTCATGTGCCAGGGCGTGATAATCCTGCTGATGTCGCGTCTCGTGGCATCTCTCCATCAGAACTGACGAGTTGCAGTCTATGGTGGACCGGGCCCTCATGGTTAGCCACCTCTGCTGACACTTGGCCCTGTCTTGAACCTATGCTCGATAGTAGCGCGCCGTTGGAGCAGAAAAGCTCGGCGCACGTCATCGCAGCGGATCTGCATGGATTCGTGTACATTGCAGCCCGATTTTCATCATGGCCCTTTATGTGTCGCGTATTCTTGCGCATCCTTCAGCTGTCCAAATACTGGAGAGCCGCCTCATTGCCCTCAGACAACGGCCAATCCTACACCCACGAATTTAGTCGTGTAAAGCATCGCATTTTCGAACTGATGCAATCGTCTGCCTTTCCACAAGAGCTATCCACTCTTCGGAAAGGCCTTGCAAATCCCAACGGATGGCGCACTCTGTCTGCGCTACATCCTCTTCCACGACGCAGTCCGTTGCGTCGTCTGAACCCTTTTCTCGACGAATCCGGGATTCTGAGAGTGGGTGGACGCCTTTCGATGGCTGATCTACCGCTCAGTGCAAAACATCCGGTTTTGCTACCTCACGGGCATATCGCACTGCTACTTACCCGTCATGCGCATCTTCGCTGTCTTCATGGCGGTATAACGCTGACACTCAGCACATTGCGGAGCACAGTGTGGATTCTGCAGGCACGCAGAATCGTAAAACAAGTTACGCATCACTGTGTCACCTGTGCCAGGCATGATGCACAGGCTCCCACCCAACTGATGGGCGCACTGCCGCCGGCTCGCGTCGTCCGTCCACCCCGCGCCTTTACCGAGTGCGGCGTCGATTACGCTGGACCACTCCGATTGCGTCTGGCGGGCGGTCGCGGCTCTCGGTCACAAGCCGCATACGTCGCAATATTTGTTTGTATGGCGTCGCGTGCCGTTCACTTGGAGGTCGTGTGCGATTACTCCACACCTGCGTTTCTCGCTGCGTTTCAGCGCTTCTGCGCACGTCGAGGTCTTCCGCGCACTATGTACAGTGACTGCGGCACGAACTTTGTCGGCGCCGATAAGGAGCTGCGCGCCGCGTACCGCGCGACGTTAAAGTCCGATACACTGCGTATTCGGATCGCTGAGGAAGGCGTAGAGTGGAAGTTTATCCCGCCTGCTGCACCTCACTTCGGGGGGCTGTGGGAGGCTGGAGTACGATCCATGAAGCGCCACCTCAAACGGGTTCTAGGTCAGCACACTCCGACCTATGAAGAGTTAGTAACGCTCTTATGCCGCATCGAGGCATGCATGAACTCGCGCCCGATAGCTCCGCTGACTTCCGACATCGAGGACTTAGAAGTTCTTACTCCAGCGCATTTCCTTATCGGCGGGTCACTTTTATCGATTCCTGCTCCACTAGCCGTCGACTATTCGCTAGGTCGAAGTGCGCGCTGGAAATTGATCCAGCAACTCTCCGAAGAATTCTGGAGCCGTTGGTCACGAGATTATGTGACATCGTGCCAACATCGTTCAAAATGGTCACAAGCGTCGCGTTCACTACGGGTAGGACAGATTGTCCTTCTGTGCAATGACAATCTGCCCCCAGCTAAATGGGATCTGGCGCGCATTACTCAATGCCATCCAGGCTCAGACGGATTAGTGCGCGTGGTAACGATACGTACCGCTACGTCGGAATACAAACGTCCGATTGTGAAATTGGCCCTTCTGCCAATCTCTATAGATGAGGATGCAAAGCCAGTCCCCAATTAGTGCTTACAAGTAGCCGTATATTAGTCATAAGTGTCTTAAGTATTGTTGCGGTAGGTTACCGCAAGGCGGGCGGTAATGTTCGCGCGGCATCCGCGACCGTGCCGAAATTGGTATGAGTGGCGACATCTGCGGGCGTCGCTAGACGGTTCGTCGTACTCGCGCGAATTTATTACCGATCGTCGCGATCATTAATCTGACTATTCAAATCACGCGCGCAATAAACTGACCAGTAATAACCTTCGCGGTCTTGAAGGATCCAGTGGCGATACCTGGTTCCGGAGGTGTTCTTCCTGGTCAGTCTGGAACCGCTCGCAAAAGGTCACCCACGTGTGCACCATTGTCGCAATCTTTTGGTAATTTTCCAATTTGCGCTTTCGCCGCGCCGCAAGAGATTCCTCGTGATCTCCGCAATTTTTAGATCGTAGTTATTTAATGTAAATTTAATTAGTGTAAATAAAGTTATATAGTGTAAATTAGCGTTGACTCTGCTGCAAACCTGACCCGCACCCGCACGCCAGAGGTCAATGATTTTTAGTGTTAAAATCAGGGCCAGGAGCGAACACTACTTCTTCGAGTGTCCCTATCTTTCAAGAAAATAGTCAGCTATATGAGAAACAGTGCTTTAGTCGTCCAGGTACATTCGTAAAGTCAGAAATGAACCATCTTTGTACTAAATGACAGTTAACGTGTTACAACGACTTACGAAGAAATTTTGACCCGACATTTTTTATGTAAAATTTTTCGAACTTTTCGAATCTTTTAACAAAAATTCTTTTTAGCACAATCCCAAAAAGTTATGACCGATTATTAAAAGAATAATCGAATTTTTAGTGAATAGAAATTGTTTATAAGCATTAAATTATTTTATACAACTGTAAATGTCTACGGTATATTTTTTTAAATGGTCTTTTTTCTCAGAAAAATAGTAAACTGTGTGGGAGTGACGCGTTATTAGTCAGCTGACTATTTTTTCGAGAAAGTGGATCATTTGAAGAAGTATATTCCGATGATTCCAGGCGGTATAAAATAGTCTAATATAGTTAAAAAAAAATTTTTTCCTGAGAAATACGAACATTTCATTTTTTAATTGGTAATAACTTTTTGGGATCGAGTTGAAACTTATTTTTAATGATGGATTCGTACAGTTCGAAAAATTTTACATCAGAAATGACCTTTTCCGATTTTTTTCAAAGTAAGTACAACGTGCATAGTAGTCGTTTTAAAGGAAAAATAGACAATTTGTCACTTCAGGGTCGCATCTGACGTCTAACGCACCACTCCCGACGCAGCTGGCTATTTTTCCAAGAAAGTGGATCTCTTGAAGAAGTATATCCCCAAGTTTCAGGCGGTATCAAATAATTTTAATTTTTTTTCTTTAACATTCATAACTATTTTACGGACTAGTGCACCGCTGTTCGGCCAGTTGACTGGTGTTCTGTGTTTCGTATAGTCATAAACTATAGTTCTGACTGCGAATCAGGTGGTATCAAATTGCTTCCCAAAAGTGTGCACGGGCTCTCGGACTATAATCTGTGTGCCGGAACTTCGAATGTTATGTATTCATGTAGGCGATACATGCATATATATGGTAAAGTAAAATGACGAAAAGCTACATGCCACCTATTCAGAGCCTCATTGTGAGGGTTCCTAATTAAAAGTAATGAAAACAAATATTTCTTTATAGTTAGAGACTATTTGGAATGCCCCCCCCCCCCCCATGCCACCGTTCCCCGCTCACAGACCGCCACATGTTGCATAAGGTACTATTTTTACCGTCACGTTTGCCAGAAAACATGTAGTGTCCACTACGATGGAGAAAATAACATTAACTGCTACCTCTGACGCCCATTCCCTAATCCCTCATTTCACATGAATAATCTCAATTTTCGATTTAATGCAAAAACGAACTTTTCGCTGGGAATGGGCAAAAAATTTATATTGCACTCGAGGAAAAAAATAGGCTGTGCGCTCCGCACGCGGAAGCGCACAGTCCACTTTTCTCCCTTGCTGCATAATATACTATTTTTAAAATAAAAAATAAGTAAATAAATAAACGTTCATGTAGAATTGTTGAAGTAATTACGAGCATGCATAGCGTTTCGTTCATCATCCACCGTGCCTGAAATCTTCAGTAAGGCATCATGGTGGTGGATGTCTGACTCAGACCACCGAAAAGTACTTCCGGAATGAATGACTGACTGAAGTTATTTATAGCAAACCGTAGGAAAGGTTGTGTGAGAATAGTAATGATAATGAAATACACCCACTTTCATTTAGGTTTTCAATAGCCGCTGGACGCTATAGTACCGCTCCGGAACAAATGTTCTCTTTGAGAACTATATGGTAACTGCATCCAGGAGGTGTTGCCATCTGATCTCTAAAATGCGTGTCGGTAATGGTCTTCGTACGTGCCGCCGTCAAGTACGTCGCTCGAGTATTATCGCCTTGGGGAATACCGTGGAATTTGTTGCGACCGTGGAGGCTCCACCTGGCCGCGCCCGATGACTGCCGTAGAACTCCGTGCGTCATTAGCGCAGAAAAACGAAATTATGATTGCACATGTATTGTCGATGTATGCACATGTAGTTCTGAACAGCGAGAGCGCATAAGAGGCGAATCGATCCCAGTCTTGCGACAGGTGAGAAGAAAGCGCTAAAGTCGATACCTGGCCTCTGAGCAAATCCGAGGGCGACGATTCGCGCTTTTCGTCTTTCGATTGAACCATCCGGCTTGTACTTGTTTCTGAAGACGACCCGACTGCCCAAGACTTTTGCGTCCTTCGGACGTTCAACGAGTTTCCACGTGTTATACTTTAATATACACTTTCATTCATCTGCCATGGCCTGGTACTATTCAGCGAATTCGGGACTTGAAATCGCCTGCTTCAGAGAGATTTCGGCGATACCGCCCTGCTCCGATCTCACGTTGTCGCCGTTTACCATATTGTACTGTTTCCGGGGTCTTCCCCTACGCCCGGTGAGCACCCCTTCGTCTTCCCCTGGTCTTCGTCGTCAGTCGTTTCCGACTTGACAGAATCGTCGTCGCTGTCGTCTTCCGCGCTCGAATAATCGAAGCCGCATACGTCGCGATCTTCGTCGGGAACTAATGCTACTTCAAGGTTGGTCCTGTGGCCGGATATTTGAGTAGCTCTTCGGTACGATCGCCTTCGAATTTCGTGCAGGGATTTTCCAAAAATCGTACGTCGCGCGCGACCTCAATTTTTCGCTTGGACGGCATCCAAACTTTATACGCCTTTAAAGGGTCTGAGTATCCAACAAATATCCCTCTCGTAGATCAGGGGTCGAACTTCCCCTTATTGGGCTTCCCGTTCAGACAATACGCGTCCGACCGGTCCATATTTCGACGGCGGACCTCCCACCCTAGTAGAAATTTCAGCGTCGAACATGGGGCACTGGCCAGAGCCCTAATTTTAGTAAGAGCGCTGACCAGCGCCCTAAATGTAATGCTAAACTTTCTACTAGGGTACCCAGACTTTTGGAGGGTCAACGGTTCCGAATGTAATTTGATGTTGATACGGCTTCAGCGCAAAGTGTCACGGGTGATCCGTACTGCCCTAATAAGCATCGGCTATTTTCAACAGGGTGCGGTTCTTTCTTTCGGAAACGCCATTCTGTTTCAGATTATATGCGAATGTCAACCATCGCCTCAGACCGTGTTCGCTTAAAAACGCATCGAAACTTGCATTGACGTACTCGCGCCCGTTATCTGACTGTAGGAACTTAATTTTATGACCGGTTTGATTTTCGACGAGCCTTATAATCTTTAAACGCGGCGAGATCTTTTGAACGCAGGAAACGCACTTCGCACCATCGCGAATAATCGTCCGTGAATGTTACAAAGAATAGGTTCTACGCATGGTGCAATGCCGATATCATAAGGTAAGAATTGCAATAAGAAATTTTGTAAAAATTCGGCAAATCATTGAAATGAAATCGCGCTTATTTAGAGACTAGGCTTAGGAAGAGTGCGCAACTTCTGATTTTTTTTCTGACAAAACTTGAAAACGAATGAAGCATAAAGCGAATTATCATAACATTATATTTAGGCTATTTTGTATACATTTCGAGTAAGAATATTTTTAAAAAATTTAGAAACTAATTCGATATTATTTCCGTATTTTCGCTAGAATGGATTTGACTCTGCAAGGAAGTTTATCATTTTTTTTTGTTGGAGTCGGTTTTTCGACAAGACCACTATATTTGTTAAGATTGCAGAGTGCACTGCGATATATAAGTATGTGACTTGTAGAAAGTTATTTATTTGAGCACCTTTGTTCATAAATTTCTTCACCAGGTAACACAATGTTACTCGAGGAAATGAAGAGAAACACTTTCTACAATTTCACAAATAGATTTACAAAACATATATAAAATGAAGAATCTAAATATATGAACTGTTATCTAACCCCAATATCAACGCAATTACATCCCAACGATTTACCGAATTTGTATAAAATCCATTATAATTCTTACCTTATGATATCTACATCTCACCATGTGCAGAAGCTACAGCTGAAAAAGAATGCGTCCATATTAAAAACAAAAAACAAAAAATGATATGAGCGGTTTTCGCATATATTCATGACGTGTACGTTACAAGGAATTACAATCGACTGAATCGAAAAACAAATGTGGGTCCAACGGGAATGCCGTTGATCGACCGAGAACGGAGAGAGTGAGAGATCCGAGAGCAATGTTATGAGAGGGAGTCTCGAAACGGGAGTTGGTGGAATTACGAGAAAGAGAGGCTCTTATGTGATTCGCTTCAAGTTAGACAAAGAGACGTCCGCCATGAAACTTTCAGGCTTGATTTTTCTTATTTCCCAGCAATGAATCAGTTCCATATTACTTCACCCAGGAGCCTTTCTAATGCGGAATCGATTTCTGCAAAAAAATTCTTGCAAAAGCTGCTAACGAATAAATGTTAACCGCGCAAAGATTCCTCGCTTTTTTTGACAGGCCCTGCCTTCCTCTCTGAGCGCTCGAGGACCCTTGAGAGTGAATGTGCCCGTAACTGTATGGGACCTATGCGGTCGTGCTACGATATTTTAATTATTTTTTTTATTATTTTAGAAAACAGGCACACTTTTGGGGGTTATTTTTTCTGAAAAATTATATCGCCGGGATAGTCTAAACAAATTTTGGCACTGATGGAAATATAGCTTTTTTTACGGGCGAATTAGTCGAAAAAACGTAGTGAAGTACAGCAGTTACCCCCAATATAAACCTGGTCCGTCTTGTCTGTCCTTTTCTAACCCTCCCTATATTAGCCGAGTGAAGGGAGGAAATTTTTCTCCTACTCCTTCGTCATACAATGAGAACGCGCATGCGCCGACCAGAAGCGTAGCGGCAAGTAAGGTCCTTAACCTGTCGTACATTACGCATGGGCGTTATCGACATAAAATAACCGCGTAGTGGGGAACAGCATGCGAGGTGAAAGGCTGATATTAAGGGGGACCTTACGGCCAATATGAGGGGGGGGGCTAATATTGGGAAGGCTAATATTGGGGGAGACTACTGTACGTTTGAGACTTTCACGATTTTAACAAGTCCGGAATAGTTTGCCTCATGATCACGACTTTTAATCTTGACGAGTAGGAAGTGCTAGTTCGAGAGGATCTTTTTTAATAGGTATATGTATTACAACAGTAATTAGGTTCATTCGTATGGAAGATATAGCTGAGGCGACGGGATAGTCGTGCGTACCAAGGCATCAGCCTAGTCCGCCCGAGCTGACCGGAGCCGAGGGACGTGAGTTCGATTCCCGGCTGTTGTCATTCTCTGAGTGATACACGGAAGCATGAAGGGTTGCAGGTCATCCAGGCGCTCGCGGTCTGCGCGGGCTCAACCACGTCTGGCTCTGAATGTAAATTTGGTGCTTCTGTTGGACACCCGGTGTAAGGGCTGCACTCGGAAATCACTCACGGACCGGGTGGTTCGGAGTCCACCTTAAAAACTGTAGGTCCACCTCCACCTGCCTCTCCTGCTCTCCATCCTACACGAAAAGGAACATCGGCAGTGACCTTCAAAAGGGTTGCCACCGGTTTCCGTCCGTGCGGGGGGCGCGACTTCCCATGCTGCGGGGTCCGGCGAGGCCAGAACTCCTAGACACCGCATGCATTGGGGATGTGGTAGTCCTACGCCGGTCGGAATCCGGGAATGCACCTTCAAAAGGGTGTCTGCTGGTATTCCTTCTCAGATGGGAGCTCCACCACCACCAGAGGAGGGGCTTCTTGGATAGAGTAAGCCCCAATGATAATGGTGGTTGGATAAAAGAGAGGAAGAATGAGGTCGGAGAGGGGTAAGTGAGGTAGCGGAATAGGGTACAAAGGCTAAAAGTCAAGTGCCCAGGCCTAGAAGGTCTCCCCTCAAATATACCAACCAACCAACCAACCAAGATATAGCTGAGTAACACGAAAATAAAAAATTCGGTAGATATGCTCATTTACTGTGACGCTTCCATACGCTTATATATAAGTATGTATGTATAGCTATGTTCATGGGCCGTGTTGCACGTTAGCAATTTGGGAACCAGTCGAACGACGCGCGCCGCGAGAGTCCTCTTTCTCCTGAATGTTCCTATACGCGATGAGCTTTAAAGGGAGAGCACCTGTAGATTAAAATGGATTGCAGTACATGGTGCGCGTTTTTAACTCGGCAATTATCCGTCTTTCCATTTTTACGACAATAGTTATCGATTTCAACGGTCATAACTACAAAATCTTTTTTTCTGCTCGTGCCAGTTCTCGAAGTTATAAAGATGATTATAAAGAAAACAAAAATCCTCCGATTCGACCATAACTTGATTATATCTCAACTGTAATTCTCGAGTTCTTAATTAGTCACCCCTCGCGCGTCAGTGGCAGTTCTGATTGCAAAGCAATACCCTCCTTAACTTACACCCAACTCCATTACTTCACATTATAATGGCTTCTTCGTCGGTGAGCACGAGGATCGTCGCACCCAGAGGGGGTCGAAACTCGTACTCTTGCCGCGTCTGAAAATAGGGTCCCGAAAATATCGCGTGAATTGCCGCGCACTGCAATTCGTCTTTCGGCGACGAAAAGATAAGGATTGCATGCATAGAACACTCAAATCTCTTTTAATTTCGGCACAAAATACAATGAGACCACTTACATTTGTTTGGCGTGGCTGACGCTGGGCTTCTTCTCTGCGTCTCTCTCTCTCTCTCTCTGTCTCTCTTTCTCTGATCGTAGGGCGGCTATCGCAGGCCCTTGGGTCGCACACTCTCGTCGGCGTACCCGGTACTCTGCCCCTCGAGCACGTCGCAATCCCCTCGTTATGCTCCGCTCGTCGCGCTCGGAATTATCTTTTTAATTCGCGCACTTCGGCTCCGTCGCGATCCAGAGCCGAGCTCAGACTGGCCCAACGCCTCGCCTACGCTAGTGCTTCGACCGTCGCGCCATAGTATTCCACGGTCCGTTCCTAAACTACTACCCGACTATGAAACGACGGCGGTCGGTAACATACCGGCCGTTCAGTCGATACATTACCGGTCTATTTCTCGGAGTTCGGAGGTTCTGACGAGAGTATTGTAACCGGCGTGTTACAACATCGGTAATCAACGAAGGCGACCTTCTTTTTACCTGTAACCTATAACATCCATATGCGTTGCTTATTTAATGTAGATACGTATGATTATAATAGTTTTTCCAAGACAGCGAACGAGCGCACTGCAGGCGTACAGACAGGGTGTTATACCATATATAGGTTTATTCAATGATATTTCGGTAACATAATCATATTAGCGTGATTCTGATATGCTTATATAGTTTTTATTTTTTCCCGTGTATTTACTCCTTCGGTACGTACCTTGAAAGAGCATCGTTAATTACGAGTTTAGTTGCATTAAAAATACATACCAAAAATTTAACAGTTTCATACCCAATGAATAAACTTATTAGAAATAAATTATTCTTACGCGATTTGAAATAAACGACATTGTTGATATCTAAGAAATAATTTTATCGGGGTTCTCATATGCTTTGTGGGGGATGTAAAAAATTTGAAGTGCATAATTCTGTTTACCTCCGATCGATCAAAACTTTAACATGTTAGTTGTTATGTCAGTAAGTATCACTGTGTACAATATAAAAATGTACATTAATCGAATTCTTGAACAGGGTGTCCAAAAATTGAGACCCAATATTTCAGTAGGTGATTCTCCGTGATAATTCAAACAAAAAAGTCCTGTACCAAAATTGGATCCGAAGCTCAGAATTTGAGTGACGAGCTATAGAAGTTATAAAAAAAAATTACTTTTTTTTCAGTAACTCGTCTCTCTTTTAAGGTCTTTTAATAAACGCGGGCTAATTTCAAACCTTTTTTTATGTCCTACAATTCATTCCTAAAAACATTTGACCTACGATGAATAGTTCTGGAGTTATGGATTCAAAAAAATGGAAAAAAGGCCAATTTTTGCAGTTTTCTGAATCTAACTCATTTCGCCAAATAGCTAACGAAATGTCATACTAGAAGAAGTTGTAGAGCTTGAAAAGACGAAGAATTCGCAGCCTCATACTTTCGGTTTCAATGAAAATTGACTCCGCAGGAACACTTCTAATGTCGTAGAATTGGTGATATCCGTCCACCGTCAGTATGAAACGCGTTTTTCGACAATTCTACGATATTAAAAGTGTTCCTGCGGACTCAATTTTTATCGGAACCGAACGTATGAGGCGCCAAATTCTTCATCTTTTCAAGCTCTATGATTTCTTCTAGTGTGACATTTCGTTAGCTATTTAGCGAAATAAGTTAGATGCGAAAAGACGCTAAAAATGGGAATTTCTACCATTTTTTAGGCAATAACTCCAGAAATATTCATCGTAGGTCAAATATTCTTAGGGATGAATTGTAGGACTTAAGAAAGGCTTGAAAATGAACCCTCATTCATAGCAATAACTTAAAAGAGAACCGAGTTACTGCAAAAAAAGTAACATTTTTTCCAAACTTCAATGGCTCGTCACGCAAATTCTGAGCCTAATATCCAATTTTGGGTCTCAGTTTTCGGACACCCTGTATATTCTAAGTTCCAATATTCTGTTCCTTAAGTTTTATAATATCCAATTTTATAGAATCCTAATAATGTCAAAAACCAAGCTGAGCAGAAGTCTGATGACATTTTAAACTATCCACGGTCTCTGGCAAATGCTAGAGAATGCAGGTTTTATGATCAAGTAGAAAGTAATGGTGAAAGAAAAGAAATTTCGGAGGCATTTACAAGAAAAGTAGACGAGTTTTGTGGAAATAACAGTCAAGATGTGAATGAAAATAAAGGGCTTCTTCCTCGTAAATTGTGGAAATCAAAAGTAACTGAATCTGACGATGAATCTATAAAAAACTTCGACCAATATTCTGAAAATAAAAAGCAGGAAGTTGATAAAAAGAAAGTAGTATTTATTCCTTCGAAATTGCGGAAGCGAAAGTTAATTGACTCGGATGACGAACCAATACAAGATTCTGCAAAATATCCTAAAAATAAAATGCAAGAGGCTGGTAACAAAAATGAAATTTTTATTACTCCAAAATTGCGAAAAAAAAATGTCATTGAATCTGATGATGAATCTACAAAAGACATCAATGAATTTCCTGAAGATGAAACGCACATTTATAATAAAAATGAAGGATTTATTACTCCTAAGGTGGGGAAACGAAAAGACATTGAATCTGATGATGAAGATATACAAGGTTCAATTAATCAATTGAAGGAAGATAATAAATATCTACTTAGCCAAAATGAAAAACTGGGAAATGAGAACCTATATTTAAAGAAAAAAGTAAAGATGCAAGATATTGAAAATGCTGAAACTTAAAACAACAGTCTTATCATCCTTTGGTATGTAAAAGTTTAATATTTTTATAGATTATTAATTTAGTACTTATAAAATGTTGTTTTAAATTAGGAGAGATTTGACTCGCCCGGGATTGACCGAACTTAGCATAAATAATTTAAATACTATAACGTGGCAAATCACGTTACAGGTGCTCGCTACCATATGAGCGGGGAACGTCGGTCGTGGGGTAGTTTTTAAGGTCGGTGAGCCTTTTTTTTGGGGGGGGGGGGCTGATTGGGTTTGGAATGGGGGAATGGTCGAGAAACCCTAATCTTTCTTTTATGAGATCTTGCACCGTGACGATGCAGTCATCAATAATGGGAGAGGTAGCTCTAAAGAAGCGCTCGGTTTCTGGTAACGTCATCGCGCAGATAACTTTGCCAGGAGGCTTTTATCTGGAGGATTATGGTCATTATAAGCAGAAGCACTAATTTTAAAATGGCATAATCAAAATGCGCTTATGGTTTGTCTTGAGATTAGGTTATCATATCAATATGATCAGGATTTTCAGTCATCCTTATTGAAAAATGTACTTCTTGACCGCTAGTAATAATTAGGGTTGAAAATTCTTTTGACAGAATTTTACAAAATTTTTTCTCGGTAATGTCGGTCCCATGATAATAAAGGAAACATTTTTTTTATTTAAAATAAAACTTTTTATTCAAAACGTCTCGGAATGATATGTGCCCTCTTCAGATCATTGAAATTTCTACAAAAATTATTAAATACAATTTTATACAAAAAACATACAAAATACATATATACAAAAAAGTTCAAACAATTACTCACACAGAAAAATGTAAAATATTGTAGATCGCAACATTTGATGTGGTACATACTCGTAAACAACATTTTAATTTTGAGAAAGGCGAGTTAATTTTGACAGCTCCTATCAATGTAGTTAGAATGACTTTTAATTCATGAAAATGATAAAAGTATTATAATACATTACAGAAAAACTTACAAAATGCTGGGATGCGACATGTATTTTTGTCGATCCATGATGAAAATTATGAAAATGAAACTTCGCTCTACATATCTCACTTTCACTGTACATAAGTTGCAATATTAGTTCAACACATTTGCGAATACATTATATAATGTATACTGTTGTGTATCCCCCCCCCCCCACCCCCCATTACCGGGAAAAAACAAATGTAGCATTTGAACTTTTAAGTCATTTAAATTATGAATTAGCTGTGCTACCTATATTTACTTTATGTTGTGGGTGGACTATGAAAATAATACATTAAAAATTTCCGGTAAGAATGAATTTTCAAAGCGTTCGTTAACTGAATTCTTTACTTTTTTAATATAATAATTCTGTAATTCTCTACGTTTTAATAGACTGTTTTCTCAAGCCAAGATTTTCACTTTTGAATAATTAAAACCATGTCCCGTTTCCAGTCCATGTTTAGTTTGAGCAGTGTAATTATTTTCAGTTGCATAAATATTGGGCTTATGTTCTTTAATCCTGGTTTCAAGGAGTCGCCCAGTTTGACCTATGTACACACAACCACAACCACCACATGGAATTTGATAGACAACTCCACCTTTTTTATGTATATGACCTTGTTTATGTCTTTAAAAATGTTTGATTCCGCCGATATTGGTATTGATCGGTTTGTTTACAACACGTATATGCTGTTTTTTCAAGGTTTAGAAATTTTCTCGGTTAACCCTTTTACATATGGTAGTGATATGGTGGCTTTGAGATTAATTTTATCGGTACCGCAGTCATTATTTGTATTGCAGATGTTATGGACACGTTTCCTGATAATTTCCTGAATAAGATATGGTGGATAGTTGTTTTGGATTAAGATCTTTTTAACTAATTTAAATTTTTTTTTCTCTGAATTCTACTTGCGATAATAGAATCGCCCTGTTAATTAGACTGTACATTACCCCTGTTTTGTAGTTTAGGGGATGTTCTGAATAGAAGATAAGGTATCGGGCTGACCAGGTGTTTTTATGATGCCAATCTGTTATTAAAGTGCTGTGCAAAAGGGATTATCGAGCTGTCGCGAAATCGTCATCGGCGATGTAAACATCGGTCTTGTTCGTATTTCAAGCTATTTTCGATTACTATTGTTTCGGTTGCCTTTATTTTGATTTAATTGCGCCTAGTTACAGCAATCGTGTAATCCAGTTTTATTTTAGTTTTAGTCAGTACGCTTTAAGGCGACATTGAATTCAGACGCACTTACCACCCAATCGTATTAGGTGATACCTCGTTAACTAGATTGTATGTGACTCACGTTCACGAAACTTGCCTGCTCGGAGGCTTACAGCTCACGATGATTACCCTCCGTCGAAAGGTGTGGATCATTCGAGCACGACAAGTAATTCGCGCTGTTACTTCCAAATGTGCCGTTTGTGTCCGACATAAATCCACCCCTGCCGTGCAATTGATGGGCGCTTTACCGCCAGCACGAATCATCCAAGCGGGTAGAGCATTTCAGCATTGCGGTGTTGACTATGCCGGTCTCATGCTTATGCGCGAAAGTAGAGGTCGTGGAAAGCGCTCTCATCCGGCCTATGTAGCAGTTTTCATCTGTCTTGCCTCTCGAGCCATCTACCTTGAGCTAGCGATGGATTGCACAACCGATGCATTCTTTGCAGCCTTCCGAAGGAGCTCCGCAAGCAATGTATAGTGACTGCGGCTCTAATTTTAAGGGAGCTAAATTAGTGCTCCAACGAATGTTTGATGAGGCGCTTCAATCCTCTGAGTTCCAAAATCTATTATCAATAATAGGTACTTCGTGGAAACTCAATCCACCTAAAGCACCGAATTTCGGTGGCTTATGGGAGGCTGGAGTTCGTAGCGTCAAGCATCATCTCCGGCGCATTTTAGGAACGCATACGCCGACATATGAAGAATTTTGTACTCTGCTGTGTCAGATCGAGGCCTGCCTAAATTCCAGGCCTCTGGTACCGCTATCCGACTTACCCGATGATTTCACAGTGCTGACTCCAGGGCATTTTCTTGTTGGAAGTTAACTGACTGCCGTACCTGAACCAACTTCACTTCCAATCAACCCCCACCATCTCTCGCGATGGCAATTGTGGCAACAAATGTTGGAAAAGTTTTGGAAGTTGTGGAGTTCGGATTATGTCACTTCGCTTCAACAACGAAAAAAATGGCGCTTCGTACCGAACCCATTCGAGTGGGTCAGATGATGCTCATCCGAGACGATAATTTACCTCCCACAAAATGGCAACTGGGACGAGTAATAGAATGTTATCCGGGTAATGATCAACTGACGCGAGTGGTGTCAGTCCGCACTGCTACCACCACTCTTGTTCGTCCGCTAACAAAACTTGCACTTCTTCCGTTCTGCCATGATGACGACGATCAGTCATTAGGGCTAACCAATGACAATTCGCGCTCCACCTCAGACTGTAACTAGACCCTATAGGTCTAGGGCGGGCGGTAATGTGCAAAAGGCATTATCGAGCTGTCGCGAAATCGTCATGGGCGATGTAAACATCGGCCTTGTTTGTATTTCAAGCTATTTTAGATTACTATTGTTTCGGTCGCCTTTATTTGTATTTAGTTGCGTGTAGTAACCGCAATCGTGTAATCCAGTTTTATTTTAGTTTTAGTCAGTACGCATTAAGGCGACATAGAATTCGGACGCACTTACTTACGCGAACGCTAATTACCGACTTGAACGCTAATATTAGAAAAGTAGTTGATCGCTTCACCAGTGTATGTATCGTGTTTCGTAGTGAAATATAGAATGATCTTTGTTTCACTAAAAAAACGGAGTATTGATGCATCCCAATCTTAAACTGCTTTCCTCCTATTTTTTGGATAATTACGATCCTGAACAGTGCCATCATTTCTTCTTGTAACCTTTTAGATCTAAAAAGGTAATGCTACGATCGGCCTCAATTTCAGCTGTAAAAGTGATTCTATTACTGAACTCATTAAAGTTGTTAAATACATTTAACAAATACTCCATCTTTTCAGATGGGATACCTATCAATATGTCGTCCACATATCGGAAATAAAAATCGTGATTAAAATTTAGTTACTTGAAAAACTTTCTTTCTAAAAAATTCCATAACTACATGTGCAATGACCGGTGATAATGGAGACCCCATATGAACTCCGAAAACTTGTTTGTAGGTTACATCCTGAAAAATTTTGCAACGAGAGAGGCGTTGTAGTCCTTCCTCGTTGATTAGAATACTCCGAGACACCGAAGACAGTGCCCGGCGCCGCCGTCAGATGTCTATCGGCCGGTCGCGCGGTCGGCGAGCGGCCCGAGCGTTCTCGCTCGTGAAGTTCGCCCGGCCGTGCTAGACAAGGCCGACGGGGATTCGAAGAAATCGCTTTCGTTCCAGTGTCGACTCGGAGTGGCGAGGCTCTACGTGGGCTACACGTGCGCTTCCCCAATCCGTCCGACGCTCGAGCCAGCCTGGTGTCTACGTGGGCTACACGTGGCGCAGGACTGCCGCCTACCTTTTTTCTGTTTTCCGCCGATTCGTCACGAGGGCTACACGTGCGGATCGTACCCGCCTTGCCCGCTCAGTGGAATACACTGACAGGCTCCCGTCAGCTCGGTCCATCTGATCTCTATTCCCTTACGTGGGCCACACGTGGGGTCTAGCGAACGGAATACCCGGGGCGGTAGATATCCCGGTTACGTGCGCCACACGTGCCGAGATCTACGCAGCATCCGGTGGTCCATTGAGCCCTCTAGTAACCGCATTTCCGCTTACGGTCCAGTAAGTGGCCATACCCGTCCGCTTGGAGGTTCCGCCCTCCAATCCCGCCTACATACTTCCGCTACCGAAGTGACACCTGTCACGTGCCGCGACCGCCACCCCTGTCAGCCGGACAGCGGGTACCCGTACCGAACCGCTCGTAGCCGTCTCTCGGCTCGTGGGCAAAATCCGTGCCCTCGCGTGCACACCCTCCAGAAGGGTCGCGCCCCACCGTGTATTTTGCGCCCGCAACGCCAGGCATAAAAAACCCCGCCACCTTTTACAAAGACCGCCTATAAAACGGTGTCTTGTCTGTTATAGCTACTCTCCGACCGTGACGCCGCCTAGCAACGCCGCACGGTGTGCCATTTTTCTTAGCGGCGTAAAATTTTTTTCGAAATCGTAGAACTTTTGATCCAAATGAGCTAGAGGAATAATTCTTTCACCAAATTAAAGATAACGCTTTATAGAATAAGCGAAAAATAATTTTAACCCGAAAAATTAAGTTATTGACCGTTGAAATTAGCATGAATATTAATTTATTGTATGGCGTTCGACGACGTACTCTAGGTAAAAATATTCCTAAAAATACCATAATTTTTTCTCTTTTGACTGCCGTCTAGTAATTTGTGATCTGAAAATATTCTGAAAATGTTTGAATTATTATAAATTTTTACCTAATTTTTTAAACAAAACCCGTGAAGTATATTATATGATGGTGTCATATTAATTACGCTTTTTAAACTCACATTGACACAGAACTGTAAATTAAAAACACATTTGACTACAAACAGGTATGTTATTGTTTATCAACATTGTTTAAACAAATAATAATATACGGAATGAATGTGGGCATTCAAAATTAAAATAGGCTTCTTAAAATAATGGTCAAGACTAACAAATAATACTCTATTAAAACATTTTAATTGTTTGATATTGTTGCTAAATTTTATAAACCAATCGGAAGCTTGATTCACAATGAGGTACCTATGATGGTTCATCTTAGGTAAAATATTCCACTGTCAATAAATCACTGTACTTTTTTTTCATTGGTTGCCTCCTCTAATAGTTCGTCATCAGAAACTGCTCAAACTACTGTAATATTTAAACTAATTAGTTAAATGAAGGACGGTAATGTAAATTATGTGAAATGATTTTGTCATACTTTTTGCGGTTTTTAAACTCATAGGTTTTCAGAATTGTAAATTATAAACTAATGTGACTAAATACGATATGTTATTGTTATTCAAAATTGTTTACACAAATAATAATATATGGAATGAATGTCGGCATTCAAAATTAAAATAGGCTTCTTAAAATAATGGACTAACAAATAATACTCTATTAAAAAATTTTAATTGTTTGCTATTGTTGCTAAATTTTGTAAACAGATCAGAACTATGATTCGCATTCACATGTTTATGTACTCACATTTTCGGTGAAATTTACTTCGGTTTTTTTTTGCAATTAATAAAGTAAAATTGTTGACATAAAAACAATTTCAAATATTAATAAATTAAATGAATTTATTAAAAATTAACGGAATAAATTCATTTCTCGGTTTAATTCTCATTAAGTTAAGATGAAATCATTAAATTTAAATATTATTTATATATCTTTTTAATAAATAAAATTTCATATTATTGTAACAAAGAATGTCTGTTTCAATTGGTGCTTCCTGCATTGTGAAGCAAAACTGCTAACCAAATCTTGTCCAATGATTTCTCTTCAACGAATGATGCGAATTGATTGATTTTTTTTCAATCGACGCGTTCTAACCCAACTTAGAGTTGATTAGATTTTGAAGAAGATCGCCTCTACAGTTTTCGAGTTATTCGTAAAAAAATAGTAAAAAACTGTGAAAAAAATGATACCATTTAACAAATTCTATCATTTTCCGAGAGGAAACCAGTGGTGCGAATTAAAAAGCCGACATGTCAAGAAACCGACAGTCAAAAAGCCGACACGGCAAAAAAGTATTATTTTGCTTACCTTATACCTATTTTTTGACGTATCTATCTTTTAAACTTGTAGGTTTTTTGGCTGTCGGTTTTTTGAACTGTCGGCTTTTTGATTTGTCGGTTTTTTTACCTCCACCCGACACTGTTACAGATTGATCGGGAACTTATTTGTTCATCTCGTTAAGGATCATACACAGCCGCTTTATTTTAAATTTCGGTGAGCCGTGTTGGGGTCCGCCATTTTGAATTTCCAAAATTTAATAAGGGATTTGGATTCAGCGGCAAGATACAAGAAATATTGTAATAAAATGCAAAAAACAAAAAAATTCCCCATCAATAGCGCCATTTTTAGGACACCACTTTGTAAATTAAATCGTAATATTGACCAACTTTTAGTAAAACTCATTATGCCACAAGTTTCTGAGCCCTGATACGATCCCGAAACTCCTTCGCAATAAAAATTGGAGTCTACTGAAAAAGTTTTCGAGTTTTTACCACGTTTCTTTTAGTTTAAGTAGACATATTCAAAAAATCAAAAGTGATATCTAAAAATGGTCCTCACATTCGAAAAGAGCATACCTACAGACTTTAGGGAACCTACATTTCATAAGAATATCTCAAAGATATCCATAAACTTATTGAGGACGAAAACCGGCGATAAATTTTGTCGTTTTGGGACAAAACGGGTTAAAGCATAAAAACAGTTCTTTTCGAATCTGAAATTTAATTCTTCGGTTTTTAGCTATATAAAAGATCCGGGCAAGACGGATATCCTCGGATAATATAATATATACGGGAAGTAGGGGCAAAGTGGGTGGTTTTGGAAAAACTTGTATACAAAAAATATGGGGCTTAAGAAAATTTATTTATTTATTTACCTCCTGAAAATTTACTCGGGGTTTTCTTACTTTTGCCCCTCACCCTTTATATATATATATTATTATTATTATTACTTGAATACGAATCCTGTTATTTAGAGAATATAATTATTAATGAGATATTTTCTTGTTCAATATAAAAGTTTTTAATGTCCTAGAAAAATATCGTTTTTCATATATAATTCTACATACAATTAAATACAATTAAATATGATTATATATACAATTATGTGGTTTTATACATAATATGTAGCCTAATTATTTATTGTTTTATATAACTATATATTGTTCTATCTTCGCCGAGAACTTACCAGTAGGAAATATTACTATTTAATACGAAATTGAAATATTCGTTCAAAAGTTGGACAAATTCATATTATGTTTGGAGAAGTTACTACTGGATGTAGGAAAATTTACTTGTTACGTGGTACATTCTGACAAGATACTATGAAATTTTACTACCTGAAGTAACGAATATTTCATTTTCGTATTATAATAGTAAAATTTATTACAATACTATATATAAATAACATACTACTCATGAGTTCTCGATGTAGAATTATATACAATTACAATTATATATAATCCATTTTTCCCCGTGATATTTTGTCGAAGAGAGGATATCAGCTTCATGGTGTATTATAGGAAGATAAGATAAGATCCAAATTAAATTTGAGATTGGAAGGAGTGTTGCTTGATTCTCGAATATTAAGCGGTTTCTGAATATTATTAAGCAATAGAAATATCAGGCAGAATTTTTTTCAGTGGTAGCAGTTTTGCTTCACAATACACTATGAAGCTCCAATTGAACCAAACATTCTTTGATAAAATAACATATTTATTTATTTAAAAAGATATATAAATAATATTTGAAATTGTTTTTGTGTCAATAATTTTACTTCATTGGTTGCAAAAAAAATCAGAAATAAATTTAACTGAAAATGTGCATTCATAAATATGTGAATGCGAATCATAGTTCTGATTTAAATTTATGAAAATTAAATTTATGATGAAAAATTTAGCAACAAAGGTAAACAATTAAACTTTTTTAATACAGTATTATTTGTTAGTCTTGAACATTATTTTAAGAAGCCTATTTTAATTTTGAATGCCCACATTCATTCCGTATATTATTATTTGTTTAAACAATTTTGATAAACAATAACATACCTGTTTGTAGTCAAATGTGTTTTTAATTTACAGTTCTGTGTCAATGTGAGTTTAAAAAGCGTAATTAATATGACACCATCATATAATTTACTTCACGGGTTTTGTTTAAAAAATTAGGTAAAATTTTATAATAATTCAAACATTTTCAGAATATTTTCAGATCACAAATTACTAGAGACGGCAATCAAAAGAGAAAAAATTATGGTATTTTTAGGAATATTTTTACCTAGAGTACGTCGTAAAACACCATAAAATAAATTAATATTCATGCTAATTTCAACGGTCAATAAATTAATTTTTCGGGTTAAAATTATTTTTCGCTTATTCTATAAAGCGTTATCTTTAATTTGATGAAAGAATTATTCCTCTAGCTCATTTGGATCAAAAGTTCTACGATTTCGAAAAAAATTTTACGCCGCTAAGAAAAATGGCACACTGTGCGCCGCCACCGACGCATCGGGCTGCAGTATCCCCCGAAGCACGCGCAAACCAGCGCCCCTCCCCGTGAGACTTAATACGCGACTTGGACTTAAGATTTTTTCTGTAAACACTTCTATTTCAATATATGCATTATTATTGCACGCCGCCGCCACGGTGAGCTTCGATTGAATTTGTCCCAAAAGTTCTTGCACCTCGCGGTTTTTTGTAGGCATCTTTTTAAATTTGTCTCGCGATTATTTTAAGCCGTAAATGAAAATAGTCGATAGAGGGAAACTCGAAATATCTTGATTTTTCGCATTTTTTTCGAGGTTATCGTGAACATTTTCATAAAAATAACGTTTAGATCTAGTTTTTTTACATAAACATTTAGATTCTGACTCTAGAAAGATAATCCCGAAATGGTTTGATTACTTTTATATGTTAAGACTCAAAATATTCACAAAAATACGCAAAAAAACGTGGTTTTTATTTGTTTTCTGTAAATATAATTTGTCATAGGCATCCTGCGACAAAACACCTTGAGAATAAATTAAAGTATACAAAATTATCTGTAAAACTAAAAAAAAACATTGCATTATCTCTTTTGGTTCCAAAGTTAGAGCCTTTAGAACATGCGTTTTAAAAAAAATATTCAGTACAATTTGTTTAAACTTCCACATAATGTTGATTATATTGTTCTATAAACGTCGATGGAAAAATCTGAGAAAACGAGTTCGAGTAGACGAATTTCCGCACAATTTAAAAAAAACATCTTCCTATCTATTGTATTTCCAAAGTTAGAAAGGTTTGAAGTATACAGGTTTTACGTATGTTTATTCGACGTTCATCGCATACTGGAATTCTTAGAAGAATACACCATTCTTGTTGCGGAAATCAACCGGAATCTGTTACTCGGGGGTTTTGGGGTCGCAGGTTATGAATCTAATGTTAGATTTTGAAAATTCAAAATGGTGAATTCAAAATGGCCGACCACAAATATAAAGAGTTACTTGATCGAAATGAAACTAAGTACTCGGGGGTTTTTGGGGTCGCTGATTACAATTCTTATGTTAGATTTTGAAAATTCAAAATGGCGGATTCAAAATGGCCGAACCAAAATACAAAACGTTACTTGATCGAAATGAAACTAAGTTCTCGGGGGTTTTTGCGGTCGCAGATTACGAACCTGATATTAGATTATGAAAATTCAAAATGGCGGATTTAAAATGGCCGAACCAAAATTCCAAAAGTTGCTTGCTCGAGATGAAATTAATTACTTGGAGGTTTTATGGGTTGTGCATTCTTACAAAAATCATGCACATAGAAAAACTGGAATTCCTGTTTAATATATATACTTTAGTTGATTGAGGTAGAACTAAGTGCTCGGGGTATGAAATAAATGAAAAACTTTGGTTTTATCGATATAACAGCTTTATTTATAATTCAAAAAGAATGAAGACTATTGTATTTACATATAGCTCGTTTCAAGCTTGCCGGATAGTCTGAATGTTGTTGAGACACCTTATATTTTGTCCATACAGATTTGAAGTCAGAATGAACGGATTCCATAGCTTGTTCGCTATAAAACCCTAGACCACGCTGTGGTACAAAATTTTCATCTGTACTATACATAGTTGATATTTTTCCCTTAGAAAACATATAAAATAAAACAAATAAAATGAAAACTATTTACATTGAAAAAGATTCTAAAAATTAATTAAATATATTTTTTATTTCAAAGTAAATTATTTTCTTAAGTAAAGTAATATTTGAGAATCAATTTTGCGTTTTACTTTTCGAGTACTCAGTTTCGTTCAAATAAAATGTTTTGAAAATATAATTGCAGAATTTAAAGGAAATTTCCTAGATTTAGGTATACCTGTTACACAGTGTTTTTCATGTGCATGGTTTTTGTAAGAATGCACAACCCTTAAAACATCCAAGTAATTAATTTCATCTCGAGCAACCAACTTTTCGTATTTTAGTTAGGCCATTTTGAATCCGCCATTTTGAACTTTCAAATTCTAATATCAGGATCGTAATCTGCAACCCCGAAAACCCCCGAGTACTTAGTTTAATTTCGATCAAGTAACTTTCTGTATATTGGTTCGGCCATTTTGAATCATCCATTCTGAATTTTCAAAATCTAACAATAGATTCGTAATCAGCGACCCCAAAACCCCCCGAGTACTTAGTTTCATTTCGATCAAGTAACTCTTTATATTTGTGGTCGGCCATTTTGAATTCGCCATTTTGAATTTTCAAAATCTAACATTAGATTCGTAACCTGATTTCCGCAACAAGAATGGTGTATTCTTCTAAGAATTGCAGTATGCGATGAACGTCGAATAAACATACGTAAAACCTGTATACTTCAAACCTTTCTAACTTTGGAAATACAATAGATAGGAAGATGTTTTTTTTTAACTTGTGCGGAAATTCGTCTACTCGAACTCGTTTTCTCAGATTTTTCCATCGACGTTTGTAGAACAATATAATCAACATTATGTGGAAGTTTAAACAAATTGTACTGAATATTTTTTTTAAAACGCATGTTCTAAAGGCTCTAACTTTGGAACCAAAAGAGATAATGCAATGTTTTTTTTTAGTTTTACAGATAATTTTGTATACTTTAATTTATTCTCAAGGTGTTTTGTCGCAGGATGCCTATGACAAATTATATTTACAGAAAACAAATAAAAACCACGTTTTTTTGCGTATTTTTGTAAATATTTTGAGTCTTTACATATAAAAGTAATCAAACCATTTTCCCTCTATCGATTATTTTCATTTACGGCTTAAAATAATCGCGAGACAAATTTGAAAAGATGCCTACAAAAAACCGCGAGGTGCAAGAACTTTTGGGTCAAATTCAATCGAAGCTCACCGTGCCGCGTTTGATTTGAGTATTTTCCTCCTCGCATCGAACCCTGCAAGCTGAAGGTATCCGACAACGAGGATCACGAAGGCGACCCCCCTCCATTGCACATAGGAGGGTCCTCTTATCGTTACAATTTAAAATAAGTTGATTTTAAAATTAATTTGAGGCCTTTAAAAAATTCTGTTTTAGTTAGATTTGTAACATTTTTAATTTCATACCATTTACTATATATAGCTTCATCCACTATCTCATGTGAGATGTTGGTAAACATCGACACTACATCTAAGGAAACTAAAATATGGGTCTTCGGAAGTTTTATTTGTTTAATTTTCTTCCGGAAATCCCAGCTGTCCTTGATATGAGTCTCTTTTTTACCAACAACTTTATTCAGGATATTAGCATAAAACTTTGCAAGGTAAAAGGTTGGTGAATTTATGGTCGAAACAATAATCCTTAGAGGATTATTGACCTTCGGTATTTTTGGGAGCCCATATGCTCTTGGTATGACTTCTTTGTAGTTTTTAAGAATTTGGACGTTGGCGAATTAATAAGGCCAGATTTTTCCCAATTTGATACAAGTGTGTTGGTGTCTTTAGTTGTTGTTGCCATGTATGCATATTTCGAAACTCTGTATGTGTTATTGTCTCCTAGTAATTGTGACATAGACGCAATATAACAATATTTATTCATCGCAACTGTCGTATTGCCTTTATCACTTTTCGTAAAGAATATGTCTTTATTATCATTGAATTGAGTTATCTTTTTATTTTAAAAATTATATGGAAATGTTTGATTTTTAGTATTTCTAAGATTGAAGTTTTTAATGAAGTTAGTATATTCAAAACGGACATTATTTTTTATATCAATTACATTACCACTGTCATCATTAATATTATTAATTTGTCTCACACCCTGTTCTATTCCGGCAATAGAATGACGAATAGGTATGTCCCCATTCATTTCTAAAGGAAAAGAATGTTTAGGTCCATGACCTACAATGTTAATAATTTCTTGTGGGATACATGTAGTCGTTAGATTGACAAACCAATTTTTTTGAATTTGAATATTCTGTAATATTATTGACATTACCGAGATAAATGTTTTGAAACTTCTGTCAAAAGAATTTTCAACCCTAATTAGGTTATCATAATTTTGGTTGTGAATTACAGTTTGTCGTGCAGGGAGACTTTAATCCGGGGTGATTATAGACATTATAAGGGGGAAGCTCCAAAGAAGCACTAATTTTAAAATGGCATAATCTAAGTCCTTTTGAGAATTTTGCTAAGGTGACTTTGAAGAATCGGGTCAGATGGGGTTTTGCCGGGAGGCAATCATAATCGTAATAGTATATCCACAGGCCAATGTTTGCAGACGATTGGGACAAGATCGAAGATGATAATTGTGGATTGAAAAAGAAGCCAAGAATTTTAAGTGTCGAAATACCATCAGTCCCACTTAGGGTGGTAAAACAACAACAAAAAACGAAAGGTAATAGATTTAAATTAAGTTCATTATGAAAGGAAATAAACTTATATGGGGTTTATAGATATCGCATTAGATTCTACACGGAAGAGATCTCGCTTTATTGTTGTTGAATCAAAAGCATGGGTTCCCACGTGAACCTGGCATGTGCTCATACGTTACTCGCTAGCGCTCGTGTGTTTTCGTCATTGCCGAAATCGCTCGACCGTACCCCAGCTACAAAATATCTTTCGTCAAATAGATGATAGACGATAGCAGCTAACATGTGAAAAGAAAGATAAAAGATGATAGATATTTTGTGGTTAAGCTTACTCTCATGGCACAGAACAATCCATGCGATCATTGCATCGACGGGTCGTGTAAAGAAAGCGAGAAATTCCTCTCCGTGTGGCACTTAGGGCTTATTTAAGGATTTGTATCCGGAGTTAATACAATTTAATAATGCGTATTGGTTGCGTTCGATTTAGTCGAATCATATCCCAATCGTATAATAATCGTAACTTAATTGTAGCCCAATCGGCTAGGAATTTTGAGTCTCCAAATCGAGTTTGAGATCTCGAAATCTGTCAGCATACAATATGTCGAAAGAAATACCGAAATTATATTACAACTAAGTTAGTTTTAAATATTATTTAAGATTTATTCAAACTATTTATTCACTGCAGTAACATGTGCGATTTACGGCATTTCCTTGAATAATCATGAGTGGATAGCTTTCGAGAGCTCGAACTTCACTAGACTTTTATTCAGTTGGGGTCTGTTACAAAAAAAAACTTTTATCCGAATGATTTGAAGTCGACATATTGTCATTTGTTGAAATAGTATTTAGTAGAATATTAGTTGTTCTACTGAGTCATTGCGAACCACATTTTTGAGAAAATGTGACTTTTTTACATTTTAGCCATTTAAAAAATTAACTTTTATTATTTTTTAATCTACCACGACAGAAAATATTCTTCTTGTAAAGAGAAAGAAACTGGAACTTGGCTTAGGTATGTGCCATGTGTATGAATCTCTCTGTAATGCTTTAAACATTGCATTTTACTGTGGCCACTGTAATTGGAAATTATTATTTTTTAAGAGCACTCTAACATAGTCCACGCAGTGTCTTTCGAACTTTCGACCCATTTTTCTTCAAGACTTTTTCTTCATTATCCAACCTGATATATGTTCAATTTTTCTACCGGAAGAAAAGTCAATTAAAGATTGTTTTTACGGTGTTTCTGCATTTTACTCTATTTTTACTCATTTTTCTCACTTTTTTTTACTTTTTGTGCCATTAGAAATAAAATAGTATAACGCTAATTAAGGTGCGAGGAAAAAAAATTTCTTCTTTTTTCAAAGCCGAATTTTATAAGTTCCATAGAGTTCCTCATATATGTAGAATTCAATGAAAAATATGCCAACATATGCACAAAAGGGTCGAGGAGAGGCGGTGCAGTTGATATATATTTTGTGGTATATAACCGATTGTTGTGGGATGGGCTTAGAACTATCCGTGGGATACAATTATTTTTATATAATTATGTTGGTAATTTAGAAGACGAGTCGCAATCTATTTCAACTATAGATATTGTAATGCTCAATTTTGCAAACTTCCCTACATAACTCGTTTTTTTATTTTCTTTTCTTTTGTTTTCGAATTCACTCCAATTTTTGTAAAACTGACAAATCCGATGGCAAAAGATAAGAAACATTTCAATGATCCGTATTATGCTCTAGAGTACCAGGAATCAAGTAATAAGAGAATGGTGATCGATAAAAAAGTCGACGCGCCACAAAAAAGTTCGGCTTCAAAAAGATATCGCCGCAATTTACTAGATGAATTTGACGAGTCACCAAATGAAGATCGTATATCTAAAACTGTTAATCGTAATCCGTTCGAAAAAAGCGGAATTTATTCTGAAAACGAGGATGAAAATGTCATTGACCCTATTTCATCCAAATCGACTGAAGAAAGGGAGGAAAACATAGTTGACGAAATTAATAACTTTCAAGAAGATGAATTGTATAGCGTTATTAATAAGCAAGTACGTACTCATTTACTGACTTACCTATCCTAAATATGTACGATAATTGCAAATTACATTTATGTGTACATGTACATAGCTTGTTTGTATCCAACAATTTATAACAGATTTTGCTACATTAAAATTTGCGTAAGTTATCCGTTACCTTTTTTCAGCGGAGGTATAGTTTTTATAACCAATATCTGCAAATATTTTAGTACTTGTACTGTTGAAAATTGTTTGTTACAACTCCTAGTCATTTTTGCTTCAAGAAGGTTACTTATGACTTACCTGTATCTGTGCTAAAATAATGTGCTCGTGTTGATGCCACACACATCTCCATTTACCACAGTTTTCATGATGTTTTCTGTGACCAAGCAGAGTAGCGTGTTACTGCATCCAGTCAATGTTCTATGCGCCAGAAAATTTCTTTCCGTGTAAAAATATACCATCGTACATTGAATTGAAAAGATTCTGTCCAGTTTCTTATAACTCCTAATTGAGTGAGAAGGGGCGCGTACCGCGATGAGGATATCCCGGAGGGTTCGAGATAGTTATGCCGATCGTGTGCGAAAGCGCTGCCTCGTAAGGCCAACAGATAGCGATCTCGTCGGGAGAGTATACGATGTTTAGCCGTGTACAGCGCATATGAAAGCGATTCCTTAGAAGGCTTGAAGAGATTGGAATCTCGTCGGGAGCGTAAACGAGGTTTAGCCGCGTACCGCGCGTATGAAAGTGATACCTCGAAAGGCTCGTGAGATAGGAATCTCGTCGGGAGCGTATACGAGGTCTTCTCGAGAGGGCAGCTCGGGCCCTTCTGTCGCTTGTTTCGTCTCAGCGGCCATGTATTTCTGGAAGGTGGGAAAGTAGCCCAGGTGGGGGTGCCTCGGCGGAGTAGAATGCAGCGGTGGAGTAGGAATCCAGGGCGGTAATAAATACCGACGAGGAGGGATGCCACGGTGGAGTAGGGACTCCGAGTCCACGGAGGGGGAGTAAGGAGAGAATGAAGTTGCTTACCTAGGCTGGAGCTCAGCTGCCCGGAAAGTTCGACAGCCGACTGAATGCCCCTGGTGTTCCACGCTCGGAATTTATACGCAGTTTAGAGGGCACTTGACGAACATTTCTGTTAACATATTATTTATTATTCTTTCTGAATTCTAAAATAAATTATAATATAATATAAACTTTATGCTATTCTTTTTGTAAGACGAAATTGAATGCAAAGATATTTCGTTCCTTTCATTACCCTCTTACTGTGGGGAAGGAACAGAAAAAAAGGAAAGAATGACAGGAAGCACTGCGCCTCCTTAATTAATTGTCCTCAGCAACTGAGAACAATTTAAACCTTCCTATAATTATCAATCGGAAATAAAAATAGAAAAACGAGTAAAATAAGTAAGAAAAGAATGAAAATTATAAACACTACGGCACTACCCGCACTTTGACTTCTCCTCCTCGGGGACTCTTGATGCGGTATTTTGTACCGTAAACTATTGTTGCTGCTGCTACTAATGCTGCTGCTGCTGCTGCTGCTACTACTACTTTTGCTACTGCTGCTGCTATCGTTGCGGCTGCGGGTCGCAGGAGGAAGTATACCTAGATGGAGAAAAATATCTAGTGTTTATACTGTGGGTCACCTTTGACCGAAAAGACGCTGACTCTGACTTATTTAATTTGTTTCTTAACATACTCTTTTCCCGCGGCCGCAGACATCGACGACGACGACGACGTATTCTACCATGGACGCATACTGTATTTCCTCAAGACCCACCGCATTTCATGGTGGGTACCGGCGTGGGATTCGCCGATATGATTTCCGTTCTATAATCGCTATAAATTTCTCTTGGTGATAGCCCCAATGGTGGCCACTTTATCGGAGAAACTGCCTCTCTCGCAGCATTGGCCAATCTCTGTATGGCCCCGGCTATCGCTCCTCTGGTCTGGAGCACGTTGCATTGTCCAGGCTATTGCTCGTTCTCAACTGTTCCTCCGCTGTTCCGGATAGCCTTTGCGAACTGGAGGGTGATCACGGCGAAATCCGTACCGTTTGCTTGTTGGGGTACCTCGATGTTACGGATCTAAGCCTGATTCCCTCGGTTCGACCTGGTCAGTGATAAGATTCTTGCAGCCTTTTTCTTTCAGTCTTCGAGTGGAGTGGGCCGTAGACACAGATGGTCGGAAATAGGTGCTCTCGATGTGCAACAGTCGCTGCCTACCTCTTGGTAACCGAGAGTAAAGCCAGGCCAAATAAAAATTCATGATGATGTTGTTGAGGAACGTATTCTCACTTGTACCCCTCCTGGAAGATAACAAGGGTCTCGTTCTCTCCTGACTTGTCGGCTCGGGTCTGGTTTGCTTCCCTTTTTGCTGCTTAATTCCGTGGGGTTTCTGCTGCCGATTTGGTGGGCTGGACGCGAGGGCGTATCGTGCGGGCATCCTATGCCTCTTCGACCTCGTTTCCCAATGGCAGAATGCGGGTCTGTTTTTGGGCTAAGGTTGTGAGCCGCGCTTTATACGCGATGCAGGAGAGGCGTAGCTTCTCCTCGTCTATGCCCACTTCTCTGAAGGACATTAGATCCGATACGTGAGCCCGCGCCTGATTTTCTTGTCGTCTATCGATTGTATTTCCGCGATTACTGGGAAACTGAAAGTTTTAATTATATGCGGACCATCAAAGCGTAGTGCTAGTTTGGCGGCGAACTTTTTGGCTGCTTTAAAGAGAGGATGTTGTCTTATCAGTCCCTTTTCCTCTACATGTGGTTTCCAATTTCTTCGTTTCAAATTTTAATGTCGTCGCTGCTCCGCGGATGCTTTGCTCGTGTTCCGACGAACGATGCGGAAGATCTCCTGCAGCCGTTTGATTCAGTCGGCGACTGGGACTGTCGGCTGGCCTGTACTTCTGGTATCATGATCATATAAGGTTTGTGATAAACGTGGCTCGCGCCCTTGTATTAGCACGCATGGACAGTATCCTGTGGTACAGGAGACGATCGTGTTAAACGCTAGGGAGATTTCTAGTAATAATTCGTCCCATTTTTCGTGATCGTTTTTGATAACGAATGGTGCGCTCCGTCGGGTTCTCTTGGGGGTGTAGGATGCCGTGAAGTCATGTCTAACTCCGAGCTCGCGTAGGAAGTTTATAAAGTGCCGTAATGAATTGAGGATCAATATCGACGAGGATAACTGGGGGTATACCGAATCGTGCGAGTGAACGCTCTGGAAACGGTTTACAACACGCTGGCGCAGTAACTCGTTGGATGTGGATAATTTCGGCCTATTTAAAGAATTCGTCGGTAAATACCATCAGGGCAGTGTTCCCGTGTTTAGATCGGGGAAGTGGTCCGACGTTACTTAGCATTGGAACTACTAGTAGTTGGTGCTCAACCTTATAGCGTTGACAGAAATCACATCGTTGTACATACGTATTGAGACACCTCGCGGCGCGTGTCTGGCCAGTAGTTTAGGTTCATTATATCCGTATTAGCGTATTCCGAATACCCAAGTGTCCAGCCGCCAGGGCGTCGTAATTTTCATTACGGAATGTCTATTCCCACGCATGAAATGCCTCCCACCCCGCGCGCTCCGTGATTCCCCTTTCGCGCTTTCACTAGCGGTTAGGTTAGAGGGTAGTAGCGGGCGCAGTCCCCCGCAGGGGAATCGGAGGGCAAGGAGGGGGTCGATCCGTGCGTGGATATAGACATAGCCTTTTCATTAAGTACTTGGCTGCGTAGATGCGAAGGAAGACAAAATTTCCAAAAGATGCAGTCTTCCTCATCCGCAGGTCGTTGGATACGACGATATATCTGGCCGTTTTCTCTTACATAGTCGGGGAATTTTTCCGCACGGGGTTCGATTTCTTGGCGTGTTTTTTCCCACCAATGGCATTCGTCTCTGGTGACGGAGGATAGGACCGTCACCAGAGTCATCTGCTGTGGTTGTCGCGATAAATCATCGGCGATTACGTTTAATTTCCATTTGCGGTATTTAACCTCGAAAGTGTATTGCTGTCACTCGAGTGCCCATCAAGCAATGAGGCCGGATGGTTTTTCGATTGGGTTCAGTCATTTGAGGGAGAGATTGTCCGTAATGACATCGAATGCATATCCTTCGAGGTATTGTCGCATTTTCCGGATTCCCCACACTGATGGCTAAACACTCTTTCTCGATGGTGGAGTTTCGTTCTGCTGGGTTGGGTCGTCGATTTGCATAATATATTACTCTCTCGGAGTCGTGGAAGATCTGGGTAAGTACGGCTCCGAGGCTATGCTCTCAAGCATCAGTTCGCAGGGAGCACTTCTTGGTAAAGTCTGGAAAGGCCACGCCCTTCCGTGAGAAGTGTGCGCAATGCCTCGAAGGCGTTTTGATGTTCTGGCCTCCATTTCCAATATTTACTCTTTTTTAGTAGGCTGGTTAGTGGTCTTTGCGTAATTTGGCACGAAGCGACGGTACCAAGAGGTAATCCCGAGATATCGGCGTAGTTCACGGATGTTCTCAGGGGGTAGAATGGGTCGGAAAGCCGAGATCATTTCCGGGTAGGTGTGGATCCTTGCATTACTGACGAGATGCCCAAGATGCCGAATCTCCCTTTTTTAAAGAATTCGCACTTCTACTGTGTTAATCCGGGGCTTTGCCCGTAGTCGCGGCAATCCTTGTTTCAGGTTTCCCATGTGTTCTTCTGCGGTTTGTGACGATAATATCGTCTAGATAGGCGAAGGCGAAAGATTCCGAGTCGGGTCCGACGACTTGGTCTAGGGTTCGTTGAAACGTAGCTGGGGCCGAGTGTAGGCCGAATGGCATAACCCGCCATTGGAAGAGGCCGCGGCCTGGTACGGTAAATGCCGTACACTTTTTACTATTTTCCTCCACTGGGATTTGCCATTACCCGTTTTTGAGATCGATGCTACTAAACCATGTCGCCTTTCGAAGTTACTCCAGCGAATACTTGATGTGTGGGAGGGGGTAAGTGTCAGGGATGGAACGGGCATTTAACTGGCGGAAGTCGATGCAGCCCTTTTTTAGTAATTCGTCAATTTCGTGATCTCTAATCGTCTGCATGGCAGGGTTTCTCGGAAAGTATCGTTGTATGATACGTGAGTTATCTTTCATGATAGTGCGGGAGATACCGTCGGCCATTGCCGCAAGCGCACCTACACTGAGAACACATTGGGTGCGCTGCTATCTTATCGGAGATAACTGGACTGCCAATGACAGTTAAGCTGAGAGACCTCGTAAGGAAATACTGATCTCTCAAACTGAGAGCATTCCCGCGATTTGCTCTCTCGGCATTTTGAGTGAATCACTCATCTTGGGCGAGCTGCCGTGCAAACGGAGTGGGTGTTCTGCACACATGCGCAAGGAGTAGATGTTTTCTCAATGACTTCTTCGTGTATCATGTGTCTTCGACTTTCCCCGGGATTAGGTCAGCTTGTTTGCGGCTTATGAAACTGAGAGTGGTCCCAGTGCGGACAACGCTTTTTGCGGTAGTCCCCTCAATCAGGACACTGGTCAGGATTCTATCTACATTCTGTTGCAGGGGGTTGGACTTCGAGCGCATGGTTCTATTAGGGAACGTCCGCCTCTTGGGCCCGCGAGTTTCTGTCGTCCTGTTTCGTTTTCTGACCGTTGTGGGGGGGGGGGGGTCCAGATTTGCCGAAAATCACTTCACGTAACTAATGGTCGTCCCCTAACTTGGCAAAAATTTAATGCTGTACATTTTTTTCTTTTTGTAAGCTCGAGTAAAAATGCTACAAGATCCTTATTTTTTATTGCAGTATTTCATCGCAATATTAAACATACAAGATACATTGCAATTTGAATAATATAAAAAACATGTTATGTTAGTGCGGTTACTTGCAATATAAGAATATAATTCCTCCTCCTTATCTGTGCAGATTTATATAGGCTGTGGTTTGTACATTGACGAAAAACTTTGGCTGTTAATGAAGAAAAAGAAGCCGCACTTATTTCTTAGAGAAACAGTTAATTTATTTTGGGATAACAGCAAACTACCAAACCGATGCCTTGATTTAACGAAAACTTCAAATACCTTACTGCCTGGCCGATCTCCACGTAAAGAAATGACGCCGAAAAAATTAAAAGTTGTAAAAAGTACGTTAGAACTGTTAAGTCCACATGAATGTGATGCCTCAACTGAAATAGGATGAATACTAATATAACTAATTTTTTTTTAGTATTGTACGAAGATTATTTAACGGGCAAATATAAGGTTGAAAAATGCGCACAGGAAATGGAGAATTTTAATTCCAACGTAGGGAATTTGATACGAGACAGGCGAAGGAAGTATCGAATGGAAATAGAAAATATGCCTTAAGCTATATTTGTAGATACAAGGACAAGGACAAAGGACAGGAAATTTTCCCCCGCGTTAATGACGAATATGTCTGTTTGCGGGTCGGCTCTCGGGTGGAGAGGTACAGGACAGAGACAGACAGTACAAGACAGAACTATAGGCACACACAACACCCACCCAGAGCCAGTCCCCCCTACCCCAATATCGGTACCACCAGCAGATTCGACGGTCTGTGCCTTAGCGAGTACGACGCGGGGCTTATCGCATCTTTATCCGAGATAAGACCCACGACGTACCGACCGCGGATAAGACGCTGACGGTACCGATAACTGCCGACGGGGGTCGGCAGCGGTCCCAAATTCGTACCTTCGCCCAGCAAAGTTCCCCGGTTATTCCACACTGGACATAAGCAGAGAAAATTGCAGGTCGGGGATTCGAACTCGGGCCCTTCGCGACGTTCAGTTCGGGCGGACTAAGACTGACGCCTTAGCCCGCACGACCATCACGCCGACGTTTATATTTGTAGAAACCTTAGGCTCAAATGGCTTAACAGAACTGGTATGAAAGAACCAAGTTTACATTAAAACATATAATAGTATACAAATAGAAATAAAACTAATATGACTTAATTATTTTTTTAGTATTGTGCATACAATTTAATGGATGAAGATGACGAGGATATGGCGAAAGTTTTGCAATTTATTCTTAGATAAAATGCTATGTTTCATTTTTTACCAGGGATTCGCAAAGCGTTTCTCTGCGCGTGGAATTAACGTGTTCCATTTTAAATATTGAAGCGCCTTTTTGCATACTTCCGTGAAGATGCGTTAATGCAAAATTCAGTATATGGGTTACTCGTTTTGAACATCGATCATTTGTTTTGCTCGCAATGAACAATTTGTTTTCTCGTTTAATTTCATTTGTGATAATTCTGAATTTGACGTTTGCATGTATCTACAAATTCCTATGGATGAAAGATGCCTTGTGAAACATGAAAAAGTACTGGTGTGGTAAACCGAAATGTATCACTAAATCTTACTTGTAGTTAATTACAATTTTTAAATGTAAATAAAAATAAAAAAATGTATTTAGGATATTCATCTATATTTATTTATACCTATTAGAAGAGGTGTTTACTAGAACGAATCAGGAGAAAATGTAATTAAAATGATAGATTTGCTCATTGATTGAAGAAGAAGAATAGCGAACACATTCGCTAAGCAGTATTTCCTCGTATTCAGGTTTAAAAATATCAGAATATGGTATTAAAGGTGGCTCGGTCATAAAAGAGAGTAATTAGTGAGTGCCCACTCGTGGCCTTGATTATTTTTGTAAATATTTTTTTAAATAAATATTTTCGAGTGTAATATGGAATAAGCATGTAAAATATGTAATGAATGTAAGTACCATATAAAATAATAAAATATAAAAGTGCCAAATTTCTAATCATCCATTAATCCTAGATGCCCCTAACCTAACATGTCACGTTCCGCGGAATTTAATATTAAATATTTCTTCAAAATGATCAGCACCAATGTATGGTTTTTCAAAAAGTTACTTTTTCATTTAATTCCAATATTGTACATAAAAAGTTGCACTTATATAAATACTTTCCAAACACGCCGTCCCTTACGGCCACATGTTAAAACCCTCACTTTGGACAAAGTTTTTCTTTCTGGGATGTTCGGTGACCCTACTTGAAATTTAATACAAGATATATTTCAAGAACCCGTACAAATTTTTAAAATTTTTTCTATCTTGTACGAATGTTTGGCCGTGCCACCTTAATGCAAGCAGAGTTGATGTTTAACGATTTTAAGTTCACCCCTTGTATATCATCGTTTGGGCCTAAGAACATAAAAAGTTTTCATCGATATTTTTTGGATGTTTAATTGTGTTGCTATTTCAGGAAATGAGTAAACATCAAGCAATGCATGTACTTGAGTATTTGTGACAAATTTTCCACAAAGAACTTAAAAAACGATTTGCACCAAAATAGTATAATATGGTAATAAAATGATGCCCAATAAGAAACATTCCAGCAATTCATCATCGAAAAGAAAGTCCTGGAGTGATAATATAACGATACAAGTGCGAAAGAGGTATTTTCGATTAACGGTTGTAATAATTTAGCGCCAAGAATAGAACAATATTTTTCTTCATACGCACTACGGTGTAGTAAGGTCCGTAAAAGATGACTACAACATTACATGTTTAATAGTTGGAAAACGAATCTGGTAACTTTATGTATTTTTTGGCTTATTGTCTGGTATATTAGAAGAATTGGATAACAAAGCCAGAGAAGCGGTACGTACCCTTACTTACATTTTAGCGTTTTCTCTCTGGATTTATTAGTATTACGTTGAACTTTTTATGTGATGTTTATGTGGTACTATGATGATTGTTCATTGGTTGATAATTTTGTTGCCAAACAAATGCAGTTGGGTTTGTCAATTCCCACACTGCGCGTACTTATTTCTACGAATGTGAAAATAAAATGGTAGTTTATTATTCGGGATGCCTCCCTCTAGAGTAACCAGAACTACTGTTCAGTCAGGTAGACATAAGGAGTAGGAATGCGTTCAGTCGCGCCGTGAATGTTTCGACTAAAATAATAACACTTTAAAAAGGCCGGTATGTAAAGAAAACACGAATATCTCCGAAATGTAAATCGTGATTTTTGACATACTATGTGTAAAATTTGATTTTAAGCACCATGGAGGACATTGCAACTTGATAGATGACACCACTTATTCGTGTAGTGTACTGCAGATCAGCATGTACGTATATGCCAGGCATGATACGTAATTCATACGATGCTCTGTGTTATAAGGACGGTACAAAAGAAATATTCCTTACATTGCTATTAACATCTTAATATATATAGTAGACCACTAGGTGGCGTACACGGTACTACTTATGAACTAATATTAGGTATGCGATCAATATGAGGTAATGAGAAATAATACGCGTAGTAATAATAATGTAAACATCGAGATTCTAAGCTAGGATGTATATGAGGATTTTCCCCCTCAATCGAGGAGAGTTCAATCTGGTACACGGTGGATTGTCTGTTGTGACCACGGAATCTAATATACCGGTCAGTGCCTCAATGTAGGACTTGCCCAGTCCCGTCTTTTTGGGCCGCGGCGGAAGTCCAGCCGATAAAACAGGGTTAGCCTGTGGCGTGGCGGATACACCACGTCACAAAAAAAAAAGTATATATATATATTTTGTTTTATATTTTACGGCCCTTTCTGCCCACTACGGCTAATTTGCCGACTACCGATCGTACCGGTCCTCTCGTCAGAACCCCAGACCCGGCGGAACCTCGTAGTCGAAATTCAACCAAACCAGGCGGAACAAGACCCGGACGACCTGGACGGGGGGGGGGGGGCTGTAGTTAGAACCCCAGCCCAGGCCTGGCCGAATCTCGTAGTCGAAATTCAACCAAACCAGGTGGAATGTTGACTCCCCGATCTAAGTCCTGTAGTCATAACTCGACCGGGAGACAGGACACCTGTCTTCTTTAACTCGATGCAGCCAACGCGTTGTGACTGGCCAAAAATCCTTCTACATTGGATCCTGGTACTACGTCACATTTCAGACCCCATGGGCCTGTCTTGAAAATACTTGTAGGAATTTTCCACACACCCGTCTTGTAGGTGTATGTATAACGCGAGAATGAGACTGGGAATAATGAGAGAGAAAACCATGCCCGAGCAGAATGAGACAGCAACAAACCGCGTTTCAATTAACGCATGCACAACTGAAACGAAAGTTTCCGAGCGGCATAGGCTACCCGAACTACATCGCGCGCGCACGAAGCCGCGATAGTGGGATCCGTGTCCATAGTAGGGCGTCCCGTGGTGGGAACGACTCCCACCACGCCGCGGCGACTATAAATTGAGCTTCACGGCCGAAGAAAGCAGAGTCGCCGGCCCAAGCAGATCGGACAAAGCATCTCCTGGTGCAAGACGATCTGCTGGGGCGAACCGAACCTCCGCTCGGCTGAAATCTGCCGGCATTCCGTTCCGAACCGAACCTCCACCCAGCTGAAATCCGCCGGCATTCCGTTCCGAACCAAACCCGTTCGCACGGCTCAATTAGCCTGTATTTCGTTCCGAAACGAACCAAACTACCGCGCCGGATAGAATTGCGTATTAAGCGCGTCAATTTCATTTACGCGGCTTTTCACTTGACCGTGCCGTTTTTCTTTTGCGTCGCTTTTTCGACTAGGCGTTTCCGCTTCCGGTTTATGAATTGCGCAGTTTTCTAGCGGCTACGCTTTAGAATTAATTTAATCTAGCCTTAAGTTGATTTCTCTGAATAAATCTGTTTGTTATTATTCAGCTTATGAATCTCATTTATTTTAAATTACGGAATTCTTCCTAGCCTCATTTTCGCTCATCTTCTTATCCTGGCATACCAAAGCTGATCTGGCGGCGAAAAAGGCATCACGTTACAAAATTCACGAGGAAGAACACCGTCATGATTCTGCCGAAACTTTAAATTCTTATTGTGATTCTGGCTGGTCAGCTCATCGATTCGCTTTTATTTTTTGATTCATTCCTTAACCTACTAAGATTTCATATGCCTTTCCAGTAGGTTAATACCTTTTTGAAAGGACAACGCAACTACGTGTCTGCCCTTTCGTTACATTTTTAGCCCAGATGACATGGCGTTAATGTCAAGTCGAGTTTATAACTTGCAGATAGGTTACGCAAACGTAGAACATATCCATATCAGACCTTCTTTCATATCCTTCTCGATGAGGTTTCGGCACATTTAAGAATTTCCGTGACGTTTCCTTGGAAAATATTCTCTTTACAAAATAGTGTTCTCGAAGCTTCAGCCAGCAGAATCATACTGGCTGAATACATACCTACATAAAATCTTGTTCTAGAAACATAAATAGGGTTTTAAGATAGGCTTGATTTCTTCGATTAAAATATAAAATTCATGGGCTTTGCCTACCACTTCTTCTCCTCCTCCTTCTTCTTCTTCTTCTTCTTCTTCTTCTTCTTCTTCTTCTTCTTCTTCTTCTTCTTCTTCTTCTTCTTCTTAAATTAATTTTAAAAACTTGTATATATAAATATATAAAACTTTATATAAAGAACTTTTTTCTATATATAATACAATCATTAAAATAATATATAAGAATTATTAAAACTGAATTGATAGTCTCGACGTTTCGGACCTCTCGGGTCCCTCTTTAGGAGTTCAATATTAAAACTTGTCTAATTTGTCATATACATATATAATTTATCACATGCTTTATCGACTAAAATACTACATTAGATATATCATATGATTCATCGCTAAATTTATCATACAATTTATCATATGATTTATCACCTAATTTGTCATATAATTTAACTCATGATTTATCGAATAAAATATTGTATTAAATATACCATCCCTACTGAAAATGTTCGCAATATCATATGATAAATCATATGAGATTTTTAAAATATCAGACGATCCGGGAAACTTTTCATGTGATTTCTCATGTAATTATAAGAAATAATAATAATATGAGAAAATGAATTACAATCATCTGCATTCCTCTAAGATATTAAAGAAATTATAAAAATCTCATATGATTTATCATATGATTTTACGAAAATTTTCACCAGGGATTTGACGCATCACCTAATTTGTCACATAATTTACCCTATGATATATCGTATAAAATATTGTTAGATTTATCTATTTGTCTTATGATCTAATTTATCACATAATTTATCATATGATTCATCGTATAAAATATTGTTGGATTTATCATATGACTTATGATCTAATTTATCATATAATTTATCATATGATTTATCGTATAAAATATTGTTGGATTTATCATATGACTTATGATCTAATTTATCATATAATTTATCATATAATTTATCATATGATTTATCGTATAAAATATTATTAGATTCATCATATGGCTTATCGCCTAATTTATCACATGATTTATCATATAATTTATCATATAAAAATCACATATGATATATCATATGATTTATCATATGATTTATCATGTTATTTTTTTCAGTAGGGATAAAACAATTCCTGGGACCTAGCCACCAATGTCACCCTCCTCGTTGATATTTGATTCTGTTATAAAGCTCCTTCAGCTCCAGGCGCCAAAAAACCATCCGCTCCTTCAAATTCCTTTCCTTCGACGAATTGTGACAAATGATTGGTCCGTCAATACCTCACGGACGTGTGACGTCACCACGAGAGCCGGTGCAGAGTCAACTTGCCGAGGTAAAAAGCTTGAATTTGCTCCAGAGTAAAGACTCGGGCACTCAAAAAATGCTCATGGAACGTAGTCCGAGCCGCTCCGGAGGAATATCACTAAAATTTGAACTCCCAAAAACAAAATTTTAGCAAAAATTCCAGACGAGAATTCGGAGCGAAAACCCGTGCAAAAAAAAATTGATTCCTGGTGGATCAGTGAGTGATCTATGATTGATCCGTAGTAGATCTAATTCATTGATGATCTGTCATTTGAGACGATCACGGATTATAAACGGATATTTAATGGCTTTTTTTCTGGCAAGCTCTGATCCACTATAAATGCGTGCAATGTGCATTTCTGGTGTCTGAAAAATTTACAGAAAGTACTTCAAACATTCGTATTAACGATCAGAGATGGATTTACAATGGACCTCCAAGTGCACTTCAATTACGCCAAAACTACGTGAAAAGGCATTTTGTTATCCGAGACAATCACGGATTATGAACGGATATTTAATGGTTTTCAATTTGGCGAGCTCTGGTGCACTATAAATGCGTGCAATGTCCATTTCTGATCTCTGAAAAGTTCACAGAAAATACTTCAAACGTTCGTAACCAATGATCTGATATGGATTTGCAACAGACTCCCAAGTGTACTTGAATTACGCTAAAAATACAGCAAATGGCATTTTGTATATCGCCTTCAGAAATGCACCGATAAGATTTGTAGAAATAGCTGTTGTGGTGTTCATAAAGACTACAAATACTTAAAAAATATGCACATAGATAATGTAAGTATTGGCTTCAGTGATTCACCAAAAATATATGGTAAATTATTATATGCTGATTTATGACGGAATTCGTGCGAATATTCTCAAATGCAACTAAAGTACGTTCAAACACAACCTTATTGAGGCCTGAGAAGGTATGCAAAATATTCATCGAAAATGTTTCGATGCTGATGTACAAAGTGGACTTCGTGCGACGATATTCTCAAATTCACCGAAAATTCATGCAAGAGTAACGTAACTAACACTAACATCTTCAACGATTCGCTCATTTATCCGGAATAAGGAAAAATCATCTATTCCGGACAATACTCGATTGATTCTTAACCGACGGCTTTCATATTTTGTAGGACATCATATATAGTGGTTCCAATTTTTTAAAAATCGAATCATCTTTAATTTCAGTTTTTTAGCGTAGATTACTACTTTATCGACTGGCCTAGAAGACTCCCCTTAATGGAATTCTAAAATAACTTTGTTACTGATATGCAGGAAAAACTTATTTATTTTCTACACTTCATCTTAATTGGATACGTTTTCTTAATAACTATAATCTAATATGTAGTTTATTTTGAAACTATTAACAAATTAATTCAACATTTAAGTATGTTGTGAGTTTTTCATTTTCTTCTCTGCCGGTTCCTCAGAGTAATCTTCCTCACTCTCGCTTTCCTCTGCTTCTGTCAACATCTCTGTCTCCTCTCTGTCTATCTTGGATTTTAGTATCGCTATCTTTTTCTCCATTTTGCTTATTTCTGCGCGATACCTGGACATTTTTATTTGCTCCTTATCTGGTTTGTTTCCTTTATTCATAGGTCGTCGTAAAGTATTGCACATTTTAGTTATGCAGTCTTCGTAATATTTATCATCGATCTTAAATTTGGCGTGATCATTTACGTATTCTGGTAATAAATAGTATACATTTTATCAAAATAGTCATAGCTTAATACGTACTAAGAATTATGACGTCGGAAAAAGGTTTATTTATTCAGTGATTTTTTTTAAACATTACCAATTTTTGATTGGAACTTGAACACACGAGATTCTATTATTAGCCTCACTTGAAATCCTGAAACTCGCCGATTATTATAAATTTAATTAATTTTCAGCAGTGAACTAATGAGTTATATACTTTAGAATTTTCAAGAAATCGATTTTTCGAAAATGACATACATCTGAGATCCCAGATCAATGGGCCTGGAGACGATAATACTATATAATAATATATGTAATTATACACAAAAATTGAATTTCATATACTTTTTCTGCTTTTCAATGTTTAAACGCGTTTTTCTCGAAATGACTTACAAAGTTGTTGAACACGATATATCAAAAACTATTCAAAAGCCGCTATTTTGCGAAAAATCAATATTTTTAAAAATCCATCTTTCAATCACCAGCGAAGGTCAAATATTAATGAAGTTTCTTTGCCTTTTTGATATCAAATAAAATGGTTTACAGTTATCGCGTTCACCGCACGAATACGTTTTTTGAATGCATTTTTTTAAATTCTATGAATAAGAGGACTATATGAACATTTTTCGTGAAAAAAATTAAAGTTTCCATTTCTCTTAAAAAAATCGTAATAGGCACTGCTTTTGGCCTTCTAAAAGTATATAACCCGTTAACAGTTGAACCGATAATTAGAGGAATGTATGGGTAACGAATCGGTTAATTGACACGTCGAATTTGTATCATTCTTCATTGTATGTTCAGATATACTTAAAAATAAAGTAATAAAGAAATAAAAAATAATAAGTTTTCTCTAATATTTACGTAAAATATTTTTTTATTCAGTAATTCAGACCATTGTCTTAAGAGGAGGCATCTGTGAGATTTTAGCTATTTTATATATTATTTTTTCAAAATCGAAGAAAATAGCTTTTGGTATAATTTTGTGTTAAATCACGAAAGACACCCACAAAACATGACCTTAACAATATAACTTTACTTTGGATAGCTCGATAAATATTTATCGGGATCGGGTCATAACCATTCCGGCCGGTTCTTGTCATTCCTTTCAGTTTATCCGGCCCAATAATGGCTTTCATAAGTCTTCTTGCCATTTCTCCAGAATTTTTTCTATATTTTCTCGTTATAAATTCCAGATCTAAGGTGTCCACGAACACGTCTGATCCTTCCACGAGTTCGATCTTGAAGCACAATAAAATTGCATTTTAATTGTAAAAAATAAGATTTTGACTATCGCAAAAAGTCAGGGAAAATTAATGCAATTTAATGCTTGGCAAGAAAACTGAAAAGTTATTTATAATTAATTATAATTATACGTATTACGTTTATAAAAATAATTATATAAAATATATAAATATATAAAATATTGATTATTATAATTATATATATATATATAAAACTGTGTATAAATTGTAGTGCAAATGATTATGCCGCTTCGAACGAGGCGAGTCAAAGTTTCCTCTCCTTCAACTTCCATGCACATAGCCTATAGTCCCATTAATTTTAATCCTATTTAATTGTTTCTTATATAAAAGATTTCTGAATTTCTTTTACTTCTTTTTCCTTAGCGATTTGTTTATTGATTTTAGGTGTTCCCCTGTTCCTGCATGTTTTAAGACGATCGCCGCTGCTGCTACAATTGTGTCTGAAAATTACATAAAAATTCAAAAAATAACTTAATATAATATATAGAAAAATATAACGTAAGATATAATGGGCGTGTACGATCTTTTTTTACCTAATGTACAAAAAAAAGCAAAAGCCATTATTATCTATAATTCCGCGCAGACCCTGGTAGAAATCTATCCAGTTTTTTTGTTACACTGTCCAGTTTCCCTTTAACACGGGAAAGACCGAAACTAGTAAAACCTGGACTCATTTTCTACTAGGGGAATACAGTAGTATTTTTTATATCTTAATTAAATGAATCTTAAATACAATTTTCTATATTTCAAAGGTCCAAAACGCTGTTTTGTGTACTTCAACTTATTTCCTTAAAATTTCGAAATTCACCAAAAAAAGATATTACAAAGTACAAATGAATTTCATAACCTATGTCTTCACGTCCAATAGTCGTGGGAACGTCTAACGAACGTTGTGATTCCATATCTTTTTCGCCTTGGACTTCGTCTTTCTGCTTATTTCCATTTTCCTCGTCCCTTTTTCTTATCTTTTCGGCTTCGATATCATCATTAACATGATCCTTTTCATTGGATGAGCCTTGCAGTGAAACCATATTTCCTCCCTCTAGATTGTCGACACCTTCTGTAGAAAGTTACAAAAAGTACATAAAGATATCGCAGTGACAGAATGTTTACAGATATACATCAATATTCAATGCATGGAAATAATTAGTTATTCTTTAAAAAAATACAGCAACCTAACAGAACAACGTTATAGTTATTCATTTTTCTATTAATTAACATTTAATTATAAGTGATTTACATAAAAGCGACTGCGTGTTTTACCCTCTTGCTCCCTTTTTTCTTCGCTATCGAAGATGCTGCGTTGATGTAGTACGCCCGAGTTTCGTAACCGTTGAACATTTTTCAGAGATTTTTTAATTCTGGATTCTGATGGCTCTTCCTCTTCACTTTTACCATCTGACGACAGCACCACATTTTCTATTGCTTCGGTAGCTTCTGTTATTATAATTAAAGAAATTATTTCCGCGATTGATATGATCGAAAAATATTAAAAACATATAATTAAATGTTGATTTATTTGTATAATAATTATATAATATTTACACGAATATGCTTACTTGCTTCTTCGAAGGAACGACGTGAATGTAATGCACCCGACTTCCGCAAACGTTGAACGCTCTTCTTAAATTTTTGCAAATGCGACTCTGATGGATTTTTACCTGGGCTTATTATTCTCCCATCTGTAAGGACTTCGATGTTTTCTAATTCTTTCCTCGATTCTGTAATAAATTGCAATTCAGTAGAGTTCTAGTTGTGCTTCTATTTTATTGTTGTTGTACTTACTATTTTTCATGATGACTTTCACTGAATACATCTTTTTTCCCCGCTTTGCAAGTGTGCCGTTTTTTGTACTCATCTTTAAATCTCGTTCAGGAACAATACTTACTTCCCGACTGTTAGTCCACAAAATTAATGCGTAAGACATTCTTGGTTAAGTATCTGACAATGTTTGACAGCGAAAACAAAGAAACAAGCCAACATTCAAACGCCGAAAGAAATAATGACTAAATATAGCATCCCGCATTTAATCGAATCGAACTCCTGTTTTGAATTTCGAGTTGTTCATTCATTTGACTGCTAAAGCATAGGTTATATTTGATAAATGCGATAATTATATTTTTGATGCCACATTTAAAATATGTGGGGTAAAGAATTACACAAGCAATCTCATTACGTTACCCAAACTTTCGCCTAGTGACACCCCATACTTCGGCCCAAACAATATTTTATTATAAAAAATAAAAAACGAAAAATGTGGGATAAACTAAAGAAAAAAAATTCAAAAAAGCAAAGAATTTAGCAGAAAAAATTTTAGTGCAAAAGTTGACAGTTTTGAACCTTAGTAAGAATATCAGAAATATTGTCAGAAAATGTGGGATAAGTGTATGAGAAATCCTCACATCGTCTTCTCTTAGCGTACATCCCATTTTCGACTCATATTTTGGCCCATACATCGTGTAATTTAAGCAAGATGTATTTCTTTAAACTTCTGACTTTTGTTAAAAAAATAATTAGTTTGTGAGAAAATATGCGAAAAACAGCGGGCTCAAAAGTAATAGAATGTTTGGAATAAATATATAGGAAATCTCACTTCGTCTCGTCTGATTACATCCCATATTTCAATTCATAATGTGGCCCATATATACTGTACAACATAATTTCAAATTGGTACGTCCCATGTTTGGGTAATGATATTTATTGATAATTTTCATCAAGGTTCGTTGAATATCATCACACAGTTTATACTGTATCTTTGTGATTATAAATTTTGGGTCTTTTTTAGAACAAATTAAGAAATGGGAGAAAAATTACTACATAAATAGTCTCAACCACATACTTCCGCCTAGTATCATTCCATACTATGGTACGTTCTTTCATGATTTAATGACCAGTACATGCAAACTGGATGTAGAAATAATATGGAATATAAGAATTTATTTGTAACATATATATAATGGCCCATGTTATTTCGTCATTGAATAGTACAACATATGTGAAGATACGAAATGATTCATTTCATAAAATTTTCATGTTTTTTTTTTCTGTCCCATACCTTTGAATTGAGATATTCCGTGTTTGCTTAATGTTATGTAACATCCCAGAATTGATTGTGCTATATGGAACATAATTTCAGTATATGATTGTTTTGAAACCTATACATTTTTATTAGCGAAGAAATATTCTCGTTCATATTTGAATCTATTTATGAATATTAGCTACTTCTGAATCCTGAAATGTAATATCTAACCGATATTATTAACAATAAGTGAACTTCCATATACGCTGAAAGATTGAAGGCAGAAAATTCGATTATACTCGATTCATTGTTTGAAAAAATATAATTTCCTTTTATTCAAACTCAACCGAATTTATTGGTTCTACTATAAATGCTGTATTTTCAATCTGGATATAAAAACAAGCTGTAATTATATTATTTACGTCTACAGCAATGGCATCATTACTAATGTTATTTATTTTATAAATATGTGGTAAATATAAATTATCTATAGACGTTGTATATCCTTTCTCAGCGTTGACAATTTTTATAATCGCGTTATACGTTGCAAAGCATTTGCACAAATTTGTACAAAAACAAGTGGATGATCGAATAAACGTTTCGATAGCACCAAAGCAATCGATGCCTCGAGCATGAAATTTAGCGTACATATTGTTGGTGCGCAAGACTCGAGAATATGATTTAGATGTGTATAAAATTTTCGCTTTATAAAATCTGTTGAATGAATAATACGTATTTCCTTGAACACCCGAATTTCGTAACGCGTTCTCAATATCTTGCGACAATACCATAACCGGTGATAATTTTCCGATAGCAGAGGAATCGTGTGATATAAAATGTCTCTTCATCCTTTCATTTTTGTAAGTTAAATTTTTACAAAATAATTGTGCAGGTGTACCCTCAATCAGTGTTTCCTGTTTTAAAGTAAACATTTTTAAGTAAATTGCAGCAGTGGAATAAATTTGTAATTGGGGGCATTTACTTCCATGCACAAAATTCTTAATATTTCCATTTAAATTTTCTAGAGTAAAACAAGATAGGGTCCATAAAGGTCCAAATTTTTTTACACAATCACTCAAATGCAACAATAAATGAACATTACTGGTCATGTATCTTTCACCGTACAATATTTCATATCTTCGTACAAATTCGTGCAGGGCTCTATTTGCATAATCAATTGAATCATTCGTTATGCTGGATGAGTTGGTGGTTCAAATAATCATTATGTAAAATATTATTTAAAAGGGGAACTGAAAAATAAAAGAACCAGGCTTTATATTCGTTCCCTTTCCAATAGCTTAAATCTTTCACAGATCTAGGTAATCGTTGAATGTTAGACAGCGGTTTTAAAGAAAGCAGTCTTTTATCTATATCTTCAGTTCTCGTAGAAATGGAAAATGGAGCCTCAGAATAGTTAACGTCAAGCCATAAATTTAATATATATTTTACGACCCCTTCAAAAATGCAATGCATAGAATCTACTGTCGTGCTTCTTATGTAATCATAAGCAAGCAATGAGATTATAGAAGGACCTTTTACACCACACACCGACATGCCACTTTCATATGCATCTCTAGCATGATTTTTGGTTTCAATGGAAGTTCGTAAGGCATGTATTTCATACGGGTAAACTTGGACGCTTTCCAAACGTTTACCTGGATGTTTACATACCTGGCATCCAAATTTTCCATTAAATTGTTTCATGTGAAGAAATAATGCCTTTGCAGGTAAGTCGCATGAGCCAGCAATTACCTCGCCTTTAATAATTATCGGAAAATCATAATTATGAATGCTGAAATTGATGCCTGTACGTAATTCGGAAATTATCGGTTGAAGATGTCGGAGGAATAAATTTGGGACTGGCTTACTCGACCCAAACCAAAGACTTTCTAATATTACATTTTCTGGTTTAAACCTTTCTGAATATGGGAGTTCATTGATCACAAGAAATAGAGGCCAGATACCGAATTTCGAAGATTTGAAAATATTTACTCCGTCAGTATTCCACATAAATGTAATATTTGGATGATCTAAAAATACCCTATCATTACGGTTTAATTGTTCCTTATAGATTTCGCCATCATATATGTCCTCATAATTAGTTACATCATGGCGACTTCTATTAAACCTGTGTCCAAGTTTATCATAAAATCCTGGTCGCTTTAGCAATCCTTCTAACTGATTTTTAAGTGGCATTTCAATAAAATATGAATTTGACTGTGATTCATGGTTATTTTCACATACAGAATTCTCATTGTCTAGCGGACAATAGCAAATACAACAATAAAAATGCCGAACTATAGGAGACTGTAATTCGCACAAGTATTTTTTCACCTTATATAGCGATGTTTTGCATAAATTATCTTTCGGACAATGCAATTCGATTAATTTTAATAGATCGGAAAGAAGTACGCCAGTAACATTATGACGTAATGCAAAAGCCATAATACTGATCAGACTTTCGATAACGGTTACTCTAGCGCCTTCGTAGATAGGCTCGTCATCCTCCTTATTTTCCAAGTACCGAATGTTTTCCTCGTCGCTTCCAGATTCCAAATCAATGTCTACGTCTGATTCATCTGTTAATTGAAAATCCACTTTAAGATTATTGCAATTTCAGTTACGTTATATGAATTGAATAGAACAGTTTACAATTTTTTAGAAATTATTTTAAAATTTTGGCCCCAGTTCACTTAAATATTAAACCAGCGTAACTGTGAAAGTTTTAAGGAAAATTGCTCTTAAAAAGCTCTAAATTTTAGCCCAGGCCGTTTTTTGATGAGGCATCCGGATCCGTTGGGTTTAACGTTAAGCTAGCGTAATCGTGGCTTTTTTTTTTGAGAAATTGAAATAAAATATTGCCATATAAGCTTAAAATTTGGCATTGCGGCATTCAATTATAGCAATTTAAAAATCTCTCAATACCCCAGTAGGTTGCGATTCGGATGAAGTGGTTACGACAGCTTAATACATCTACTTTTTAAACTTCGTTTCTTCAATTAAAAATAAAAGTGATAATAATAATAAGAATAATAATAATAACAATAAAACGTGTTTAGAAGTCAAAATGCAGCGAAAAATATGCGGATATTTCCCCCACTCCAACCCCACCGCTAAAAGACCGCCGAGATATAATATCTATATTTGAAATACTGCAATCGTCGCAAATACAGAATAACAGAAAGAATTTAGTTTTATTTTAATATTTCTAATTTTGAGGTCAGTCAAAATCAAAGAGAGGAAATTTAAAGAAGTATAAAGAAAAATCATATTAACCTTAATAAAAACAAGTAAATATTTATTATTTTGGAGTACATATTTGAGTAATTATACAAGCGAAATATCATAAGCTGCCAAAATTAGTAATTGTAAAATACAATTTTAAAACCCCTCCAGCGTCTAAAAGTCGGCACAATCATCGTATTCGACGAGAGATACAGTTATGGAATTACTCGAAGTAGGGGACAAATATCCGAATTTTTTTATCTGCATGAAAACGCACGTCAAGAGTACGACTTAGTTTACAGCAGTCTTCTCTTAGTAAGTTAAATTATTTAAACTGAACTATTTAATTTACCCATTGATATATTTAAACATTTAAATTATTTCTATGTTACCCCGCTAAACAATATTCCGTTACAGCAACATCTTTGAAACGTTGCATTATAGCCATGCGACCAAACTTGTTTCATTGCAAAAACATTTTTGGGACGTCCTTGGAACCAGAAATGTCCTGCCACATTTACGGTTTTTAAATAACGTTTCATTCGTAACGTACCTGCGACGTTTGAAAACTATACATCCAACGTTGTAAAAACGTTACATTAAACGGTCATAAATAAAAATTATAAGAAATTCGACGAATTATTTTATTCAATTCGAATTTTATTATTATTTATGTATCGTTAGATATGTTATGAAAGAATGTTTTATAATTTTACTCGCAAATAAATCTATGAATCTAAGAAAAATCCGTCCCGACCGAGAATCGAACCCGGGTCTACCGGTTACAACGCTGACGTCTTAACCACTACGCTACGCTCGCATACGTATTAACATGCGAACGAGAGCTCTTATACTCAATCGTAGAAGGCTTCTTGATAAATGCGGGTTTAGTTTAAACAAGATATGTTTAATTAATTTTGTCATTTCTATATTGGGAATAATAATATTTTAATATTATTTGACTATTTTGTAGTAATTTATTGTAATTTAAATAAATATTTTTAAGATATCCGTATAATATTTTTTTTAAACGAAATGGATTAATAGACAATGTTTAAAAAAATGTAAAGTTAATTGACACACGTATATTTTACAAATGCACTACTTGGAAATAAGTTATGAAATTACGCGGATATTAAAATTAACACAAGTGAACCACTTTTTAAATTATGAATTAAATTTAATACAATTTACATTAAAAATAATAAGGTGCGAGTTATTTTTCTGGACAAGTGACGGAAATTTACAAATTTTGTACATAAATATATTAAAAGCGAACGAGTTTTTTAAAATAAATACACTGTATATATAAAATGCATATTCTCTAAATATTACAAAACCCGTTTCAATTTCAAATGTGAAGTATAACAATAGTTAAATTTCACTTCATTGCAGTCTCAGCCTCAAATTACTCTATATTTTAAATTAATTTTTGTAGTAATATTACAAAAAAAATATTGAATTTAATGGACATCAATGTATTTAAGTTACACACGTATAAGAAATAAAAAGAACAAAATTAATAATAGCAAATAATATTATGCACCAGAAAAAAGAATAACTATAAGAAGAAAAAGATTGCATGTAAATCATGCTAATATACGAAAATAAATGCTGCATTCGAAAGCTTCCGAATCTTGATGGCGAAGTCTGAGGTGGAACCGGCCGAAACGATAGAAGATATGCAACAAATCATGTCTACGAAACGTTGCATTCGTAACATTACATGAATGTTACGTTAGTAACCTGAATGCGACGTTTTAAATTTCCTTGGTGATTTTGTGACGTTGCAGAAACGATTCCATAAAACGTTTTTAAAACTGTTATAAAGTGACATTCTGGTAATGTTACGCATTAGCTTTGTGTATTTAGATATTGTGCAACGTCGTGTAAACGGCATCAAGAAGTTGTTACGAAACGTTACGTTTTTGCCATAAATGGGATAACATGTAACGTTTCATTTACGTTACATGTTTAGCGGGACGATACATTATATAATGACTACTAAATTATATTCACCTTCAGCGTATTCTATTTCGTTATTAACTTCAGGCACAGTATTTCCAAAATCATTTGAATGAGTACCACAGCTGTCATCAGATATAATATCACGTTCGAAACTTTCATTATCAGAATCGGTTTCCCTGTATTCAGATTCACCATTCAAATAATCCATGATTTCATGTTCTGAATTATTGTTTTCAGTTTCAGTGTTGTTGCCATATGATTGTTGCAAACCACGTATTGAATCACTAAATAATTATATGAAAGTGAAAAATGAAATTACATAAAAAATATTGAACAATTTTTCCAAAATTTACGATCACAATTAAGTTTGCAGTCTAAGTATCACAACTACATTTTACACATTTTGAATATTAAATAAATATCATGTTCATACTTTTGTTCATCAGATGAATTGCTTTCAGCCTCACTTTCATCCGAGGTCATCTCTACTTTTTTAAGAATACGTCTTCGAGTGTTTGGTGCGTACTCTTTCAAGAATAATGGCGTTCTTGGCATTGCCTGCAATATATCACAAATATATATAGAATAAAAGGGTGTAAAATAATTATAAACGTTAAGACAATCAAAGATCCACAGAATCGTTATAAAGTAGTAGAAGAATAGTAAATATTCGAAAATTATCTATTGAGAGAAATGACGAAATTATTTCCAAATGTTTTCAAATCTAGCTTAGAAGCAAAATGTTCAATAAAATTCTACAGTAATAATTTAAAGTTGATGAAATTTTAGCAATATTTCTATATCAATATCATAGACAGCCAAGTCGTAAATAATTACCGAACAAAACTGTTGAAAACTGTTAATAATATTTTACGTACTATTATTCAGAGGAAAAATTAACGAAAACTATAGAAAGTTTTTTATCTTCACTAACTATGTGTTGCATACATAATTGTCATAATTTAAGTAACGGTACTGGGCGTAGGTTTTTTCCACTAACTGTGGTTTTTTCCCTACGCCTTTGCACACCCGAATGGGGGTACCTAATTTGTGGACGGGGACCTAAGAGATATACATTTGTAAAGGTCCTAAACTGGCGACGATATGAATTATTAAGCTGTTGTAGAAATAGTTTAAAGTCAATTCGTTAAATGTAAAGAATAAATATAATGCGTGTTGATTATGAGGTATGGAATGAAGCTTTATGTGGCCATTGTCTCACTTCTAAATGGACAGTAGCTCTTAGGTTTCGAGCACGTGGATTTGAAGTCGCGCTTCGAATTTTGGTCAGTGCTGGCCTTTGAGTGAACAAGAAGTTTAGAGGTTCGTAGCATGGCATTTTGATTTGGTTTAAACTTATGAGAACTCGCTGTGGAGTTCACAAGTTTGGATTGCGGACAATGTCCGATTTGCCACTGTATCGCCTCTAAATGGATAGTAGCCAGTTGGTTTCGAGCACGTGGGACGGAGTCGCGCTCTGTCTTTGGTCAGTGCTGGCCCTCGGGTGAACAAGAAGTTTGGAGGTTCGTAAGGTGGGACGTTTTATGAAAATCAAAATTCAAATACCCGTCGATAAAGCGAATTCCTATCATTCGAAATGGAGCGTCCTTAGCGATGAAAAGTGCGTTAGCAACGGTGATCGCCTTTTTTGTTTAGAGCAGAATCTAGCCAGCCGGGAGAGAATCGACAACTCGAAAATTTCGCATCCGCATCTTAAGAGGTTATATCGTCGCCAATCTCGTCAAAAACAGTTTTGGGGAAATAAATTTATAGATTTTTGAAAACCCCACACCGCCGGAGTTTTATTTCGTCCCGTGTTGTTATACTATGTATATAAATTAATAAAAGGTAATAAATTTATTCAATTAATATTAGTCAATATGTTAACTAGTATATTATTTTCAAAAAAATATATAAAATGAAATATCTCCAGTAGAAAATTGTGGTTAAATTATCAACCTGTTAAAACTTGGAAATCATAAATTAACATATTCGAGTTTTATGATAAAAATCAATAATTAACAAAAGCTATACAAAAATGTTTTAAATGCTTTTAAAAACTATGAAAATTTACAAGAATTGTTGAAATATGTTAAACTGTTAAAAAACTTTAAAAATCATCGCAAACTTCTCAAAATTTGTTCAGAACTATCAAAAATTTTGGAATATGGTTAGAAATCTGAAAATAATCCCGATTTTCAAAAAGCTTGAGGTTATAAAAATCAGTTAGTATTCTTTTGGAAATTATCATATTAAAATACTTTGAAAAATAAGGATTTAATCAAATGCATATTCTGTGTAGAGGTTGGCATAAAATCAATTTATTTTCTTACGATATCCTTGTAATGATGTTATTGATGCAATCGACTGCAGCCTTCAGTTACAAAATGAGATTAAAAATTTCTTACACACTTCAATGAAATTAGTCCAGATCCACAATTAAGTAATTAATTCCGGCAAATAAAACATCATAACAGAATGTCAACAAATCTAAACTATTTCTGTCAATGAGTTGCAAATGACGTCAAGAGGTTGATATTTTTTTTTATCTTGATCGGTATACAAATTCAAACCGTACTTCAAATGTTCGATAGTGTCTTATTTACAGACATTGACAGCAAACGTTTAGGTTTATTTAGATCGTGGAATGCTTTATTAATAGTATTATTTTCTGGAATTAGTAACTTGATTGTGGAAAGTTGCCAGGATGGAATGAAGATTTTTGAATCCAGGGGGAAATTCATCACCAATTAAAAGTGATAACAGGCTACATCAACTTCATATTTCCAAGAATATAGTGAGGAAATAATTTTCTTCTCTGATAAAGTTATACAAAATATACATTTAATTAAATTTTTTTCTTACCTGAACTTCGAATAAGTTCATTTGAATTTTCAAATTTTTAACACTTTTCATAAATTTACCTTCAATATTTGGGCGAAATTTTAAACTTCTGGAAGTGTGCAATATTTTGATTTGTATTTATTATCAACAGTAGTTATTGATAAGTTCGATAATTTTCGGTATGTAGATTACTCTGACAAGTAGCCTGCAAAGTTCTGCTGGACAAATTTAAGTTTCATACATTTCTTAGTAAAAATTATTAGTTAATGTCTTGGCTAATATATAATTTAAATAAATTTAACACATTTTGTGAATTTATTTACATAACCTACTCCCAATACATGAAACTTCTTACAGTTCTTAATAATATTTTCCCTAAATGATAGGTCGCGAACTATTACCAACAATTTTTCAATATTTTTCGACAGTTTTATTCGATAATTAATTACGTCTTGCGACAATTTCAAAAATGCAGTTTATCTTAACATGTTTTGAAGAATATAATTTTGTTATTTTTAAACAACCTTGTCCAAATGTGCAATTTTCCGACTGATTCTTTCATCGTCAATAATTTTAAAAAATTTTAAACAATTTTCGATAAATATTTAGTCATTGTCATTAGTTTTCGTTCGCCAATTTTCGATATATAGATTTATCTGACAAATAACCTGTATAGTTCTGCTGGACAAATTTAAGTTTCATACATTTCTTAGTAAAAATTATTAGTTAATATGTCTTGGAAAATATATAATTTTAATAAATTTAACACATTTTGTGAATTTATTTACATAACCTAGTCGCAATACATGAAACTTCTCACAGTTCTTAATAATATTTTCCCTAAATGATAGGTCGCAAACTATTACCAACCATTTTTAATATTTTTCGACAGTCTTATTCGATAATTAATTATGTCTTGCGACAATTTCCAAAAATGCAGTTTATCTTTACAAATTTTGAAGAATTTAATTTTGTTATTTTTAAAGAATCTTATTCAAATGTGCGATTTTCCTTGTGATTCTTTTAGTGTCAATCATTTAAAACAATTTTAAACAATTTTCAATAAATATTCATACATTGTCATTAGTTTTCGTTCGCTTATTTTCAGTATATAGGTTACTTTGACAAATAACCTGCAAAGTTCTGATGGACAAATTTCAATTTTGGTTTAACATATTAATTTTAAATTTATTAAAAATTTTAAGTAATAAGTAATACTTCTAAATGCTCAAAGAATGGGTCAGTTTATAATCTTATAACTGGCAGAGGAACATAATTACTTACTACGATTTTAAATATTGTTTCTTATTAAAAATGCAATAATGTGTAACAACGACAAAAATAAACTTTCATGAATATTCTTTTCTAATCTTTCTCATTCAAAAATCTAGGCTGAATATTTCTTCCTTTATTTGAAACAATATTGTTTTGGTTTGGTTTCGATGAAAATATCAAACACATCTTTCATGAAAATCGAAGGAAAGAGAAACACTAATACATATAAGAATCGAAGGCATCGTTAGCGATATAGCGACGCATGAACGTAAAAATGGTCAAATTAAAAATCGATGATTTCAAATTTTGGAGGGCAATATAACCTCATGACACAACCTCAAAGTGTCGGATCAAAAAATAAAATATGCGATGCCTGTCCCTTACGACTCGAGAACCCGTAACACGATACTCGCAAATACATACACAGAATCCCACGAAATTATAAACTCTTCAATTTTTAAAAATCCACGATTACCCCAACTTAACTTTAAGATACCGTAACCAACCCGCACCTGTACGTCTCACCGATAAACGGCCTAAGACAGAATTAAAGTTTGTGATGATCTTTACAAATTTTGAATAATTTAATTTTGTTATTTTTAAACAATTTTGACCAAATGTGCGATTTTCCGTCCGATGCTTACATTCTTAAAACTTTTAAACAATTTTCAATAAATATGCAGTCATTGTCATTAGTTTTCGTTCGCTAATTTTCGATATGTGGGTTAATCTGACAATTAACCTGCAAAGTTTTGCTGGACAAATTTAAGTTTCATACATTTCTTAGTAAAAATTATTAGTTAATAAATTTAACACATTTTATGAATTTATTTACATAACCTAGTCGCAATACATGAAACTTCTTACAGTTCTTAATAATATTTTCCCTAAATGATAGGTCGCAAACTATTACCAACCATTTTTAATATTTTTCGACAGTCTTATTCGATAATTAATTATGTCTTGCGACAATTTCCAAAAATGCAGTTTATCTTTACAAATTTTGAAGAATTTAATTTTGTTATTTTTAAAGAATCTTGTTCAGATGTTGCGATTTTCGTTCAATGCTTACACTGTCAATAATTTAAAACGATTTTCAATAAATTTTGATTCATTGTCATTAGTTTTTGTTTCTTATCTATATTTACCATAAACTTCGATTAAATTCATTCATTTTTTCGAAGTTCTGGCTATCATTTAAATAAAGAATTCAATTTTTAATATTTTTTGCTGAACTAAATTCGATCAGTGTTCGTAAATTTTGATTATCTTAGAATAATCGACCAATATCACTGATTTTAAGACAATTTTAAATAATTTCGCCAAATTTGGACATCAATTATATTTATATTGGAATATTTTGCAAATTTCATTAACTTGCCATGATTACTACTGTTATATAATGTACTTTTTATTAATAAGTTGAATCTTTAGATCCATTGCTGAGTAATTTCATTAATTATATGTTTTATAAATGATTGTAAAATAATAACTCAGATTGTTTTGAAAATTTGAATCATTTTTATATAATTCTCGTTTCTTAGGTATATTTAGATAAATTAAATAATAAATTTAGTTTTGCTGACTGTTAGTATTTTTCAGTTTTTCAATTTATGCACGTAGTAATTAATACATAACCCTACATTAAGACTGTGGTAATATATCAGTTATGTTTATATAAAGAAGGAGAATGTACGCCTTAATTTTTTGGACGGAGTCAAAGACTACTACAGTCATGAAAGTCTCAGAACTTCCTGGTCCTGTAACGAAGGGGAGCGAGATTCCCATTTTGTATAAGACGAACATGTATAATGCGCGTATATTAGAAGTTAGTGGTAAGTAAATTTTATGACATAATTGCTTGGTTATTTTTTCAGCATCCTAATATGTAGCAATTATAACTTGCAGAAGACAAAGGTTGGTTGGAGAGTTTATATGTGGACACAAACGGGGACCTCCAAAAAAATCGGAAACAATGTTCTTCAAAAAAGAAATTAACAGATTCAAAGTCAGATAGAAAACATGAACACAAAGTCAGAACTGAGCAACTAAGAAAATTTGAGGAAGAAATTTTGCAGGCCGAATTAAGAAATGAAGATGTAATAACACCAACAGGTAATCTAATATCTTAAACGAATTTTGTAGAATGTATTCGATAGGTCGGTCCAAAAATAAAAATATATACATATAAATCATTATAAGAAATACATTAAAAATATAAAAAATATAAAAAGTTTGGGTCCAAGTAAAAGTTTTATTAAATTTTTTTGATGGTAATATAAATTAATCTTGAAATAAAACCAAAATGAACTGATAGAATTTAAGTTTTCCCAAAACTTCAAGTTTATAGCAAATTATTTATGAATACGAATAAAGATTAAATTAATTATGAAAATTAACAACAATTTTCTGATTCGATTTGTTATTAGTTCCATCACTTCGAGATGTTGAATCGTCCACTATAGTGCTGCCTCAAATTAGTGACGTTGGAAGAAGTGATGAGATTGAACCATCTACTTCAAGGGAAACGAAAACTGAAATGGTTAATTACTAATGTAATAGTTTTCGATTCAGGAGGCGTATAATGACCAATTCATGTATCCTTCCCGGATCATTTCACGCATTGATTTTCTTTCGTTGTGAGAAATTTTATGTGAGACATTTTTACTCCTCCAAAATCAAAAAATATTGTTCGCACCAGAGGCAGAGGCGCAAAGTAACGCTTTTGTTATGAAAAGTACTATCTCGATTCAGAAGGTGTCAAAAATGGCTGATTTTAACAATGATAACTCAGCAAGAGCCCTATCCTGATGCACGGGTCATTTTGAGCCTCGTAAAATGGACATTTTATACTTTCTGAAACGAAAAATATCTTTTAACGAATTACTTTTTCAAAACAATAAATATACAGAAAACTGTAATTAAAAAGAATTAAAACTATATTGTAATGCAATTCTGAATAATAGTACTTAGAAATGTCTAAGTATTATTAGGTTAAATAGCTTCTATATTTAAAGCTATAATAAAATAATCGCTTACAGTTATTGATCTCAATTAGGTCCAGATAGATCCAGAATCAAATATTCTTATTGAAAAAACGGAGCTCAGTGCGCTGAAACGATTTAGAAGGAAGCCTCGTGAAATTTCCCGTAGGCTACTTAAAATGATAATTGGCGAAGAACAATTAAAAACCATGAGCGCTTTAGGAATGAAACGAGGAAATAGTACCCCGAAGCCAGCAGTACATGAAGATATTAGGAAAGCAGTTTTCAGTACGTTCAAAGAAAAATACACATTATTATTTATTTGACAAACCATATTTTATTTATTATGTTTTCCCTCTCCTTTCCTTTTCCCATTGCTTCTTTTCCTGTTTGAAAAAAGACAAATTTCGTTTTTTGATAATTTACCACCTATCTCTGTCGAATTTGAAAGAAAATCATTTGTATCCATCTCTAAAGGGGTCTTAAAATTAAAAGGTTGAAATTTTCTGATGCAATGTAAAGAAAATCTTCTTCTTCTATTATATTAAAGTAAAATAGTCATAAAATCTCCCACCATTCTTTGAAAAGACGTCACAGTACATTTTCAGGAAATTTTATTTAATTTAAACATTATTTCTGAAACGTTATTTATCATTTTTATCAGGATTACATGATTTTTTGGTAGATACCTACTTGTAAAAGTTATACTCATCCCGAACGAGCATTAGCGAGCGAGGTTTTAATGCTAGTAACTAATTAAACAATAACAGGATTTTTAAATCATAAAATCACAAATTTATAATATTTATTTCAGGTTATGTAAGCAAAGTAACACTGGTGCCATATACAAAGACTGATTTCCATAACACGATTAACTCGATGATTGGAACACTACGCCATCCACATGTTCCGAGGAAACCTACAAACGAAGGTCCTGCACTTTTCGGACTGTCACTGAACATAACCCCGAAGAAGCCAATCTCACCGACACAGTGTCATAAGCGAAGTCCTTCTCCCACGGTCGCAACTTTATCTGAATCTGACACCGGCATAAAAGAAGTTCCTTCTCAATCATGTTCCGCGCAACTAGACAACAATTTGCGACGTGCTCCATCGCGTTTGCCATTTTCAGATCTCTGCACATCTGGTATGAAAGCGCGCAGTCGGTCACCTTCGCTCAAAAAATTTTGTAACACCAGCCGTGCATCCTCCATATCACTATCAGCGTTTGATATGCACACTATTAAAACACCCCAATCGCTCTCCACTCAATCTGAACAGCTCCATAGTCAAAGCTATACACCCCCTCTCGATCCTTTTACGAAAAATCATTCACGCTCACGAATGTCAAAACGATCGCCATAGTCAAAAAATTCATCATCAAAAGTTTCACATTTGAATGAACACCCATCATCGATAAAACGATCTTGTGTCTTAACGCATTCACCCTCCCCGAAACATTCTAAGGAAAGAAATCGTTCACGAACCCCCTTGTTTAAAGGTTCATCCTCTTTGAAACAATCGTCGTCAAAAAGTTTAACATCACGTTTATCTAAACAATACACGTCACCAAGACATTCCTCCAAGACAGTACGTTCAGATTCGCACATACGTGAACGTTCATCCTCTTTGAAACGATCTGCTAGCTCGGAATATTCACCCTCTCTCAAACAACCATCAAAAAGTTCTAGGTCACATTTATCTAAGTTTCATCTAAATTCATCTTCGCCAAGACAATCGTCCAAGGCAGAACGTTCAGACTCACGCATATGTAAACGTTCATCTTCATTAAAACGGTCTTATAGCTCGGAATATTCATCTTCTCCAAAACAGTCATCCTCTAAAGGCTCAATCTCTCACTTTTATAAACATCCATCAACTTCAAAACGATCGTCCTGCAGAAAACATTCATCCTCAACCGTATCAAAACGTTCACCTTCTCTTCAACAGATGGACACAATAAGCTATTCGCCATCCCCAAAACGGTCCAAAAGGAAAAATCATTCACGTTCCCCTAAGATAAACCGATCACCATCGCCAAAACATTCGTCCTTAGAGTATTCGAGGTCGTACTTGCACAAACGCAAATTGTCGCCGAAACAATCATCCAAAAAATGCCGTTCACGCTCGCCCATGCCGAAACGTTCACCTTCGCTAGACCGGTTGTACATGTCAAAATATCCGTTGCCCCGGATACGACCAAAAAACAGATATCGTTCACGTTCCCCTATATTAAAGAGATCGTCATCATTTAAACATTCGTCCTCAGACAGTTCGCGGATCCATTTGCACGAACGTAAACGACCGTCCAAGAAAAATCGTTCACGATCGCGCATATATGAACGTTCACCCTCGTCAAAACGACCATATGTTACAAAATATTCACCTTCACTCAAATGGATCGAAAAATCTACGCATTAGTCTTGTGACACATATTGTGGCTATTAATTTATTTATCACCTATGTTTACTTTGATTAAGTTCTATCTTTACGTGTAAAGTTGGAAAATAAATAAACTTCATTCGTTTTCAATACGTATTTTAAAGTGTTTAAAAAAATGTCAGCGTATGTAATTTTTACCGTTAATCAATATTGAGTATTACGAATCATTTTCCAGATATTTTTTTAAGGTCCTCTGAACGTGATGAAAAGCTAGAAAACTTTGCTCAGTTAACATTCATTTCCTAGACATTTTTTCAGGATTTCTTTGCAGAAATAGGTTTGTCATCACTAGGACTCCCGGGTTAAGTAATACCATCAAGATTCGTTGTTTACAATAAGAAAAATTAAATCTAAAAGTTTGATTTCTGACGTTCCTATTTTTAGGTTACGTCAAACGTTAAACTTTTTGGTTTAATTTTTCGTATTTATAAGCAACAAATCTTGATGTTATTACTTCACTCGACAATCCTTTTGATAATGAACCTTTTTCTGCAAAGAAATTCCGAAAAAAAATGTCTGGGAGATGAATGTTAACCGAAATAAAAGTTTTCTCGCTCATTGGCAGACACGAGGGCCTCAAGGAAAAAATATTTCTTATTTTATTGTATATCGAATAAGTAATTTTTAATAAAAATTAATATTAAGAAAGTAGTAAAAAAAAATCCAGGGTAATGAATGAGTTCTACAGTTATGTCTTTTCAAATTTAATATGAATATTGCTTGTAGTTAAATTTAAATATTATGGGCCCTATAGCGCTAGTAGTAATGTGGGCACTATGGGCCGTCATAACAAACGTGACTCATCGAGGCCACTTACCTCTTGGAGCCCCGATGAGTCACGTTTGCGACGTCCCATAGTGCCCACAGTAAACTAATCATGTGACAATCGTTCTCTCTCTCTCTCTCTCTCTCTCTCTCTCTCTCTCTCTCTCTCTCTGTATATAACTCGGCTCGATTTAAAGTTACTTTAACGAATGATGGCAGATTTTGAAGGTTTTTTATAGAGCTACAACTTACCTCAAAGAGCATATTACCTGCAATGAATATTTCACCAGTTATCGATCTAAAAAGGGTAAAAATTGCCTTTTTTTGCAATTTTCGCGTCTAACTCGTTTCCATAAAATGCTAGCGAAATATCATATAGAACAATGTTGTAGAGCTTGAAAAGGCGAAGAATTTGGCCCCTCATACGTTTCGTTCTGATAAAAATTGAGACCGTCGGGAGACGTTAAAAATCAGAAAACAGACGAAAAATGGATTTGGCATTACAAACACGTGTACCCGGCGATACGACTCGAGATTGACTAAGGGATCACCGATGCATCTTACTACAATAGCACCGGTTGTCGAGAGAACACGTGCACTTCTTTTGAAATTCAGCACATTCCACGAAGGCACACATCTCGATGGTACAATGTAGAGATATATTATGAGATGCACAATACTAAATATTTAAAATAAAGCTAATTACATTTATCGTTTACCGTCGAATTTATTATCGTTGAATTTTCAGTGTTTGTGATCGTATATATGTTTTTTAATAAATAGGATTCTCAAGTTGTTGGTATAAAATATGTTAAGCTGTGAAAAATTACTTTTTATAAGCAATATTTTTATCGAGTCACACGATGCAGAAGTTCAAGGTAAATATATTTTATTACGAGTAAACCAAAGAGAAGTAAATATAAAACCGCTAATATGTAATGTCTAGTAATTACAAATTAATTGAATTATGTTGAGTAAAACTAATAATATTGCAATCAACTGATTTAAAAAACACACGTTAAAATGAATACAAGGCTTACATTTAATTTTCTCAAAAACTCTGTCCAGTACATGTACTATTCAATTTTCTAATATTTATTATATTCTTTTTAGCAATATCGTGTTTTGTGTATAGGTGATAAATAAATACATACTATTTATTTATAATGATAGAATTATTATTTTCACACATTTTGACTTAACAATATTATTATAGTAATATTTGTTAACATATAAATATATTCCCATAAAGTCTATAATTACATACAATATAAATTCATATTCTTGTAAATTGAAATTAACATCGTATATTCGCTGTTATTGTAAATTGTTTAACATCACTTTTTACAATTCGTTTAACTTGTCAACAGTACTATCTAAATGTAAATTTAATGTAAATTAATTGAATTATGTTGAGTAAAACTAATAATATTGCAATCAACTGATTTAAAAAACACACGTTAAAATGAATACAAGGCTTACATTTAATTTTCTCAAAAACTCTGTCCAGTACATGTACTATTCAATTTTCTAATATTTATTATATTCTTTTTAGCAATATCGTGTTTTGTGTATAGGTGATAAATAAATACATACTATTTATTTATAATGATAGAATTATTATTTTCACACATTTTGACTTAACAATATTATTATAGTAATATTTGTTAACATATAAATATATTCACATAAAGTCTATAATTACATACAATATAAATTCATATTCTTGTAAATTGAAATTAACATCGTATATTCGCTGTTGTTGTATATTGTTTAACATCACTTTTTACAATTCGTTTAACTTGTCAACAATACTATCTAAATGTAAAGTTATTAGTTCATAAAAAATGGCAAGCGAACACTCTTTCGACAATATTTCACTTCTTGCAGGCATACACGTTGCTACAATATCATCGGTAAATGATCGTGTTATATCGCGCACTATTTTATTGGAAAATATCTGCACCTGAGCCTCGTAGGCACACCGCACTTTGTCTTCCACGATGCGTAAAACATCTCGTGCAATGAGACTGACGTCACTCCCAATTGTTACCAAATAATCTATTTTTTTATGAATGCACCTCGAAACACCCACTAAACAGTCGAATGTTACCTGCTTTAGAATTAAGCACCTTCGAAAACGTTTCACAGACATACCACCCACGGGTCGTTGGTTGTATTCTACTTCGATTGCTTTATCACCATGACTGTACGTAAAACGAACCGATCAACCTTCTCCATATATTTTTTGGCCTACTCTGATAGACCCATCATCATCGTTGAAAAATGATTCAATATGGCGGAAGTGATGTGCAAACTCGTACCATGACTTCGGCGTGAATGATATTCCGATGAAATCGGTCCCAATTATCCGAATCACTGGTATATAAACGCGGTCCTCCAGATCTGAATATTCCAGCCCCACGAGGATTTTTTTTGTGTACGATTTATTTAGGCCGTAAATTGTGCCTATAATTTGGTGGGGTCCTTTCCCACCGTCGTCACGTATCGTTGATAGCACAGGTTTCGTGGTGGTCATTTCGGACCGTTATTGTCTTCTAACCGAGAGCAAATTCACTGTACACCGTTCTGAGTAATTGTGATGAAAGATTGGGAAGTTGCAGGAGGTTTAATCTTCTCAGAAGAGCTGTTGTAAGCATCGTGTCAGCATTTTTGGATGTGGTTATGTGTGATATTTAATATTCGCGCTCGTGAGGTATTTATGACATATTCAGCAAAATAGCATCGGCAAAACATCATCAGCACTGTATTGAAAACAGTACTTAAAAGTCGTACCAATTATGTCATATTTTTATTTAACACCCAACATATTGGTATTATGCAGTATGCGTTTTTATTCCTCGACTGCACATACTTCAAACATTTTATTTAAAAATAATATCTGAACGAGCTTTAGTGCTATTTCATCATCATATCAAATAGCGTTAATATTTGGCAAATTTTGAATAACATCTTTGTAGGCATCGCATTGGGTTTATACCGGTGCCAATAAAGCCATTGTCTCTATTTTTATATTTAAGGTGACGCTTCGCAATCATATCATTTTTAATCAGATCCTTAGAAAAATTATCGAGAAATACTTTGAGACCTAGACCGTCACCCATGTGGCGCAGAAACATTATACAAAATTGACCACAGACATCCGACGATTCACTTTGTATCTGTTGTGTATTCCATCGAAACTGACGACAATTGTTTTTCAATGATTTTATATGATCAGGTACGAAAGGTGGTAATCCGTATCTGTCAAAATACAATGCATTGCCATAGATATCGGCATATATAGCCACCCAATGAGTACCTGGTTTTTTGTGACCATCTGTATTTAATACAAAGCATGTAGGTTTACCCCAAACACGGGGTATTTGGTCCGCGGGAAATACACCTACGGTGTGGTGTTTAATTTCGGATATAGATTTTAAAATGTCTAAACTATTCATTGTTCCAAAATTGTAGGTACTTTAAATGTATAAATCGGTGTGTCTACTTCGCTGATATCGTTGTTATTCCGACTCTCTATACGCATTGGCAGGTCTGCAAATGAACAATCACCCGTTTTTAGAGCAGACGTTTTATTATTGAGTTTACTATCACTAACGATAGCTCTATACGTGTTTGTAAGTGGATATTCCACTATGTCCGGAATGTCCGTGCTATCACTTTCTTTATTCTTCACTAAATTCGCCGAAAGTATCCACAGTCGTAAACGATGTGCATTATTTAACGCACAAGTAAAGCGCAAATAGTTGAACTTGCATCCATGTTGTAGGCAGTAATTACCTGCCCAAGGTAGCTCGTCGAATGATGGGCAACTCCTATCTTCCTCCAAATTTATTATATTGCGTGCGGTCACCTTGTTTAGGAGCATCCACTTTTCTTTTCCACGCACATATATATTTCGAGCACTTACCGTAACTTCTCGTAATTTTTTATATAACGAGTTTTCAGGTACTTCACCGTCAAACCAGTCGAGACCATGATGGTTATGTGTTAACCAATTATTTTATTTCCTGGCTTCTCGGCACAACACATCGACTGAATATGGTGGAGCGACTAACCAGTGACCGATGAAGTCGTTATTCATAGACAAAACGGACACCTCTTTCGGTATCACTTTATTATTTATATCTTTAAAAAACTGTACGTCAATCACTAGATCCATTGTAATGTCTGTCGTGCGCCGTGGCTAAAAGACAACTGTACTTTCCAGTTAATGTTGGAATTTATAAGAATATGCATACAGAGAGCCATCTGCAGGTATTAATTCACGACTCAAAATCAACGACAACTTGCCGGGATGCATCGATTTCTAGTATATTTTCGTATTCAGCGTAAACTATACAATTGACCGTACTTGCTAAAGCCGTTGCAAATCGTACTTCAATTCTGACGCTGCCATATCTGACTAAATTCCAATGAGTAGAATGACTAGCTGAGAGATCGGGTGTCAAATCGAACACGAAAAGGCAATATCCACCTGCATACCCGTCACGTGTGATGGAATTTCCTTCATTAAGAAAATGTATACCCGTCCCCGAGAATATTGTGTGGAAAGCGTCGACATAAAGATTTGACGCATTAAAATCGGGTTGTAATGGCTTCGAAGGTATCTGAGTACCATCAACATACAAACATAGAAAATTGATATTGAAATGTTTAAAGTTAAATGGGTTTAGCGTACGATCGCCATTGAAAGCTTTATTTTCTACAAACCCTACGACAACTCTTTTTGGCAACTGTCCTAGTATAACATTGTCCAGAGTCTCCCCATGAATCCCGCTATGCATAGTTAAAGTCTTAACTTCAACTCTCGTCAAGGGATATTTCGCCGTTGTTTTCGATAGACTTTTGGCGTGCGCAAGCAGAACACCAGGATTAACTTTCACACGTCGTGCTAAAAGACTTGCTTCCTCAATACGAGCGTAATAATGACCCGTTTGATCCATGATGCAAAAGACATTTCGAGACTTTATGAGACGTACACGTACCTCCACACCATTTAGTAATAACTTTTCTTGATTAAATACATCGCAATGTAAATGGACAAGCAAATCTACTGTTTTTCCTGCGTTCACGATGTTGCGACGTTTAACGAGCCCCACATTATTATTAAACGCGTCCATATGATTTGGCGTGTCATCATACCATAAAACACTCGTTAAATGGGAACCTTTGGCAGCAGGACCATAATTTAACAGAGTTTCAATATATGATCTGTAGGCGTATGCGTTGTTTGGGGGGGAAACCGGTTTTTGATTAAAATAAACATCAACCTGGTTGAAAAGTGAATGCATAAAATTATTCACAGGTCCAATGGTGTCACGGTCTGTTTGTGGTATATCATCCGGCATATCTTTGTCAGCGGCTAATGTTACACGCAAACTTAACATCGTGTGTGCTAGATCAATATATTCTTCTCCATTTCCAGGTAAAACAAATTCAATCGGTTAATCATGAGACAGTGCCGACACGGGTTTATACTGTACCCAATGAGAACCCTCAATAATCGTCTGAGTAGGTGGTAGTGTAAACAGATCCAGTTCAGATTTCATGCATTCGCACGAATGCGTATGTAAAAGAGACATTTTCTATTATTTAAATATATCTGCTACTGCACGACTCTTATTTTTCTTTTTTACTGTTTTTCGTCGCGTTCTTTTTGACTTCTGATTAGATGTTGAATATTTACGACTACTCCTTATTTTCTGATCTCGATGGGATTTCGCCTTCTTCCTTTTTTTCTTAGTCCTATTCGTGTTCAACTTCTTCGGAACTCTTGAATGGGGTTGAGTCAACCGAAAATGATAACGATTGTCGATTGTTGTGTTGTCCCCGGGTAAATGACCAACAATTGAGTATCGCGGAAATTTATACCCTGACCCCTCCATCATCTCATCAAATTTTTCTTCTACTTTCCTCTTTAAATTGGCCCCCGACTCTTTGACACGACGCCGTATAGTCTCTTTTACCGGTGTATTGTTCGTCGCAATGTCGGACACAATGTTTAGACCCGCTCGTAATGCTTCTTTACCGACAGCTTTTGCACCTCGTGTAAAAAAGGGTATTACTCTTCTGAATAAACCACCAAGAAAACTACCGATGCCGTGTCCTCTCTGATACAGCGCTCCTCTGTACACGCGGCCCACACCTCCCACATGTATATTACCTCCTATTTGGCTATCAAAGTATGCCACGTAATGAGCCATTTTAGCTACCTTTAATCAATACGTTTGAAATGCAGTGTCACCGTCAGTGTACCGTAATCAAATGGGACATATTTTCCATATTCATCCCTTATATCTATTTCAATACTTTGGAAGGAACCGTTGAGCAGTGGTATATATACAGCAGGCGAAAAATTGCATATTCTTATATCTCCGTAAGTATAATCATCGTGTTTAAAGGGCACAGCCCGCAATAGACGAGTCTGAACATCACCTGTGACATAAGGTTCGCAAATATCGCTGTACACCATTAGTATTGAAGGTAGAACACAGAATAGGTTTACAGGACGTATGCCGTAAATTAAAGTATTATCACTCACGACTATCGCGTCGTTTTGCTTTTGAGAAGTGGGTGTACTATCAAAACCAAGTATCTTTCTTAATTTACCTGGTAGGTAAACTATGTGTTCTTCATCCAGACATTCATCATCACAGATGCGTGAAATTGATGCGTAGCCACCGCGCCCAACACTAAATATCAGATGTCCTTTTATGCAAGGCAAGCTGTTAATCTCTTCGATTAAAGCATTAGCGCTCTTATAAACCCAGGTGCCATGTAAGACACCTGTACCGTATTTATCCTCTCACTTTTACTTTGCGTAGCTGATAATCCTATCCGTGTGGGGCGGTTCTTAAATCTCGTAAATCTAATACTTCTATCTTCTTCCTTAACAGAAATATGTTGAAAAGTCAAAGGTACTTGAATCTCTGTAAGTGCTACACACCACTTTCCTTGTAAACGCATATAGTGTGGTAATTGCGTAATAAAGTTGGTGGTTCTGTTATCAGTGTAAAGTTCCATACTGCTATTACTTGGTAAAATAATATTAAATTCTTCCTTCATTGCGAATTTTTAACTGGTCTGCGCTAATCCAAGAATTAAACTTATCGGGATAACCCGACCAACGTACGAAATATTTTTTCTTTCTACCCACACCGACAGTTTTTAAAATTTTATCGACAACGAAAACTTCTGTATTCAAATCTTTTTGAACTCGACTTAATTCTTCCTCGTAAAAGAACCCGTCGATGTCTTCACCCTGGAGGTCTTCAAGTATGTAGACGATCGGATGTCGTGTGTTTGATACGCGTATAATTTTGAATAATTCTGTAGTCCATCCACCTTCGTAACCTTTTGCAAAGACATTCTTTGCTCGACTGATACGCACTAAGTCACCAACTCGATATTTAGGGGGTTTCGATGTCGGTTTCAAAGCACCATAGCGTTGAATAAGATTTGAACGAGCTTCTGCAGCATTATACCAATTAACGAGAGCTGGTACCATATTTGTACCCGAATGTTTGGAGTTGTTATAAGATGTGACGATAGATTGTAACACATCCACGTAACGACGAGTATTTGTATGCGTGAAATAACGCCACAGTCTTTCCTTAAGCGTTCTTATAAAACGTTCGACAATACTGGCTTTAATGTCTGGATTACGAATATTTCTAAATCCTATATCCTTAGATTTTAACAGATTTTGCATATGATTACCGATAAATTCTTTTCCCTTATCTCTTTGAAGAGACGTCGGTTGTCTACCCCCACTTCTCAACAAAATTTGTTCGAAAGCCCTAGCAACGTTTTTCGATGTTTTGTCGCTTATAGGTTCTACCCAAGCATATTTTCTTAGTGTGTCAATTACCACCAATAAATAAGTATTTTTATTGTTATAAGTCTTTATAGAACGCACATCCATTAAATCGGCTTCCCAAACATCATCAATATTCCGCACATTATAAGAACGTCTGCGAAATATACGACGCGTACGACGATGCTGATTGTAAGCGTCTTGACCTTCTAACCACTCAGATATTTGATTGTATTGGAACTTTTTATTCGCCGCTTGGTACAAATTTCGAATTGAGCCTGTATATGCCAATGGCTGAGTAGAGTCATAATAAATCTCGTGTAGAATATTATGCATTTTCTTTACTTTTCTTTTGAATGTTCTTTTCTACGTTCGTTGGATGTTCTTTGCTTCTTCCGCGATAGACGTCTAAAATGTGTTTTAGATGTGGTCATAGATGATTTAATACGCGAAAATATCTTTTCAAATGCAATCTTGCTAATCATACAACAGGCAGTGACAGCCACCGCAGTTTTCTCATCTGTAGAAGCATTTTCTGCAAGCATGCGCGAAAACGCTACTTTTGCTAACTTTTCATCAACTTTACGGCGGTTTACTAAATTGTCACTGTAAGCGATATCATGAGAACGACAGGCTGCATCCAGTGGATTTATACCTTGATCTTCTCGTTGTAACCTTTCTCGAAGACGTGTTCCGGGTCCACAAAATTTATATCCTGGTATATGTAATTCAAACGGTAATGAATCAGTAACGTTATCGAGCACACTCTTTGAATAGGTTATCGGTATCTCTTTGTCGATGATTTACTTTTTCCCTTTCGTAATCTGCCGGACATTCGATGCCATGCTAATATCTGTCTTGGTGGGGGTGGTACTATCTTCTTACGTTTTGAATTAATTTCTTTTTTATCGTTTTCGTCGTCGCTGTTAGATACTCTGTTCGAATCCGACGATAATGAAGGTGTGGTGGTAAATAATAATGTCTTAGGTGTATGCTGTCGATATCTAGGTGCTCGTTTAACTGTACTACAAGATGGTTGATCGTTGTTGCGGTTTTCGATTTCGTGCCAGACGCGTTTGTTACCAATAAACTCATGTGGTACTGCTGCACTACGAAGGGCATTTGCAAACTGACGATGGCCGTAAGGAGGAGTTCTTTTTCTACCTCTCATAGCATCATTCAACATGTCGATAATATTAGTTCCATGGATGGTATCGCCATCTATTAAAATTTCACCGCGATTATTCCACCGAACGTTTTTTGAACCACGTAAATGCCGAACCAATCGTCGCGCTTTTGACCGGAATTTTTGTGGTACAGTTTCTACGAGATATTCATCATTAGTTGATGTATGCATTATCTCGTTTCCTTCTTCTTCTACTATTTCTTTTTGATTTGATATAGCTTTCTGTTTAAAAGCCTCGTTGTCGTTATTTATTTTCGATGAATTGTGGTCAGACAAATTTCTTTCGACTTCAGAGTCTTTAAAATATAGATAGCGTTGTAACACCTGACAATATCGCCGCCACTTTTCACGTTGATGAATTGTTGGCGAGTTTAAAATTTCGTTCATATCGATATCGAGTCTACTAGTTGTTGTACCTGGTGTTTGGACAGTCTTATGCAGAATTATGTTATTTTTTTGTACTGTACTGGCGAGCTCTTGAGGTACTAGAACCATTTTTCGTGCGTATTCCATATCACAAAGCGCTATTCACAATGCCTGCTAAAAGCGAACCAAGTACGGGTGCTAGGAGAGCTGGTAGAAATCCACCACGTTGTATGATAATACGTTTTTTATCTCCCACGGAATTGCCAGGATTTGATAATTTTCTCAGAATAGCTGCGTGTTTGCGTAAACGTGTCTTGTGAATTTTACTAAGAAGCACATTACCTCGTAAAATATTCAAAGCTATTTCACAAATGCTTATTATTAAATTACGATCTGCGTGCTGTAGCACTGCACGTCTCTGCCGTGTGTCAAGATGATATAATGCTCTCAATATACTAGCGTACTTAATGCCAATAGGCATATGTGCTCTCGGTTCCATTACTAGTGTGTTACTGGGGTTAGATTGTACCCTGTGTTACCTTTTATTTCTTTTTTTTGCACGTATACATAATGATATTCATCGTCCGGAAAAATGCAAGTACGGAGTCGTACATTGTCAGGCGTGGCCTGCTTCAAATCGAGAAGAATGTATCCGTGCGGCTGCGATGTAGCATCGAAGTAGCATTCTTGAATGAACCGTACATTCTCCGGACATATCTGACGTGCTAAATGTCCAATCTGTGCCCTATCTCGTGGGTTTTAAAAAATAACGATATAATTTGTGTTGAGTGATATATCCCTTTGACCTTTACCCTGATGAAATAGATTTTGTGTAATAAAAATAACGCTTAGGTTCTTATGATGGCTACCCTTTGTGAAAAGGTTTACGATCGCCCCGTCAGTTGACGATTCCCGCATTAAGTCATCGATAATTAAAAGTTTAGGGCGAGAATCGTTCGCGTAATGGCTACTTTGCGGTAACCCCTCCCGAAATTCAATGTCGTTTCCTAACTCTGTGTAGGAAGGCTGCCATTCGGAATAATATAACATTATACGGTCAAAGTGTACGTCGCTCATTTGTTCTATATATTGCAGAAATCTTCTAACACACACACACACACACACACACACACACACACACACACACACACACACACACACACACACACACACACACACTCACACACTCACCCACACACACACACTCACTCCCACACACACCTACTAACACACACACACACACACACATACACAAACCATATAATGCCATAAGCATTGGAAGTTTATTGCATAAGTAACAATTATTCATAATGAATGCTAGTATATTATTCTTCTTTATAACCGTATGGATAACTTTTATATAAACTTACAAATCTACGCTTATGATAAACCGGTTTACACGTTTTTATTTCTTTACGAGTAATCACGTCATGAAAAGCAGTTCGTCTAATTGGCTGTGTATCTAGTATAATCTCACTTCTATCTCCGATTACCATTTCACGTATTGTGTCAAATTTTATTTTTTCCGAATTCGCGAAGTTCAAGGTAATACCTTTTACTTTACATATGCATTTTTCATAGTTCTCAATCCCCTTAATCTTGTATGCATAAAACTTAGGACCACCAGATATAAAAGATGAGATATACGCCCCTGCAGGCTCGTTGGATAATTCGTCGGTGAGTTCGCCGAGCATAGCACCGATTGGTGGTTCATATTCGTCGCCACTATTATTGCTAACGTAAATTACTGAGTCAGTGTCATAGTACAATACGCGAGATTGTAATTTTTCTAGATAACTATATAACTTTAAACGAGCCTGGGCTGTAGTGTAGACTACGACATTCGCTACCGGTGATGCAATTAGAGCTTCTTCTTTGTAGCACCAGCTTACATACAATTTCTCATCATTTATAGGTAGTATACCATGCACGTCAATTTCTGGGTTGGTGAGTAATTCTACTAATTTTTGAGGTTCGGAAACCACCTCTGCTTTTGGCATATTTTCTCGTTGACCAAATTTACCCCATAACGAGTTTAAGCATAATTTTGCTACTGAACGTAACCCCGCATTATAGGTTATTCGTCTCTTATCTACTTTCATGTGTTGTCGTTCCAACTCTGCTACGTATAGATTTTTGTCGTGTTCCCCTACACATTGAGGGGGATATCCAGACGCCAATGTCTTTTGGGTGAAAAATTCATCGATGTATCCTGTGAAAAGACCACCCTGCTGCGTCTGTGGATCGTACTGTGTGATTTCATACTGCCAAATCTCGTAAACTTTGTTCACCACGTATCCCATTTCGACAGCTTTGGCTATTTCATCAGAAACCCAGGTACCAGTTAACACTCGGTCTTCTTCACGTTCGTGTGGACATCCTCGCTGAATCATTTGTTCCGCACAAGTACGACACAAGGGGAACAACAGTTTGCCATGCATTTTCACTGGTAACACTGGGTGGTACAAATTTGGGGGGGGGGGGGTAATACATTGCATGTAATCAAACCATTTAAGCCGTTAATATTATTTTCAGCACCAACAAGTTTTTTACACTCTTCTACTCCTACATACAATTTTGGATGACCAACGGGGTACTTACCCGTTTTGCATATGTACGGGTACAGTGAACAAACATCCACGTACTTTATTTTCTCCGAATTTTTACACTCATACATTTTAACATTGTTGCCTGTTCTGCCACCTAAAAAACGTCTCTAGGATCTAAAGGTTTTTGTATTAACAGGTCGTGTGATATTGATTTTATATACTGTACAGCTGCATCATTAGTAGTTAACTCGAGATCAAATACACATTCCCAAATCTCGATCAATGTATACCCAGAATTTTTTATTCTTTCGCTGGTCAAACATGTGCGCTCATACCTTACGTCCAATGATTCATTTGTACGTGGTAAAATTGTATTTCTGTTTATTCGGTAACATCGAGGGCAACCATGCCAAAAACAACCATGGTACTGGTATACAACACCCTTACTCTCGTCATCATTTTCTGCAGAATTATAATACCCATCCACGAGAAAACCTTCGGGTAATCGTTTTTCTCGTGAACCGCCCGCATGTTGAATTTTTCGCCCCGTGATTTTTTCCGTCCAATACAGCCAGGCAAGAGCTTTTTTGGACTGCCTATCAGCACGCCGGTATCCACCTGTTGGTATTATACCAATTTGATTTGGTTTTAAAAATCTTTTCCGAAATACACGTAGACAAGCTAAAGCTATTGTAGCACACTCACTAAAAGGACAAACATCGCCACACTCCATGAATGTTTTCCGAAATGCGCTACAAGCCAATCTCAATATTGTTACATCCTGCTTGCAATATTTTTCTATTTCTTCTTGAAAATTAAATACGTAACTACGTTGTTTTTTATCATTACACCAGGATAAAAATTTTTCTCTTTCTTTTAGATGCATCCCACCAGGTGAATAATACTTCATGTCCGGTAATTCGCCAACGTAATTTTGATTTTCTGGTACGTTAAATAGATGTGGAAATGTACCTTTTTCAATATCATTTATACCGTATGCAGCTGGCAAATTACGCAGCGGCATGTGGAAATAATTCAAACTATCGATAAATTTAACACTTTTATATTGTAGTAAAATTATTTTGGACCCGTTCATAACGACTGTTGGTAAATCGCGCGTGCAGTGTTTTTCTACAATATATTTCAAAATAAACTGCGCATCATAACCTTGAGAATTATGAGCAATGCATATTATGTTATTAAACATTTTTCTCGGTTGTATTGCGAATTCCACAAATTGTTTTACGCAGTCATTTCTGAATACATATTCGCGAATACCGCATTTTGAACACAATATTGAAAGGTCTGTATTTTCAAAACAGAAATCGCATGATTGTTGTACAACACACAGAGTTGGTACATGGATTTTTATTTCTTCATCACCTTCAACCGATAAATTTTGCTGTGTCTCAAAATCATAAAATAAAAAAATGTTTTTCGCGCGTCGTTCCACAATTGATTTCAGTGGTTGAATATAACAAAAATGACCTATGGGCAATTTCGAATTGCAAATACTACAAAAACTCATACCGCATACATGTCTGTCATTTTTATCGTATTGTACCATCTTACAACAATTTTTACAAAATTTTATTTTCTCACATACACTGTAATTTTTATCAAACGAACCTCGTTTCCGGTGGTTTTATATACACGACCTACCGAAGAAGGTCCGCATACATACATTACATTTTATAACTGGAATATTTGTGTTGCAGGATGGTATGTTTTTACATTTATAACACTCGTCTTTGCACCTGTGATTGTTTCTATATTTTTTATTGCATGGTATACAATAACCCCTGCTCCCGGCTGCAGCTACCACATTCAAAATAGGTTGGTAATGTTTTAAATGTGCATAATACATAATACGTATCGTGCCTAATACATGATTACTTGTGTTAATGACAAATCGCGTACCATCATAAAGTGGCGCATCACCACGTCCAAATCCATTATATGAATACACAACAATCGCTATGCCTTTATGTGCAAAGTGAATTTGAAAAGCATTTATATGAGCAATGCCGTATCCGTCAACAGTTGGTAAATCAACTCGAGACAAATGAATGAGCTCCAGCGCTTTCTCGGTTTGATAGGAGCCGCTGGCTCGTCGTATAGCATTCCAATTTTCGTGTAAAGTTCCCGAGCGTACTTGACCTCTTTGTAAGTAAATATAGCCTGCAACTAGGGATCTTGGGAGACACATGTTATCATTATTATGTATAGATAGAATGGATTTTTTGTGTACATCAATGTCGGATAGTGTTACACGCCCGCAACCGGTCACTGTTTTTACAACGGAAACGTTTATAGCTATTTTATCCTTAATACTAAACTCATTAGCGCTTTGCACAGCATTATTAAGTAATGTCCATAAATCATTATAGTTAAAAACGCTTACAGATCGAAACGATAACCACAGGGGGCCACTGTGAAATTTGTCGGAATTTATGGTTAGGCCTATGTAGTCCGCAGGTCTTGCCTGTCCACATAAATAAGCATGAAGCGACTTCATGCACTCCTCCAGCCATATATACAAATCAGTAGATGTTCGTGGTTCTGGTATATATCCGCGTATTTCTCGTCCAGATAATCCAAATCTCGTAAAATGCCTTGATGATTCCGATTCTATCTGAAAATACGGTTGTGTGGTATCTTCGAGCACTCTCTCACGACCGCTCCCTGTCTGGAATGAGTTTTCTGTGAATATAGGTAAACTGTTTAGTTATAAAACGGGATGTGAATATAAAATATACATACCAGTTGGTGTGTTACCACTATATGGGTTTAAGGACTCCCACACCACCTCGACAGGAGATGATGATCTAGCGCTCTCGGTATCGCGGTTTATGTTGGGATCGTCAACAGTCTGCTGGTTACAACTGTCAGTGATGCTACCATTTTCATCATCATCCTCATCCTCATCCTCATCCTCATAAATGTCATGTTCTTCTTCAAAATAGAAAAGAAAACACAAAATTAATGTAAATAAAAATAAAATACCAAAATTATATTGACTCTATTATGATCTCTACCACTTTCATCCGTGTCGCTGCTAATCATCAGGTCATCTATAATATTAATCCTGATGGGCGGATTGATCATTACATCCTCAAAAATACTAACTCTTGTGTTAGTGGCTGAGGTACTGGGGGTACCACCGTCCTCTTGGTGTTTATTTACATCATTCACTGCAAAAACAGATAATCATATATTTTAATTTAACTGGTTGTTTTCTCTCCGTATATAAATATTATATATAATTTTTATATTTGATAATAGTTTCTTTACCGCTACCGTACGTACAGGAAAGAAGTGTCAAATCTCCTTCCGTGTCCCCCATCATATTTAGGTAAGCTATAAACAAAAGAATAACATTTAAGAATAGAATATTATATAAGAATTAATTATAGAACTCCAGCGAGTATTCGGTTCAATCTATCAATAATTTTCAAATGCTATCAATTAAAAATTACGCTACCTTTATTATGCTCTGTCTCCCTTGTATTGACACCTGATGTACCGGGTACGTTTCCATCATCATCTTCATTTTTCTTTACCGTATTTGCTGCAAAAGAATTTAATGTTACTATTTCTTATATTCATACGTTATTTGACGAACTTTAGTGCTTGATGTATTGCAGTTCTGATGGTTTTGACTGACTACATTTTGAGCACATGAAGCTTCAGAAATATTTTAATAAATAATTATATATTTAAACTGTAATTTTATTAGTTTTACGCAACATAATTCAATTACTTTTTAACTACTAGGTATTACATATTAGCGGTTTTATATTTACTTATCTTTGGTATACTCGTAATAAAATATGTTTACCTTGCACTTCTGCATCGTACGTGCACGCAAGAATGTCTGCGTCTCCCTCTGAATCATCCATCATATTTTTGTAAGCTGCAAATAATCACGTTAATGCGCGCTTCATTTAGAAAGCATTTTTTTTGCGGTATCCAACTCTTTTTTACCCAAAATGAGAAATGCTGGTATGACAACTTCAGCTCAGATTCTGGGTTAAAGGAATTTTAGACTTTTGAAAGCTACCTTTTCTACTATTTTCAAGTGTTCTCTTTCGATTTCCAATGAGGAAATTATAATAACTTTATTATTGCAACAATTTTGCAAACGAAAGTAACGAAAAAGTTATATTCAACGAATGTGAGGGTCGTAATCACATTCGTTCAAAAATATTTTCGCACATGTGCCGAACAATATTTTTTTGTTATTCCAGCGTGTGTAAAGTGCGTTCCCAAAATGTCAAAAGTGTGTAGAGTAGCACGTTACGCACACTGAATCAAAAATATATTCTTTAAAGTCTTTTTTTTCACGACTTTCTGCACCGAAACAAGTTATAATCAATAAAATGCATACATAAAAAGTGACCCCGATTTGTTGAATATAAATTCGTTTTACTCGAGAAACTGGTCTGAAGTTCGGGTATCTGTTTTTCTAATTTAGAGCTAATTTACAAAACCGTACTACCAGATCAAAAATAGTCATACAAGGTTTATTTTTGAATGTATCCAACTAAATTTAATGAAAGTGAGGACGTTTTATTTATTTTAGCACAAGTATTCATAATTTATGTACGCTCATTTTAATTTCAACACATAAATTATTATTGAAAGTCCCATTTATTCATTGAATTAAATGTACATCAAATGATCAAATCATAATGGATAAAAACAATCGGTAATAAGTTATGAATACTATTAATTACGTATGTCAAGATATCTGTATATGCTTATTTATCACTTACCTAGTAATGTCGTGTATCGCCACATCAGGTTATGTAGACATCTTACGTCCCCCAAACCACTATTTTTTAGGTGCTTCCCAATTATTAAAGTCACTTTGGGGTTTTTAAGCACACCTAATTTATCCAATTTGGAAAGCACACGCGGTCCACAGTGAGAAGCGATATATCGCATAAACTTCAAAAGTTGATCTGTGCTATATGTACGTAAATCACTCAAAAACCTTTCACTACACTTTCTTCTTAGGCACCCATCACATCGGATCGCAATTTTAACGGCATTTAAGACCGCTGTCAAAATTTCACGCCTCGACATTGTATGATACGATATCAAAAACGGACTGAAAGATCTCGTTGATGTTAACACGTTCATCATACGGTGTGGTCTTAAATTTCATGTTGGTTGCATTATAAACGCAACATAAATTCTGCAACGCTGAGTATGCGTTTGTAAATACTCGATAAAAATATTGCTTGTAAAACGAAATTTTTCATAGCTTAACATATTTTATACCTACAACTTGCGAATCCTATTTATTGAAAAACATGTATACGGTTATACACAATGAAAATTCAACGATAATAAATTCGACATTATTTTAAATATTTAGTATAGTGTAGCTCATAATATATTTCTACATTGTACCATCGAGATGTGTGCCTTCGTGGAATGTGCTGAATTTCAAAACAAGTGCGCGTGCTCTCTCGACAGCCGGTGCTATTGTAGTAAGATGCATCGATGATCCCTCAGTCAACCTCGAGTCGTATCGCCGGGTACACGTGTTTGTAATGCCAAATCCATTTTTCGTCTGTTTTCTGATTTTTAACGTCTCCCGACGGACTCAATTTTTATCAAAACGAAACGTATGAGGGGCCAAGTTCTCCGCCTTTTCAAACTCTACAACAATGTTCATTTTTTAGCCTTTTTAGATCGATAACTGGCGAAATATTCATTGCAGGTCATATGCTCTTTGAGGTAAGTTGTAACCCTATAAAAAACCTTCAAAATCATTCGTTAAAGTAACTTTAAGTTAGTTAGAGAGAGAGAGAGAGAGAGAGAGAGAGAGAGAGAGAGAGAGAGAACGATTGTCACATGATTAGTTTACTGTGGGCACTATGGGACGTCGCAAACGTGACTCATCGGGGCGCCAAGAGGTAAGTGGCCTCGATGAGTCACGTTTGTTATGACGGCCCATAGTGCCCACATTACTACTAACTCCTTAAGGGTTTTTGCAATGAAGCATTTACCCTGATCTGTGAGTATGGATACTGGTGTTCCATAATTACAGATTAAGTATTTTGCGAAAGCTTCAGCGACGGCCTGTACCGTAGCTACGTTCAATAGAATTGCAAGGGAATATTTTGTCAGTAGATCCTGAACAGTCAGAATATAACGATTTCCGTTTAGGGTAACATCGGTAGGTCCCCAGATATCTAGGGCTACCTTATCAAAGGCTGCTCGTGGTGTGTCAGTGATGACCACTGGTAGTCGGGTTTTTACAAGCACGAGTTTATTTTTCTGACATAGTGGACATCGATTTATATATTCCTTAACGTCGGCTTTCATATTTCGCCAATAGAATTTATCACAGATTCGGAGATAAGTTTTCGTGACACCCTTGTGTCCACCCGCTATTGAATCATGATATTTTTTTATTATACCGAGCCGCTCGGTTGATAGCGGTATCGCTCATTTCTTTTAACAAAATACAATCGTCAAGTTTCGGTCAACTAAAATAGTTTGAAAAATTTCGGGTATCTCGTACCATTTAGGTTTCTGAAATATGTCGTGATCATGTCTGACCGAAATTTTTCTAATAGTGCTCCCAGCGTTTTGACGCATTTAATTATATTGTTTTTTAACGCTCTGTCATCGACGAATCTCTTTACTATAAGTCCGAAAAAGTATTTCTTTCCTCTTTTGTGTACAACCACCTGTCCGATTTTCAGCCGCTTTAACTGTTGATCATCCGGATTTATAAGAGATCTTTCCGTAAGTGCGATCGTGATTTCGCTATTTAGTTTACCGTCGGCGGTCGTGAAATACGCAATATGATCCTGACGATTAAAAATGTGATCATTGGTAATTTCCGTTTTTAATTGTGCATTTTTTATATTTTCCTTTTCTCCGCCGATATTTTTGTTCGGCTGTTTTTTATGCGATTCTTCTCTCTTTCGGGTAGTTTGTTTATCTTTACAGCTGCTTTGCTGTAGAATTTCAGTTATGTCAACCGGTGTCTGCATGTGAGTGACGCGACCTTCCTCAATATCCGTAACCCGGCCTGGCGTGTGAATCATGCGTTCCGGGGTCGGTGTAAAATTAAATGCCATACTCCGTTCTTCGTTACTCCTGCCGATGGGGAAAAGTGGAGTATAGTGCTCTCGTTAGAGATGCAGGTGATAAACCTTGCGTGAGCTCTGTGATTTCACGTGGTAATATTCTATGCTCTCATCGCATTTGTGAATACAAATATTTATGTTGTGATGTCGGGCAAATATTTTTATTGTGTTATCGTCACCGTACGCAGACGACGATTTCAATATGTCTAAAGTGCGTTTTTGTTCTGCACAACACCTAACGTGGTCGCTGTCCCGCAGGATTTTTCGTAATTGATCCGAGTTTATTTCCAAATTTTGTAAGAGGATTAGGGAATTAAAAAGACAGCTTCCGTCCCTGGGTATAGTTGCATTCTCCTGTAAGGTTATATGGGGTTCCATACATTCATGATTGACCTCATAATTTAATTGTAGTGTCAAGTCATCATCTTTTTCAGTACTATCCCTATCATGTGCTTTGCCATTCTCGGGCACACGCATAGTGGTCGCGTGTTTCTCCATTTCACTTCTCTTGTTTCGTTCGTTCGTCGCCGCATCGGATTCTCGAATTTCATCGCGACGAACGCAGTCTTTGTCAAGTTCCATTTGTTCGTCATGAATCCTCGTTCTGTCCCGAGTGCTTCGATCATCGAACGGACCCTCCATGCGTCGCGCACGTTCTCTTTTTCCCTCGCTCTCTCTTTCTACAGGCGGCCGGATTGGGGAAAGACTCGCTGCAATCTCACCGAATTCGTTGGACGTCTCGTTTCGATCAGTTTTTAACGAATGCTTTTTCTTAGGTGTATAATGGGAATGAAAACGTACGGTATGAGTTGGGGAGTCGGGGTCGAAATCCGAAGACAAATCATCATCTAAAATTTGGATATCCGGCGTATAATTTTTTTGAATTTTCATTCTCGTCTTCTTTTTTCTATCTTCCCCAACTCCTGTGCGTTCTATCTCCGAACAAGTTGAATTTGTTTCGGGTTCAGATGTACAGTCGTTCTCTGTGGTATATTCTGCGCGTTCTCTCCATCGATCTCGTGCCTCTTCCAAACGCCGTGAATAGATATGTTCCATGTCGATTTTTTCATTCTCGGAAACTTTTCGATTTTCTATAATCGTAGGCCGTCCCTCCCTTTTGCTGAATAGGTCAATCTTTAAGTATTCTGGTATCTGCAGTTTTTCTATCTCAGTTTTCTTTCTTTTTTTTCACCACTGTAGGAGGCGTTTTCATTGAAGTTGATCCGTCTTGCTGTCCCGACCGAGTTTTTCCCTTATTATTCTTTAATTTCATGTAGGCTGGCAACTTTAGTTTTTCGACTTCGGTTATGTATTTTTTTCGAGCCGTCCTTTCAACCGCCAGCGTTTTTACATCGGAATCTTGGGTCTCCTGATCGCAGTGTATAACGTTGTCTTCAATATCTCCGTATGTGTCGGTATCTTCGTTGAAATCCTTCCCTTCTTTCCTAGGAGCAGGATTTCCTGACCCATCAGCGTCGGATATTCGTGTTCTTTTGGGATACTGCAGGCGTTTGTCATTCGCCGGCTCAATTTTGCATCCTTTTAAAGGTAGGCAGTTTTTTCTCTTTATTATTATTATTTTCTATAGTTTCTCTTTTGATTATTTTCATTTCAGCGCAATGCGCATTGTCAACCTTATCTCCCATAATAATACGAATTCTTACCGCTCCGTCTCCCGTCTTTTGTTTTGCATATACTTCTTCTGTATCCGACCCGCTATTTTCCAATTCCGATCCATCAATTGGATTTCGCGACAACGCGTCGGCGTTCACATTCATCTTCCCTTCCTTATAGATTACGTCGTAATCGTAATCTTCGAGTTTCATGCGAAACCTATGTAATCGAAGGGTCATATTTCTCATGGTTTTGAAAAATTTCAGAGGTTGGTGATCTGTAACAAGTGTGAATTTTCTACCGTATAGATAAGGTCGATATTGCTCTACACCGAATACTGCAGCTAATGCCTCCTTATCCGAGGTACTATATCGTATTTCTGGGCCCTTTAGACTTCGCGATGCATAGGCGACGGGCAGGTCCCGCATGGCTCACCCGGTAGATGGAACACGTGCGCGTATTCTTCAATGAGCGCTTCTGCATGTTCTCTTTCTTCACCCGAAAGCGAGTTTAAGTCTATCTGCGACAAGACTAATTGGGTTCTATTGCATTTATTTGCCGTTGTCTTTCCGACTCTCGCCATTTCGCCCCCTATTTTTAATTTTTCGCAACTTGCCGGTTTTTGTACGATGTTTTCTCCTTGGCCTAAAGGACCTACATTTTCCCGAATTTCGCATTCCTCCAATTCGATAAAAGGTTCTTTGATAATAAATTTTTTGATATTGGTATTTATCATATATACGTATGCATACCCGTTCCTATTTGTGGCGAGCGCGTTTCCGAAAAACACTCCTGGCCCGACATCTGTTTTAGGGATAAACCCGAATTCCCGATTATTTATTACACGCATTCGCACTACCATCCGACATCGAGGTGGAACTTCGATTTCCGCGCGATCTACAAATGGAAAAATGTAATCGTTAACCCGTACACAATCGTGTTCGTAATCGATTTTTGCCCGATATATGCGGAAGAACGTATCGCCCAAAATCCCATCCTCTTCGATGGAGAAGTTATCTTGCACTATCTGTACGTCGATGTATTCGTTACCCAAGCGTATACGCACGCATCCCAAAGTCCCAACTATTCCTTGTCCAATCCCACTCAATTCAAATTTAATTGTTTGATCGGGACACAATTCTTGATGTAACGTACTAAGTTTAGCTATGTTTATCTCGGCACCCGAATCGACGAGGAATTTACCCACTCCATAATGCAAGTCGGGGCTCGAAATCTCTATTCGTGGACATTTTGAGAGCCTAGCATGTCCCAAATGGACTCTGGCTGTTTCGCTGTAATTGTGCGCATTTTTCCTGGGTGATTCGTTTCCCGGGCACCGCTCGACGCTACTCAGCCGCGTCGAGCGCCCTCCGAGTTTAAAGCGCGAGAGTTGTAATCCTCGGCTGCTTTGACTTCGTGGCGACCTCCGCCCCCACTTTTCTCGACGTGGTCCCTCCTTGTTTTATCGCTGGTTTGATTTGGGGACGAACGTTTCTCGGGATATCGCGAAAGATTCTTCCCGCGATTATAGTTACTATTATCATTGTTGTACCCATCGTTATTTTTGTTTTTACGCCTGAACCTATCATCGCTATTGCGGTGGAAGTCTCTATCCGGGTATATGTTATTACGGTTATTCGCGTATCTTTCCTGATTATTTTTCCTTTTTCCAGGGTCATTTTCGAATTTCGCACGATTATTATTGTACTTTCTTTCCAAATTTCTATCAAATCTATCGTTGGGCGTATTTCTAAAATCTTTATTTCGTTCGCGTTGGTTATTATTCAATTGCGGTCTCTCGCGTAGGTAATAACATGTTTCGCGCGTATGTCCCACCTTTTTGCAATACACGCATTTAAGATTGTTATAAATTTTTGATTGGCAATCCGCTTCGATGTGTCCGCGCCATCCGCAATACCCACATTCCAAATCTTTTTGCGAGGTTGAAGACACTACATGTGCGGATGCTCGGTAACATTTTTCACCGCGAACTTCTGGTTTTGAGTTTAATCCGATATCTTTTGCGGCATACTTTTGAGATAGTTTGCGCGCCGTATCTACCGCGGCTTGTAACGTAGTCGGATTCGCATGCAGCAACCGCGATTACATCGGTCCCTCTGCACAAAAAATGAAGTGATTGAGGCCGTCGCGATTTGCGCGATTCATAAAACGCGTTCTGTCCGCCGGCGTGTAGTCGGCACAAGCATTTAGTGCTCTTTCGAGATCTCTCCCATTTTTTAGAAGTCGATACCCGAATTCTTCCAACGACTCACCCGATTTGGGATACATTGTTTTCATATTCGTTAAGAATTTTAAGGGGTCCGCGGATACACCATAAGTTGTGCGCAAGTCAGTAAGGAATGCTTCCACCGTCGCGTAGTCGGCTATTCTTTCGTCAAATATCCGCGCTTTCCCCGTTAATCTTTTTCGTAGCATATGTAGATATAGTCGCGTGTCGTTGGGAGTGAGTAGGGCAAACCCGTCGCGGCATGCCCTTTCGAAATCAGAGAATTTTTCGGTCGACCCGTCAAATTCGGGGATGCTACTAACTGTTTCTGCTATAGGCGGACCCTAGCTATGACATACTGTACTGCCGGTACCGCGGATGCCTGTTCTATAACATTTGCCTTATTGTCCGCCATGTTTATAGAAAATGTATTGTCGCGGCGAAAATAAAAGTTTGTTTCAATATTGCAAATAAATGTAGTATATCGTCGCAACAATCATCAATTTATATAGTAACAAATTTTCTCTGTCTTATTTCCGCCCTCTTTTTTTTTCTTTTTGAATTTTAAGTTACATGTAAAGTTGATATTCTATAAAGTTATTTTGAAAATATCATTGAAAAATTTTGTTAAAATGTGAATGACGAGAAAATTTGTTTAAGAATGCAAATTCCACCTACATGAGAATCGTGATGATTGGCACGATTTTCCATATCTTGAAGATATGAATTTTTGAAGTAGTTGAAGTTCTTGAAGTTTTGAATTTTTGAATTAGTTGAAGTTCTGAATGAAGACTAAGTTCTTGAGATTAATTGAAGTCCTCAAAGATAATTGCTGGTGATTTTTTTTTCAGTTTAGATTATGAAATTTCCCCAACAATGTCAGTTCTTAAAGTTTTCCTAAATATATTTTTTGTTAATAAAGTCACTATTTTTTGCCTTGAGTTCTTTTCCTCAATTTTGGAAATTGAGTTTTAAATTCTATTTGAAAATTTTGGATTTTAACGTCACTTTAAAAAATTTGAATTTCTAATGTCACTTGGAAAACATTTTGAATTTTTTATATTGAGTCACTAATCTGATGATTCATGTGTCGTTGCACTGTATATTATTATTTATTTATTTTTTTTAAACTTCATTTGTCTTTACGCGAACGTTCGTTTCGCGGATCCGGTCGTTTTAATTGTGATATCTTAAAATCCACTGTCTTTTTTTTTTTTCACTTTTATAAATCACTCCGATCACTCGCGTATCCCACCGCTGCCACCAAAAAGTGTGTGTTACGTTTTTGCCGGAACAATTTATTATTATTTTTATCATTAGATACCAAATATATATACGTACTGGATAACGATATTCCGTTACCGAATAATAGTCGTATATATATCTATGCAATAATTCTATCACTTCCTCCTCTGATAGTTTTATTTAAAAATTACACACTAAATGAAGAAACCATATATACATCTAGGGCAGGGATTCCCGTCATTGCCCTACTGAAGAGTCTACACGGGATCCTGGGACGAAATGTATATTATTTACAATAAGCACTTGTTTCTACGATAGTCGCTAGAGGGACACAAAACCCATTTATATGTAAATCAAATTAAATAAAGATATGAATATTCCAAAGTTAAGGTTTTGTCGCGATTATCATACAAAATCCGGCGATGTTCATCTTTTTACAATCTTCGTGTTTTCAATCGAAAACCAAAAAATTATGTTAATTTAAAAAAATTTTTTGTTATTATTAGTTAATTGACCCGTGTTACGTTTTTGCCGTAACAATTTATAATTATTTTATTTGATTCCCGGTAGCGAGGGGAATCGGGTTCGGGGTACGCGTAAAGGGGTTCGATACCCCAAGTGATAACTCGAGAGATCTTAGTAAAAATTCTTTATTACGTGTCGTAAGGTGCCAACTGGGAGGCCGTACAACACAACCCGATCGCGCTGCGATTAAGTCCTAAATTTGTCGACGTTCGCGGAGAATCGCCTATTTAACCGGGGTTGCGTATCCGAGATCTTTAAGGATCGAGGCTCGAGGCGAATCTCCCCGGACAATCCAATTGCCTTTTGCAAGACAGGTCCGTTTCCTTAAAAACTGCAGGAGCGGAGGTAGCGATAACGACACCCCCAGGCCGTCGCGATCAGCGAAGGTTCACGTGATTTGCGCTTCCTTGTTCACGTGATATTTCGTACAAAGCGCGTGTTCCTCAATTCGGCATTTCGCTATTGTACTTTTTAATAACATGGTGAATCGAGGAACCCGATCCTATTAGTAAAAACATCCGTTCCGCTTCGAGTTTGCCGGCTCGGTATCGGTGACGCTCGGGTCACATGAGCTATTGCCCGCTACTATCGTTGTCAATTGTTTTTAGATATTTTGAAGATTGCAAAATTTCTTAAATTTCGACCGGATGCTTTTGCCAAAATATTCTCGCTTCATTTTACCGGCAGAAAGAAATACCGGTTCTAATTCCATCTTATATCACATCGGAGAGTATATTAACAAAAACACTCAATTCCGGTGGCCGATTTCACGGCTCACCTGATATTGAAGGTATTTTAATAGACTGATTACGTATAAAATTAGAATAGGAATGCAGGATCTAGGCAGAACCCTGCATACGTAACACCCGTAACACCAAGAAATATTATTAATTATTATTTAATTTAAAATTAAGACGGTCGAGAAGAAAACTTTTTCGTTGCTAGTTCAACGATTTTTTTTATTTTTATCATTGGATACCAAATATATATACGTACTGGGTAACGATATTCCGTTACCGAATAATAGTCGTATATATATATCTATGCAATAATTCTATCACTTCCTCCTCTGATAGTTTTATTTAAAAATTACACACTATATGAAGAAACCATATATACCTCTAGGGCAGGGATTCCCGTGATTGCCCTACTGAAGAGTCTACACGGGATCCTGGGACGAAATGTATATTATTTACAATAGGCACTTGTTTCTACGATAGTCGCTAGAGGAACACAAAACCCACTTATATGTAAATCAAATTAAATACAGATATGAATATTCTAAAGTTAAGGTTTTGTCGCGATTATCATACAAAATCCGGCGATGTTCATCTTTTTACAATCTTTGTGTTTTCAATCGAAAACCAAAAAATTATGTTAATTTAAAAAAATTTTTTGTTATTATTAGTTAATTGACCCGTAACACAAAGAAATATTATTAATTATTATTTAATTTAAAATTAAGACGGTCGAGAAGAAAACTTTTTCGTTACTAGTTCAACGATTTTTTTTATTTTTATCATTGAATACCAAATATGTATACGTACTGGATAACGATATTCCGTTACCGAATAATATTCGCATATATATCTATGCAATAATTCTATCACTTCCTCCTCTGATAGTTTTATTTAAAAATTACACACTAAATGAAGAAACCATATATACATCTAGGGCAGGGATTCCCGTGATTGCCGTACTGAAGAGTCTACACGGGATCCTGGGACGAAATGTATATTATTTACAATAGGTACTTGTTTCTACGATAGTCGCTAGAGGAACACAAAACCCACTTATATGTAAATCAAATTAAATACAGATATGAATATTCTAAAGTTAAGATTTTGTCGCGATTATCATACAAAATCCGGCGATGTTCATCTTTTTACAATCTCTATTAATTGGCACATTCACCCTATATTAAAATTGAAAATGAGCATTTTCAAAACTTCGACCCCGACCGCAGGTCAGCCGAAGCACTGATAAATGAGCATGTCTTGTTCACACTGATGCTTAAAAAAACGCGGTTTAGTTGAGTTTTTGACAGGTCGGGTTGAAGGAAATAAATTTCTTTATATGTGGGATACTTCGGTTTCCGTTTTTTACGGCATTATCGTTGATTTTATGAAGAAATGAATAAAACCTTTTTTGTAGAGAATTTGATGTTCTATATTTTTTGTTTGAAACATTTTTTTGTACGATTTGTATTGTTTGTTAAAAAATGGAAGAAACGTGTTTTTTGAGCGTTTTTTTGTTAAACCTCCCCATAATCTAGTATGCATTCTCTCCAAAAACTAATCAGATCTAAGTTTGGCCAAGAGAACCCCAAATCCGTTTGTACTTTTTAAATTCGTCCTGCTAGTCGCGAAATATCGCGTATACAAAATTTTGCCCACGGACGGACGTACAACCTAACGGACACCAATTTTTTTATTGTTGCTTTGGGTTCCTTAGGGCCTAAAACGTCGACATTTGATGAAAAACTATAGAGTACTTTTTTGTCGGGAACTGACCAAATTCAATACTTCGCCAGACCTATGGTCTGGGTCGAAGTAATAAATATATGTGTTCCAACACAATCCTTTTTTAATTACCTGATCCTCGAATAATATTAAAAAAAAAGACGAAGTATAAACCCGGTAAAACTCCACCCGGTCAATTCCATGCGTTTTAATATGAAAATTCATTATGTGCAAACCTAATCTCAATTTTTATTCCTAAATGCTTCCGTGCGAAATTATGCGCCGCGCAGATGCACTAATTTCATTCGATTCGATGCGTTTTAACTCGTTGCATCATCTTGCATACGTTTTCATGCGATTTACCGCGAAATAACGAGGAAAGAAACGGGATGGAAACGTATGAAATCGTATTAAAAATTTTTGCACACGAACTCGTTTATACCGCCGATTGTCGCCGCGAAGGCGCAAATGTGATGCGCGAGCATATCTGGAGGGGATCTCGCGGTGAATTGCGTCTGGCCCCGCGAGCGTTACGTCAGTTCTGTTCCGGCTTCGACGCGGAATAGTTTTCGGTTGACGGTACGGTCTCTCGTGAGTTATTGGTGCGACAATTTTTGGATTAATTGTTATCAGCGGTCTTAGCGTGCGAGAACTGCCTGTTATTTTGCGTGCGTTGAAAGTGGGAGATTTGGCCACGTGTGAGTTTTTTGCGTGCCATCTCCCGGGCTGCACTTGACGCGGCGACCCTGTGTCGCTCGCCCCCTGGGTCGGTTCCTGCGAGAAGTCGAGGCGCCCCAGAGGACTGTGTTTTTTTGTGAAGTGCACCCGGCCCCTTGCGGCCATTGAGTTGAAGATTGTGCGAGGCAGCGCCGAGTTTAAGACTGCAATTAGGAAGTAAGAAAGATCCGTGTAGGTTAAGTGTGCAGCGGCACGAGGTAAGAGTCTGGTTGTTGGGTGCGTGTATGAATGTGCGCGAACGAATTCCGCTCGTTAAATTGTATTTTCTTTGTACTTTGGGATTTAATAAAGATATCCCCTTGCCCGGGCTTTTCTCCCTACTCCGTGGGAGTTTTTATGCCTAGGCAAGTGCGTAAGGTTACCACGAAAGTGTGTTCGAGTTATTTGGCTAACCAATCCTCGTTTGTTCCTTTTATTTGACTTAATCCTTACGACCTATTTTAGTAAAGTTAATTAACTTCCAAACATGGTGCCCCGGTGAGGAACGAGTGATTGGTGGCTAAGTAAGTCGAAGCTTCCCACTTGTAATTGCGTTATAATTCAGTCTGTGATTGCTCGGTCTTTGTTTCGTGCGCGGGATTTTTCCGATTCCGTTCGGCCTTTGTTTCGTGCGCGGAGTTTGACGATGACGCTCGGTCTTTGTTACCGCGCGCGCGGGTTGCGACCGGCACGGTTTGGCGGTTCTCGGAATCCCGAGCTGCTAGAACGATCGGACATCGTTCGAACGCGTTGCGCTGTGATAGAAGATTAGAAAGAAACACTTTGTGGAGCGCATTGCCCATGTTACGGATGTGTATTAAGTTATTATTAAGTTTAATTATTACTGTATTATATAATATATTATATTATTAAGTTAAGTCCTTATCGTCGCGAGTAAACCTTTCACGGTGTAAAAACACTGATTCTTTGCGTTTTTGACGATTGTAATAATCTTGTTACGAATAGTATAATTAAGTCTCCTCTTTTCCTCGTGTATCGCACTATGGCTCCTTTAGCTTCAAAGAAACTTATAGCTATACAGCTTGCGCGGGAGAAGGAAATTAATAAAATTCGCACGCGATTGATATGTAAACCGCGAGAAACACTGAGTAAAGATATAATAGAGTCACGTCTCGAGGATTTAAGAGAGGTGTGGAAGGAAGTCCGGATGACTCATTCCGAGATTGTTGTGAAGGATGATGCCGAATCCGAGGCGTATGTCGAACAAGATGTGTTTTCTCGAATTCAAAGCGGTTACGAAAACTCGGTCGATGAGTGTTTAACGCTTCGCTCGCAAATCGAGCAAGCGACCGATAGCACGCTCGCGGGCCGAGTAGATGACGCGAACGTTTCGGAAGGGAGAGGATCTAGTATCGCAAAACTCCCACGCATTCCTCTACCCACCTTTTCGGGTAAATACGAGGATTGGGCTAGTTTCTGCGATCTCTTCACTACTCTTGTGCATGAGGCCCCTCAATTAGCAGATGCAACTAAATTGCAATATTTAAAGTCATGTTTAACCGGAAGTGCGGCAGACCTCATTAAAGATGTCGCTACTACGAGTGCCAACTATGCCAGCACATGGCAAGCTCTCAAGACCCGCTATTTTAACCCTCGTTTGATAATTAACAAGCTGCTAACTTCGTTTATGGAAATCCCACAGGTAAAAAAGGAATCAGCCTCCGAGCTACGCTTATTCGTCGACGTCGCTCAAAGTATTGTACGTTCCTTGTCTAACCTTAAATTGCCAGTTGAACACTGGGACGTCTGGCTCGTGTTTATGCTCTCTGGGAAGTTGGATTCGGATTCGCGAAAGCTCTGGGAAGCAGAATTGAGTGAAAGGGATTCTTCTCTCCGAGAAGATGATGATTTTCTGAATTCGCTTCCAAGGTTCTCGGATCTCGTCAAGTTTCTTGAAAAGAGAACGCAGGCTCTTGGAATGTCCACCTTGGCGCGTAGAGTAGAAAAGCGCTCATTCTCATCACCTGCGGCGGGCCCTCCACCGCGAAAAGTTTTTCATGCTAGTACTGCTCGCTCTTCTGATAGAGTTTCTTCACGGTGCCCTCTTTGTTCCAAGTCTCACCCTCTTATAAGGTGCCACAAATTTCAAAATCAAAGTCCCTGTGATCGTGTTTCTTCGGTTAAGCGTTTGCAATTGTGTTATAATTGTCTTGGACAGCATCGAGTAAACGCCTGTCCTTCTTCTGGACGTTGCTCGGTCTGTCAACGTAAGCATCATACGGCACTTCATTTGAAGTCGCATAGCAACGCTCCAACTTCGCGACACGACGATGATAGGACAACAGTCGACAAGCCTGTTGTTAGTTTGCATGCTTCGAGCTTACCATCAAGGCGGCGTAAAGTTATCCTCGCTACTGCACAGGTCCAGGTGATTGGACCAAATGGTAATAATACTTGCGCTCGAGCTCTTTTGGACCAGGGATCTGAATCATCCTTTGTATCAGAATCAATTGTACAACTTCTAGGGCTGCGAAAGCAGCGCACTATTGTGACGCTATCAGGATTGGGCGCCAGTACCGCAGGCACTGCCCGATCGAAAACCCACTTTGCTCTGCGATCCCAAATCGATTCTGAATTTCATCTTGAAACGGAAGCTCTCGTTCTTCCCAGACTCACCTCGTATTTGCCGACGGAAACTATTGAAAATTTCGATTTCTCGCAGTTAGAAGGATTTTCCTTGGCGGATCCGGAATTTTGCGTTTCAAATAAGATAGATATAATTTTAGGTGCCGATGCCTGCGGACTGTTGCTTCGTTCGGGATTGAAACGCATTCCTTCTTCGCGTCTCATTGCTCAAAATACCGCTTTCGGTTATTTCTGGTTCTCTGCCTGTGGATGCTTCACGGCGGGCGGTGAAAGACGTTCCTTTGACCTCACAAGTTTTGCATTGTAGTACATGTAACCTCGATCAATCAATCCAGCGGTTTTGGCAACTCGAGGAGGTACCCTCAACTGCTCGTACCCTGAAACCAGAAGATGAATCCTGCGAACGTTTATTTCGAGAAACGCATTGCCGCGATTCACAGGGTCGGTATGAAGTTCGTCTTCTCCTAAAGCCGAGTTTACCATTGGTGGCCACTGAAACTCGTAGAATGGCTGTAGGGTCTGTTGCGTCTCTTCATCGCCGTCTTTCACGTGATCCCAAACTGTCTGCCGTGTACTGCAGCTGCATGCGGGAGTACGAGAGACTGGGACACATGTCGCGGATTCCGTCTAACGAGATTCAGCAGGGAGACGCATGGTATTTGCCACACCATGCCGTAGTGCAGGTATCGAATGTTTCGTGGAAGCTCCGGGTCGATTTGATGCTTCGCGACAGACTCGGGATGGCTATTCGTTGAATGATTTCCTCTTAAAAGATCCTCCGCTCCAAGGAGACCTATCTTTAATTCTATTGAACTGGCGTCGTTATTCCTTTGCTTTCTCTGCTGATATTGTAAAAATGTTTCGCCAGGTTCGAGTAAACTCCAAAGATCGAGATTCGCAGAGAATAGTATGGGCAGCTTCACCTGACTCCGATCCCGTCGATTATCGCTTAAATACCGTCACCTATGGGACGGCTTGCGCTCCATATTTGGCGATTCGCACACTTCAACAGTTAGTTCGTGATGAAGGCACTCGATTCCCACTAGGCGCTGCATGTCTCCAATCGGAGACATACGTAGACGATACCTTTGCAGGCGCGGACGATTTGCCCACTGCTATCACGAAGCGAGACGAACTCATCTCGTTACTAGGCTCTGCGCGAATAGGATTGGATAAGTGGTCTGCCAATCACCCCGACCTCCTTCCTCCTCGGGTAGAGCAAGGTTCCTCGAAAGCTATTGTAACAGATTATTCGGTGAAAACACTCGGTGTTCAGTGGAGCCCTATGCGAGATCAGTTTAGGTTTCAAGCTGATGATATTGAAGAGTTGGCGACAGCCTCAACCAAACGAGGTATCCTCTCCGCTATTTCTCGCTTATTCGATCCCCTAGGGTGGCATGCTCCAGTTACGGTGATTGCAAAAATTCTAATGCTGGATCTATGGATCCAGAAATGCGACTGGGATTCTCCACTGCCCACTGAATTTCGTGAGCGCTGGCATGCCTACTGCGACTCTTTGTACGCATTGACTTCACTGTCCGTCGATCGTTGGCTGGGAGTTACGGCTGCCCGTTCGTGTGAGATCCACGGATCTTCAGACGCTTCCTCTCGTGCATATACTGCTGTAGTATACTTGCGGGTTAAGGAGAGTGACGGTCGAGTCCATATCTCAATGATCTCTGCTAAATCCAAGGTCGCGCCGGTTAAAACTGTTAGTATACCGATTTTGGAGCTATGTGGGGCGGCTCTGCTAGTAAAACTTACCACTCACGTTAGAAAGCTTGAATTCCTTCGTTCTCTTCCTGTCTTCGCATGGTCTGACAGCCAGATTGTGCTTGTGTGGCTACGCAAACACCCATGCAATTGGAAGACATTTGTCGCAAATAGAGTATCGTATATCCAAACGGAGCTACCATCTGCCACTTGGTCGCACGTGCCCACTAAGGAGAATCCGGCAGATTTAGCTACTCGTGGTTACGAGCCTGCTGATCTGGCTCGGAGTGATCTATGGTGGCATGGACCTCAGTGGCTTTCTCAACCTCGTGAACATTGGCCGCAAACTTCTGAAACTTCACGAACTCTCCATACCCAGGCTCGGCCTGCGGAATCGACTCTTTTTAATCGTTTCTCCTCGTTGACTCAGTTGATTCGCATAGTAGCCTTGTGTAAGCGACCGCTGGTTAATCTGCGTTGGCGCGCCCAAGGCGAGGATCGACTACCTTCGTTCATCACTTCCGATGAGTTATCTGCTGCACGACTCGTAGTCATTCGATTAGCACAGGTTAGTGATTTCGTCGAGGAAATAAATCTATTAAAGTCAGGGAAAGAATTACCGAAGCCTTCTGAAGTTAAATCCGTTCTTAGATCACGATGGAGTTCTGCGCGTAGGACGTAGATTGTCCCACTCTAATCTTACGTCTGAACAAAAGCATCCCCCGATTCACAAGTCGTATAAGGGGTAAATCGCAGTTTTCGTCTGCTTCTCCACACGGGCCATTCATCTTGAGCTGGTTAGCGATCTTACGACTGCTTCCTTCATTTGCGCGTATCGACGGTTTGTAGGTAGACGTGGCATTTGCCGCCGGCTTTATAGCGACAACGCTACTAACTTCAAAGGGGCGGATGTTGAACTTAAGGATATGTTTCATCGGGCTTCGGAGTTCTACCACCGGGTTGCTTCACTTCTTGCTAACGATGGCACCGAGTGGACTTTCATTCCACCAAGCGCTCCCCATTATGGCGGTTTGTGGGAAGCTGGGGTCAAATCCGTCAAGCATCATTTAAAGCGGGCGGTGGGTGAACACACCCTCACATTCGAGGAGCTGTCCACTGTCCTTGTAGAAATTGAGGCTTGTCTTAATTTGCGTCCATTGAGCGCCCTTAGTACGGATTCAGACGACCTTCATGCGTTGACTCCGTTCCATTTCCTGAACGGAAGTTCCTCTGGATTACTCCCAGAAGCCGATATTCCCGATGTTCCTCAGAATCGCTTGAGTAGGTTTCAGTTGCTTTAACGCATTAGGAATCAGTTTTGGAAGCGTTGGTCCTCAGAATACCTTCTCCACTTGCAAGAGCGCGAAAAGTGGAGAGTTCCACATGAGAATTTTGTTGTGGGTCGACTAGTTCTCCTAAAGGACGATCGTTATCCGCCATCAAAATGGCCTCTAGGTCGAATCACTGAAATCCACCAGGGCCCCGACGGCCTGGTGCGAGTCGTTACAGTGAAGACTGCCACCGCTTCATTTAAGCGACACATCGCTCGACTTTGTCCACTCCATCTAGACGGAGAAGGTTAGTTGTAGGGTAGAGTGTTCGTCCGTCGGACGAAGGCGGGCGGGATGTTCGGTTCTTTTGCATCTCGATAAGGCCCTATACCGCCGATTGTCGCCGCGAAGGCGCGAATATGATGCGCGAGCATATCTGGAGGGGCTCTCGCGGTGAATTGCATCTGGCCCTGCGAGCGTGACGTCAGTTCTGTTCCGGCTTCGACGCGGAATAGTTTTCGATTGACGGTACGGTCTCTCGTGAGTTATTGGTGCGACAATTTTTGGATTAATTGTTATCAGCGGTCTTAGCGTGCGAGAACTGCCTGTTATTTTGCGTGCGTTGAAAGTGGGAGATTTGGCCACGTGTGAGTTTTTTGCGTGCCATCTCCCGGGCTGCACTTGACGCGGCGACCCTGCGTCGCTCGTCCCCCTGCGTCGGTTCCTGCGAGAAGTCGAGGCGCCCCAGAGGACTGTGTTTTTTTGTGAAGTGCACCCGGCCCCTTGGGGCCATTGAGTTGAAGATTGTGCGAGGCAGCGCCGAGTTTAAGACTGCAATTAGGAAGTAAGAAAGATCCGTGTAGGTTAAGTGTGCAGCGGCACGAGGTAAGAGTCTGGTTGTTGGGTGCGTGTATGAATGTGTGCGATCGAATTCCGCGCGTTAAATTGTATTTTCTTTGTACTTTGGGATTTAATAAAGATATCCGCTTGCCCGGGCTTTTCTCCCTACTCCATGGGAGTTTTTATACCTAGGCAAGTGCGTAAGGTTACCGCGAAAGTGTGTTCGAGTTATTTGGCTAACCAATCCTCGTTTGTTCCTTTTTGACTTAATCCTTACGACCTATTTTAGTAAAGTTAATTAACTTCCAAACATTACGTTTCGGTCAAGATGCTGACCCTCTTCAAAAATTTTATTGCAGATGCATAGATTAGTTCGTTGTCATCTTGCGACAATGTAGTGTTGTGCATTTATCGACAAATATCATCTGATTGTCTCGCCCACATCTATAGACAATAAGTCGCTTCACACAAATGCATCTACAATAAAATTTTTGAAGAGGGTCAGCATCTTGACCGAAATGTAATAAGTCTTCATTTTCTCAACACGACCGTCTTACCATTACTTTATCTTCAATAATTTAACTTCAAGCGGTCGAGAAAATCTCAATAATGCCTCAGCATATTTTTAATAATTATTCAGTATACCTTAAACTTACTAAAAAATGACTATATGCATTACGTCTGCACTATATTTATAGTGATCAAAACCCAAAAATGTTAAAAAAAAGAAGAAATTACTTTGACCGAAAAATATGACGTTTGAAAATGTCGACCACAACTATTCTTACTAGAAACATGACATACCTCCAAAACCTCATGCCGATTATGCACTATACAAGTACATTCACCGGTTATTTACGTTTTTATAAATTGACCACAGTTTCGGAGAAATTTCAAGTGTCCAGTATAGCCCCGGTCTCCCTTTACAATATATAATTATTTCCAAAAATCAATATTCATTGAATTTTTCAACATTTCTTAATAATTTAAATTGCTTGTACACTGCAGCCGCTATGTGAAGAAGTATTCTTCAATAATTTTATTACAATTGTATGTGATAATTATTTCTGTAAAACTGACTATTATCTCTATTGAGAGATTATCTGTAATACATAATTTCAACCAAATGCATGCCCCATTCCACCGCTTATTACTTGTGAATTGGCAAATATATATCATCTCTTCTCTAATAAAAATGGATGCGTTCAATTTCGGTTTCTTTCCCGTCTCGGGAGGTCATGTTTACTAGAGTCCCGAGTACTTGGCTTTCTCGTGCTACCGGTGGGATTGAATTTCGGTCATTCCATAATAGAACAGATTTGCAGCAATTTTAGAACTATAGTTACTGAAATTTAATCCCGCTGGGAGCATGAGAACGTCCAGTACTCAAGACTGTAAGCTTACCGGTCCTGGAAAGAAAACAAAAGAGAAAGGAACCGTAATGTACATGTATAATGTGAGTGTGTGTGTGTGTGTGTGTGTGTGTGTGTGTGTGTGTGTGTGTGTGTGTGTGTGTGTGTGTGCGTGCGTGTGCCTGTGTGTGTGTGTGTGTGTGTGCGCGCGCGTGCGTGCGTGCGTGCGTTTCTGTCTCTGTACAGATGTACATGTTTTACTACTCGCTTACTTGCATATATATCTGGGTTGTAACGTGTCAATTGATGATTACGCTTGGCAGTTGCTGAAAAAAGAAAGAAAAGGGAATATATTTCTTCGAGAATTATCCAGCCTCTTTTGGACAGACGAAAAATTGGCCAACAGGTGCATAAACCTGGAAAAGACAACGACCCAAGTGACCGCCCGTTCACCTAGAAAAGAATTGACTCCAGAAAAATTAGAATTAGTCAAAGGTGATATATTAGATAAAATAAATAATTACGAATTTTCTATATTGTATTAAACATATATTCAAATTAATAACATCTTATTTCAGACATTTACGAAGATTTTTTAAAGGAAAAGAAAAATTCAAATGTGGAGGAAAAACTGTCGAATGTCAACACTGCTCTAGGAGAATTGATAAGAGACAGAAGAAAAAAATGGCTTAACAGACCTAAGGCTGAAGAATGAAATAAAGTTATTGGAAGTTTAGTGTTTTAACTTGGAAAGTAATATTATTCATATTCGTTCTTTTGTGGTTTTGTCGAATATTAGGAAATAAAGGAAAAAATATATATTTTAGTTCTCAACGTGTCGACCCGTTGTTGGTCTTCTTCAGGAGTGATTTAGTATTATTTAAAGCATCTATTTAACACATGTCATTTTTTTAAAAATAGTATATTATGCAACAAGGGCGTAATTGTCGATTTTCGCCGAGTGCGAAGTTTGTCGACCGAGCGAAGCGAGGGTGACAATCACACGAGATGGAGATCGATATTTCTCCCATGTTCAATACGATATTTTTTAACGCGACGTGCGTAGAGCTTGATTTTACGAACATTAAAATTTCACCCTAGTGCGTAAAATCGAGTTTTTCGCACAGAGTGTTAAAAAGTATACTATTTGTTTTTCTATTTCATCCGGTGTTTAATGAGCAAGTACAACCCTTAATGAAATTTACCTTATTTCACCTGGCATTTAATTCGGGTATCTAATAAATAATTTGCATAATTAAAAAAAATTTCTTTTTTCCCGATTTCACCGGAATATCCACATTTCGCGCCTGCAACGAAATACGAAAGTAGCCGATTCATCCGCAAGACTACGCGCATGCGCACTTCCGTTCCATTACTCACTTGGGAAGAAAAGAGCGGCAAGCAGAAGTAATGAGCGCGTGAGTGGGGTTATTCCATTCAAGTCGTGAAAAAAATGGCGGGGGTCCACCCGGACGGAATGCACGCGTCCTCGGGGGGAGGGGGGGGGGGGCTTTGTTCGGTTTTTTTGTACGTACGATAGGTGGAGCCCTTTGGTCCCGATTTCAATACTTACGGCACTTTCAAAATTTGCTTTTTTTTTTTCGAAGAAGGGGGGAATGCGTTAAGCACCGTAAGGGAGTCGTGCGAGACTCCCCCGTGTGTGGGACTCACCTATTATCCAACACAGGCATACCCACTACACCCTAACATTCTTATCCGACCGACGTTCAAGTGACCATCGCGGAACTAATAACAATACTTCATGGTGGCATCGGTTATTGAGCAGATACTGGATCCCAGTAACTGCCGCGTGTTCCAGTAAAACAATAAATAAATACTTTAAATCTCTTTCGTCGTCTGGTATTTAAAAGCTGACGTCTTGGCGACCCCTGGATCCCAGTGAGCGCTGCGTCACGCTGATAAAAAAATAAATAAGTACATATCACAACAAAGTAACAGATAAGTACATCCCATTAAATAACAGAGACACACATCACAGAACGATGTACTCCGCAACCACTGGCGCCCAGTGGCTGCGTCGTCTTCTGTTACAAGTAAATAAATAGGTTGGACTCTATTGCCTGACCTTCTCTTCATCGTGCTGCGGCTGCGTCCGCGTCCGTCTTCTTGTGTCGAAGGACCGCCTCGACAAAATCGGCAGTCCTTGCCCAGGTGTCTTCGTTTTGTAGCATCAGCCGGATGATATTATCCGGCGTGAATTGTCCAATCTCTTCTTCTAGGCCACACCTGGCGTCCCTCCACTGCTCATATTCAAAGAACGTGTGGAGGGCAACGTCGCGGATGCAGCCGCAGTATACACAGCCTGGGTCCGCTACCTTTCCCATTTTGTGAAGGCAGGAGCGGAACAGGCCGTGTCCTGTCAGGAACTGCGTCAAGTAATAACTTACCTCGCCAAACTGGCGATAGGTCCAATCCTTTAGCTCTCCGATAAGGCGAGCAGTCCATCTCCCTCTTGTTTCCTGGGTCCAGAGATCCTGCCAGGCTTCCATGGTCCTTCTTCTGGCAGTCTCTCTGACGCAGGACAACCCCATCTGCGATTTGTTCTGGTGGACGAACATTCGCTCCTGGGCGAGGAAGTGGATGGGAATGACACCAGCCACCACCATCGCTGCGGGTTCCGAGACCGTGCGATAGGAGCAGGCAATTCGGAGGGCCCCCCTTCGCTGAACAGCGGCCAGTCGTTTGCGGTACATTTCGTAACGCAGCGAGTCGGCCCAGACCTCCGCTCCATACAGCATGATGGATTCGGAGGTACGTAAGAGCAGCCGCCGCTTGCATGGCAACGGACCACCCACGTTTGCCATAGTTCTGGCAAGCGACGTGGGGACCTTTGCTGCCCTGTCCGCCATTCGCTGTATGTGCGGCCACAAACTGAGTCGGGTATCGAGACTCACCCCTAGGTATTTAATGACTCGTTTAGTCTGGACCATCTCGCTCCCCACCCTGAGATCAATGATGGTGGGGATCCTCCTATTAGTTAGGAAGACGGTCTCGGTCTTAGCTAATGCCCATTCCAGTCCGTGCTCGTCCATCCAGGAGCAAATACGCAACATTACCTGGTTGAGCCGAGCCTGAACAGTCGCGGCGTCTCTAGCTACAATGACTGCCGCGACATCATCGGCGTATCCAACCAGGAATGCACCCTCGGGCATTTCCAATCTCAGGATCCCGTCGTAGAAGACATTCCACACGTCGGGACCCAGGATAGAACTTTGGGCTGCCCCTGCCGGCATTTCTCTCCGGACCAAGCCATTCGATGTTTTGTATTCGATGAAGCGGGACCTCAAGTAATCCTACATGATGTTCTGGAGGTACTCGGGTAATTTAAAGTCCCGCCTAAAAGCGTCCAGTGCTTTCTCCCAGCTGACTGAGTTGAAAGCGTTTTTAACGTCTAGGGTTACCAGGAGGCAAACGGGGCGAGAAGGGTCACTTGCCCGTTCCGTGCCCCGTGCGGCCTGTACAACCTCCTGGATCGCTTGGACCGTCGACCTGCCTGGCCGGAAGCTATATTGGCAATCAGCTAGTACGCCTGCTGACTCTATAGCCTCGTGCAGGCGACGTCGGAGCATTTGCTGCAGGAGTTTGCCGCCGGTGTCTAGCATGCACAGGGGTCGGTGAGATGATGCTGCCTCTACTGGTCCCTTGCCCTTGCTTATGAGGACGAGCTTTCCCACTTTCCAGCGGGAGTAAAATGTGCCCGCCCTCAGACAGGAGTTGTACATGTCAAGCAAGAGCTGCCGCTGCCTTTCAACTGCTGCCTTTACACCTCTGCTGGGAATCCGTCCGGACCCGGCGCCTTTTTGTTGCGCAGCGTTGCGGCTGCCCGCTGTAGCTCCTGAAGTGTGAAGGGGGGAGCTACATGCGGGTCCGTGGTAGCCGGGCTTTCCGGTCTCTTCGGATGGGTGGGGAATAGGGTCTCTACGATGTTTTGTAGGGTCGATGCATCGGTAGGATCTCCTGGCTTGAACGCCCCCACCTTCTGCATGACAATTTTGTACCCTAAACCCCACGGGTCGTTGTTCAGATCATCACCCAGCTTCTTCCAGCATCGGCGTCGACTGGACGTGATGGCTTGGCGGAGTTCCTTTTTCTTCCGTATATAGACGGCAGATTTTTGGGCTGCGTTACGGGGATCGCGTTTGTGAGCTCTAGTGACTGCCCTTTGACGTTTAAGGCACTCACGTCTGAGCAACGCAATCTCCGTCGTCCACCAGTACACAGGACGGCGATCGCGCGGACGTGGTTTCTTCGGCACCGCTTCCTCACAGGCCTGTTGTAGAAGGCGCATGGTTGCTCGCGCTCGAGCCTCCGCTTGTATGCGGGCATCTAGGCCGTGAGGAATATCATCGAGGGAGGCTTTTCCTCTTGCTATGGCCAGAGACAGCTTCTCGACATCCATTTTGGCGATGTTCCACCGGGGGGGAACTCGCGCGGGTCGTTGCTGGTGATGATGGTGGTGATTGGCTGGCACATCTCCTTTAAATGTAAAGGAGATGTATTGGTGATCGCTTCCGGTGTAGTCAGCGATCACATGCCAGCCTTCAACCCGCGCTGCCAGGCTTTCGGAGGCAAATGAGACATCGATGACGGTCTCCCTATACCCTGATCTCCGAAACGTTGATACGGTACCGGTGTTAAGTACCATCAACCCCAGTCTGGAGACCATATCCATGACTCTTCCGCCTCGTGAGTCAGGGTTGGGCTCCCCCTATTTGAGGGCTTTGGCGTTGAGGTCTCCGGCCACTACGATCTCTCCCTTAATGCTCCGAACCTTGTCTTCCAGGTCATCCAGATTGGCCTGGAAGTCGTCGATCCTCTCGTTTGGGGTGAAGTAGCAGCTAATGAAGGTCATGTCGCTACTCCTCACCCAGACGTAACCCCTGCTGGAGCCACAGTCTGTAACGAGGATCCGACGAAGTTCCGGAATACATATGGCGGCGGTGCCGAGTTTGTCCGCAAACCAGCCTGGCCCGTCTCTGTCGCGGTGTTGTTCACTTATAAGGACAATATCTACGTCCTTTTCGCGGCATTTTGTTTCTTCTTGTTAGATCCGAACAGGGCCTCCTTGAACACATTGCATCGGGCAGATCCTGCGATGTGAGCTTGCATACTGGATCTTGCCCCCTGCTAGGCGCAGAGAAAGCACTGTGGCTTAGCAGTGCAGATCGGTGCCTTGTGACCCTCTGTGCCCCATCGGTAACAGGTGTTCTTCCTGTCGGGTCCCCTGCATTCGGTGCCTTTATGTCCAAAGCCAAGGCACCGATAGCATCTCGTCGCCACTTGCCGTCGACGGATGCGGCAGTTGAGCCACCCTATCCGGATATGGGATGATTGGATCAGCTTCTCGGCAGCGTCTTCGTCTGTCTCGACGAATACGAGTCGTTGCTCGGACCTATTTGGTCTCGTCAGCCCAATACGCAGATGCCCCGCGTACTCTCCCAGGCGGGCTCGAAGGGCATCTTCCACCTCGTTTTCTGTGGTGAGGGAGTTTGCGTCCCTTATCTCGAGGCTAGCTCTCGGGACCAGCTCTCGAAAGCTGCACTCCCCCCTTGTTGCTGTTTGCAACTGTTGGGAGAGGCCCTTCCTCCCCTCTGCTGAAGTATTCTTCAGCTCGATGAGGACTTCGCCCGTACTTGTATGGCGTACCGCCCTAATTTCTGTACCGTAGCAACTCGGGTCGTTCAAATTTTGCTTGGATCGAAAACGACCCACGTCAGTACACGAAGGGTTAACATACTTACCGTAAGAACTAAAACACACAAAAATTTTCTTTTTTTACAAATATTTCATATGATGTTACCGTATTTACCCGAATATAAGCACCCTTTGTTTCGTTTTCTTTAACAGTCTGTAACAGTTGAAGGTATGATATATACAAATCTGATATACCTATTTGCACTTAGCATACCTAATTTAGTAATAATAATAATAATCATAATAATAATAATAATAATAAGTGTGCGCACGCGCACGCACGCACGCACGCACGCACGCACGCACGCACACGCATGGGGCCCAAAGGGAATGACGCGTAACACAATGCGGCTATGCAAAAAGCTGCATCTTAGCCTATCTTCCCAAATGGCCTACTCTCACCTCCACGTGTGCTTCTTGAAGCCGGTGGGCCCTGGACTCTTAGCAACCTTGCCAGAGATTGGGTAACCAACCCCAGTGGATGGCGAGGTAAGAGACAAACGAGAGATGCATAACAACGGGGAGTAGCGCTAACCACCCTACTCTCTGTATTTGCGGTTACAAGCAATGCAACGCGAAGAGCTCCTGACCATCGGGCTGCTTCGGATGCAGCCCAGTCCCGAGGTGGAGGAGCCGAAACGGGTGTTCCGGGACAACGACTCACGAATGCCCACGGACGATTTCAGTGGACGGAGGACCTCACACAAGATCTAATGCGCTGCTACGAGGAGAGCTGTCCGCAACAGAGAGGCTACATGGCGCGAATGCATAATCGGTTTGCATTAATGCATCCCGAACTGGCAGATCGCTTTTCTCAACAACAACTGAGAGATTATGTGGCCTATCTGAGGCGGACAAGTCTCGTTGTTCCCAGCTGTCAACCAGTACCGGATGTGCGGGCAATAACAACTGAGCCCGTACGCGGCGCTGATAGAGATGCTCCACATTATGAAAGCACGACACTCGTGTTTAGGAAAAATTTGACAACGAAAATTTTGCCTAAACAACGAGAATTAGACAAAGCAAATAGCCAACGTCTGGATGCTCTTCCAGATGACTGCGACCTGTGGCAAGTTAATTGTGCCGTTTACGAGGCTGCAAGTGATCTAGTGACTCCCCGAAATCTGACACAGATTGTGTGATCGACTATTTAACATCTGGCGGATTAAATTCGGGTTTTGGCCGATGCCAAAAAGAGGCTGCAAAGACGGGAAGAAGGAATTCGACAAGACTCAATATTTTGGACGAATCCTTCCAACCTCTTCAAACATCGTATCGCAGCCTCAAGCGAGTATCCGTCGATGGCCGCAGTTGAGGAATTCTGGGGGAGCATCTACGAGAAAACATCTAGGCTTAATGCAGACACTCCAGGTATTGAAATCTTCACCGAGTTGTGCGACGAAGTCATACAACAAAGTGAAGATTGCCCACCCGTCAGTGCATTAGAGGTGAAAAATGCCATCACAGGAGCGAGGAATTTCTCCTCGCCGGGCTGGGATGGAATTAACAATTATTGGTGGAAGAAGTTCACTTCTGTCCATCAACACCTAGCCCGGATATTCACCTCTTATATAAATGGAGACCAACCCATTCTGCACTGGCTGGTGGAGGGCCGAACGACACTGATCCTAAAATCGGGAGACTTGTCCGATCCGAGAAACCATAGACCGATCACGTGTCTCAATACGTTATACAAATTGTTCACTAACATCTTGAACGAACGTATTGAGAAATCCGTGAAACCGGTGTGGCAACGAATAGTAGAACAACGAGGCTGCAACATGGGTGTATCCGGCTGCAAGGACAACATGCTTATCGACAGGTCTGTTTGTCAGGACGCAGTCCAGTACAATCGTAACCTGTCGATAGCCTGGCTGGATTACATGAAGGCGTATGACTCAACATCGCACGAGCTTTTAAGCTTATTGCTCAAACGCCTCCATGTCCACCCAAATATAGTGAGAATTGTAGAAGACCTCATGCCTCTTTGGAAGACACGCTTTGTCAAGACATCGGGCAAGCGTCGAACCATGTCTAGAATGGTTCCATCCCAAAGAGGTGTCTATCAAGGAGATTCTCTGAGTCATCTGCTGTTTTGCATCTCACTATTGCCTCTATCCGTTGCTCTCCGGAAATCCCAAGGGTACATGTGTGGGCCGCCTGGTGAACGTGTACATATGATCACCCATCTTTTCTATATGGATGATATTAAATTATATGCATCAGGCGAGGATTAATTACATCGATCTCTGAACATCGCCCTCACATACTCGAGAGATATCGAGTGATGGAATTCGGATTGGACAAGTGTGCAGTCGTTCATTTGCACAGAGGAAGGTCATGCTCCCATAACAACGATATGGAGCTCATCAACGGAAATGTCATCCGCCACCACCTTAGCGCCCAAGAAGCCTACACATACCTGGGCGTACCTCAAAGGCATGTCCAGGATGTGCAGGCTGCTAAAACCACCATCATTAAGAAATACCGGCGCATTCTTCGTCAGATCTGGTCATCAGAATTGACCGGGAGAAATAAGGTGGCAGGCACGAATATGTTGGCCGTATCACCAGTGCTCTATTCATTTGGAGCACTGATGTGGAACGTGGACGAGCTAAGGGATCTTGACCGAAGCACACGGAAGGTGATTTGTATGCAACGCAGTTTGCATCCAAAATCTTCCGTGGAACGACTGTATTTGCCCCGAAATATGGGAGGTCGTGGCCTTTTAAGCCTGGAGTGTATGCATGACCGATTGGTCCTCGAGACAGCTTGCGACGTGATTAATCGAACGGAGGATCCCCTGATGATACTAGTTCATCAGCATGAAATTCAGGGCAAGGGGGCGTTTTTATACAACGCGGCGGTACTAGCGGAGCCAAACCTCGGTCTGGTTTTCAACGTGGGACGTAGTGGTGCACAGGAAGCTGAATTAGGTATCAATACGTCCCCAGTGCATCTCAGGGCTAACATACGGAAGGAACAACTCCGTATGTTGTAGGGAAGGCATATCGACAAGCCATTGCATGGACAATTCTTTCGAAATGTCCAACAACTTGGCTTGTCGGCGGAGATGACCTTCTCGTTCTTAAGATCAGCCGGCTTGAAATCCGAGACCGAGGGTCCGGGACCGAACAGAGCAGGCAAATATCAGCCAATAAGCCTGACATCGTCCTTATTGACTTCGATGACAAGTCCATCTTCGTCATCGAGTTTTCTGCACCAGCAGAAACAAATATAGTCAGCAAAGAGGACGAAAAACGGATGAAATATTAGGAACTCCTGTTCGAGATTCGCAAGCTGTATCGAGGATTCCAAATCAAGCTCGTCGTGCTGATAATTGGAGTGCTGGGAGGAATGAAACCAACTTTCCTCTAAAACATCAAAAGCATTCCGGCCTGTCAAGAACATGCAAATTCCATCGCAGGCCGAATGCAGAAAGCAGTGCTACTGGGATCTCTCCGTCTACTGAGGTCACACGAGATCCTGTAACCACTTACCCAATGGTAGAGGGAGTGGTAACAGTTGCAAACGAAATGGCCCGGTGCAGTCTGCAGCGGAGGAGATGGATATCGGAGCCACTCTCGCCAATTTCGCCCGTCTACAAAGAAAGGAAGGAGGTCGAACTAATCCATCCACTCCCGAAGGAAGGGAGAAGGTCAAACCAATCCATCCACTCCCGAAGGCAGGAAGGAAGCCATCTCACCCGTCCACGAAGGAAGGAAGGAAGGAGGCCATTTGGCCCGCCTACGAAGGACGGAAGGAAGCCAGAAACTATTCATTCACGAAAGAAGGAAGACCATTCAGTCCATTACCCACGAGGAGAGAAGGAAGAAAGGAATCCATTTCGCCTACGAAAGAAGGAAGGAAGTCGAACCGATTCATCCACTCCCGAAATAAGGAAGGAAGGTGATGTAGGAGGTTAGATATCATGTTTGTCTATTTAGTGATAAAACTTGGGAAACTTTTGGCCGGGAGGTAAAAAAATTTTTTAAATTTACTTTGCTTTGCTGGAAGACTTTGAAAGACATAAAGAATAAAAAAAATTAGTGGCATTTTTTGTCACATGATTTGTCATATGATTTATCATATATATTATATCTGATTACGTGTAAACTTTTGTCTACGTAATATTACATGTCCGTCTGGAGGTACAAATTCAGAAATTTACAACTCTTGTGTGCTGGAAGATTTTGAATGACAAGAGTATCGTATACTATTTTTTCTTTACAGAAGCATGCAAAACCCTTGTTTGTGCACCACTCGCAGGCATCCAAAACAGCTGTTTCCCTCACGGTGCGCAAAATCGGTGCGCAAAACGCGATCGGTGCACAAAATATTTTGCGCATCGGTACACGGTGTGCAAAACATTTTGTGCACCGCTTTTTCACACCGGCGAGATTCAGTTGTTTCGGATACAAACAAACGGTTCGCAAACTCGGCTTATGCATGCTTTTGTAAAGAAAAGTATTGTTCGGCACACGAGTTCAGACGGGCGATTTGCGTCTGCTCGTGTCATTGCGCCACTCGAACCCGAGACTCGGTTACGACTCGTCTCGGGCTCTCGCGTCGCCATGACACTCGCAGTGCGCAAAACGCCCGTATGAACTCTTGTATCGAAAATATCAATTCCCATTCAGTACGCAAAGTTCGACACCTACACATTAAAAGTGGCGGCGCATAGAGCAGGAAAAGGGGGTCAATCATTTTTTTACAGAAGAACCGACTAGCAAAAAGTCTAGCAAAAAACAAAGAATGCAAACTTTGACTAGCAAAAAATAAAGAATGCAAACTTTGACAGGTTTACTCGACAAGTTGTCGCACGTTACTGTCCCTCTAAGTTGAGATATAGCCGTCGATCGTGATTGGTTCACGCAGATTCCCTTTAAAAAGCCATTGGAACAAAAGTCATCATATTCTGAATATTATTGTGATAGTTAGTAGGTGAAATCACGTATTACCACAAAACCTAACTAATCAGAAAATGTCGGCTCGTGTCTTCATTATCACCAGAGGGACTCTATCGCGCGTCAACACGGTGCTCAGAACTCTGAAGCGGATTGGCCGTGGGCGGGTCTTGCTGCGCGCTCGACCAATCCGTGGCGTCCTACCCGTGCATACATCAGCATATATATATATATATATATATATATATATATATATATATATATATATATATATATATATATACATTCGAGTATATGTATACTGACTGAGAGCTAAGCGTGCGACAAAGTAAAATGTATATTCTATGTAGTACAGTGCAACCTCTCGAGTTGGTCCCTCTCGAGTTGATTCCCTCTCCCGTTGATCCCTCTCTATATGAGCCTGTACGTAACGTTTTTCTCCCTTCCACCACCCATTTTCAGGAGCGGCGCTACTGCAGGCGCTTTGAGGCGCACATGATTTTGCGTGCTATGTTTATGTTTATGAATGAAACGGGAATCCGTGCGCAAACTCGAACTTTGCGCACGTTAATAGGAAAAAATAGTATTTTTCGATACAAGTGCGAAGACGGTGCCTCCAAAAAACCGATTTCCACTTGTATCGAACGATATTTTTCCTAACGAGTGCGAAAAATTCAAAAGGAACATCTTCCCGCACGTGTTAGGAAAATAAAATATCAGTCATTTTTTGTCACACGATTTGTCACATGATTTGCCACATTATTTGCTATAAGATTTATCTCGCTATACACCGTGCAACGCCACCTGTAAACCCCCTTATGCTGTGAGATAGATGGTAGAAAACTAAGGAAGAAATTCATGTATCAAAATTAGATCTGAGGCATAGAATTTACGTGGCAGGCTATTGTACACCCGAGTACAAAAATAAAGTCTGGCAGTGGTCTGCCTGCAGTCAGTTCCGATTGTCTGCACCAAGTCTTGTGTAGTAAACGGATACAGACTTCAAGTCTGGCGTCTAAGAGCCATAGCGAAGTATACCAAAAGTCTGTCTAGGATCTCCGCCAGATATTCGACGTACTTCTAATGAGAGAAGTCTGCAAGAAGTCTATCCCAGGTCTGCTCTAAACTTTTGACGTACTTGTAACGGCAACATGAAGGAAGTCTACGAAATGTCTACCCAAGGTCTGCGTCAGTCCTTTTGTCATATAACGCACTTCGCAGACTTTCTTTTCGTTGCGAATCACATTAGAAGTCTGACGCAGACCTTGGGCAGACTTCTTGTAGACTTCCTTAACGTTGCCGTTATAAGTACGTTAAAAGTCTAGAGCAGACCAGGGACAGATTTCTTGTACACTTCCCTTAACGTTGCTTCTAGAAATACGTCGAATTTCTGGCGGAGATCTTAGACAGACTTTTGGAAAAATTCGGTATGGCTCTTAGTCGCCAGACTTGAAGTATCCGTCCACGTACGCAAGACTTGGTAGAGACAACCGTAACTGACTTCATGCAGACCATTGTCAGACTTTATTTTTTTACTCTGAAATATATCTATGCGTTTTATGGGTCGTTGAATCTGAATCCGGTATCCATTTGACCGCATCACGTCCAGGTCAATGGAAGGTCTGAGGTATAAAATCAATTTTATAAGAAAGTAAAGTAATATATCTATACGTTTGGTGGTCGCATTCAAATCATCATAACTTCATCGTTACATTTGATAGTAGAACAAACTTTTTTTTTCATTTGGATTGTCGAAACTTCAGTTTTTTCAGAACATTTATCTCCATTGTGTAAGTTAAAAAATAACCATTGCTTATAACAAATCAACTGTTTATTGTTTATTTTCTCAATGATTACCATGTTTTACAAATTTTTAAGTAATATCATACTTCGTGGATATTTAAATAATATCATGGTAAATGTGAGTATGGCGCCATGTAAAAGACGATCTGCAGCTCTCTCAACACCGACATATTATGGCTATGGTGGCCAGGATTTCGCTTCCCTTAACGTTGCTACTAGAAATACGTCGAATGTCTGGCGGATATCTTAGGCAGACTTTTGGCAAAATTCGGTATGGCTCTTAGTCGCCAGACTTGAAGTATCCGTCCACGTACGCAAGACTTGGTAGAGACAACCGTAACTGACTTCATGCAGACCATTGCCAGACTTTATTTTTTTACTCTGAAATATATCTATGCGTTTTATGGGTCGTTGAATCTGAATCCGGTATCCATTTGACCGCATCACGTCCAGGTCAATTGAAGGTCTGAGGTATAAAATCAATTTTATAAGAAAGTAAAGTAATATATCTATACGTTTGGTGGTCGCATTCAAATCATCATAACTTCATCGTTACATTTGATCGTAGAAAAAACTTTTTTTTTCATTTGGATTGTCGAAACTTCAGTTTTCTCAGAACATTTATCTCCATTGTGTAAGTTAAAAAATAACCATTACTTATAACAAATCAACTGTTTATTGTTTATTTTCTCAATGATTACCATGTTTTACACATTTTTAAGTAATATCATACTTCGTGGATATTTAAATAATATCATGGTAAATGTGAGTATGGCGCCATGTAAAAGACGATCTGCAGCTCTCTCAACACCGACATACTATGGCTATGGTGGCCAGGATTTCATTCCAACGGTCGAGTTTTGACCAAAGCTAGATCGGGGAATCAGAATTCCGCCTGGTCGAATTCCGACAACGAGGTTCGGCCAGGGCAGAGAATCTGACTACAGGGCCCCAGGCCATCCGGGCCTTGTACGAGCGGTGAGGGCCAATTAGCCAAAGAGGAAAGAAAGTGCCGAAATATACAGGGTGTCCCAGAACTCGCGGACCGTACGGGAGGTATAGCGGACCGTATGGCGGACCGTATGGCGGACCGTATGGCTGTACAATTTTTTCTTAACGAAATAAATTATTTCTTCCGCAAAGCGACGGGTGCGGCCCGACACGGCGGTGTGTTACTCAGTGCTACGATGTGCTTCCATTTTATACTTTGTATATAATGTGCAGTATGATACAATACTACGAAAAATTAATAATACCGCTCACATACTGTATGTAGTTGAAATAATGAACTAGAAAGTGAACTAATTTCAATTCAATTGAAATAATGTGTTATAAAGTTTTAAATTATGTTTTTCGAATGTGGAAACGCAATCCTGATTTATTCTTCATTTCAAACGAACTGTATTTTCACAGTATTTTTATATTCAATTTGTATCGCTAAACAGAAAGATAATATATTTCAAAAGCATTCTTTGTAACAAATTACAAATATAAATTGTATAAAGTATTTATTCGTCCGTTGTATTTAATATCGTATGTGGTTTTGAAAATTTCAGAATTGCGGAATTGACGGACTCATGTTAATAAATAATTAACAAGTATTAACGTTTCGGTCGACGTTTTCGAACCTTTAAAAAAAAAATTGTATTTCTGTAAAGAAATATGGAAAATATAAAATAATTATAATAAATCAGGAACAAAAAAATATTACATAATGCAAAAATTATGTACACGTCCATAAATTTTTTCAGCATCATACATGGTCCGTCATATTATGCAAGCTGGTGAATCATGTTGGCGTTACTGATACCTGGGTTATCGTCGTGGGTCCTGGTCTACATCCTCCTCCTAATACCACTTCCCCCACAAGGTGCTGAGGTTACTACTGGCCGGGTTATCCCGCGGGTCCTGGTTTACGTGCTGTTCCTGCCATTTTTACGACTGGGCGCTGCCAATTGTGTGAACCTGGGCTACTTGACAGTGCGGGGACTTCATCGCCAGAGACACTTCATCGAATGGAGAACCGGACAATCGACAATTATTAGTGCCACCGGGCGTCACAACTCTCATTCGCGGTGTTCAGGTCGTGTTTGCGCGTAATCCCTGACAAGCTGCGTTTGATCGATATATATATATATATATATCATGGTGCGAGTGCAATTAGCTTGGCACAATTAACTGCAAAGTTTTGAAAACAATTAAACATCGTATTGGAGTACTTTGCGGGTTGTCGAATTGTCGTGGTCAGTTCATTGTCTGGGACAATTCTCGGTGTGGGCGACTTCGTAGTGTGGGTGACTTCGCAGAATGGATGACTTCGCAGACTTCGGAGTGTGGGCGACTTCGGGGCCTAGGCGACTTCGCAAGTTGGTCGACTTCGCGGATTGGGCGACTTCTCAGATAGTGCGACTTCAGATTGTGGACGCCTTGGTAGTGTGGTCGAGTTCAGAGTATGGGCGCCTTCGTAGTGTGGGTGACTTCGCGGGTTGACTTCTCGAATTTTCAATGTAAGTAATGTAATTATTTTTCAGAGACAGATAAAACGAATTTTTCTCTGACATTCGTCTTTTTCAATTTTCAATGTAACGAATGTAGTTATTTTTTAGAGATAGATAAAAAGATAATTCTTCTCTGATATTCGTCCTTTCCAAATTTTTAATTTGACAAACTTAGTTCTCAGAGATGTAAAACATTACTACTGAAACGTTCCTGGAACGTGTTTAAAACGTTTCTCTAGGACTTGTCTTCTCGAATTTTCAATTTAAGAAATGATATTATATGAAAATTCCCTAGTGCACGAATTCTCAGATTTTAGAACGTAATATTCCGATGTTACAAAGACGTTCCCAAGACGGTTTTAAGACGTTTCAATGGGACATGTCTTATTTTGGAATTTTCAATGTAATGAACTTAGTTACTTTTTCAGCCGTAGGTACACGGAAAAAGTTTTGTGATGGCAGCCGTACGCTTCATCTTAAGGCGGTACTATGACTGCTGTAGCACAGACCCCAAGCGATGTTTCGGTGGGGAGACGTCCGATTATTGTTCGGACCACTGCTACCCGAAAACTGTTAGAGTGCGAGGATGCGAAAAATAATAACTGAGACAGTCAGCACACTACGGGCTCTCAAATGGTTCAAAACAGACAATGAATATTCATATAGTCATTACATCTGCTTATAGTAATACATTTCTGTAATATATAGTTTCCTTTGTAAAATTGATGGGCATTACTGCTTTCGTTTTAAAAATCCACTCGTCGGCTGCGTTTAATACATATTTGTAACGTACAATTGTTTATAGAGTTTTGATCTAAACAAAAGCAATGGAATGTACCGTATTTACCCGAATATAAGGCCCCCTTTTTTCTTCAATGTGACGCTTAAAATCCTGTGGGGCCTTATAATTGCAACATAAGAAAAATAAGGTTAAAAAAGCGTTCGTTTCGTTCGTTTCTATGATACAAGGAAAGTTAGGTTAGAAGCATCGTGGTTTCGGTATTGTGTTGTGATAAAAAATATTGTAAATACAGTATAGGCAATGAAAGCCCCAAGATTAAAGTAGAGATTTTAAAATGTATTATTAATACATTATAAAAAATGTTAAATACTATGTTAGTACAATAAATTGTTTTAATTTAAAAATATTTGTTTCACACAAATTATTTGTGAGCTTTTCGAATAAATTTTGAGTATTATATTCGAGTAAAACTTTTTTTCTTGTAATTTGATCCCCAAAAGTCAGGGGGGCCTTAGATTCGAGGGGGCCTTATATAAATACGGTAATTTGTTTTTTCTGCAAAGTCGAGTGTTGTGCTTGGATTGTTTATAAGTATTTCGTAATTGGTTAAGGTGGTTCTACGGTTTCATCAAAAAGCATAGAAATGCTTGATTTTTTGTGAGAATATAATAAAAGACCCACAGAAACTGTCTGTTAAATTTTATAGTCGGTTATCGACAAAAAAAAGGAGAAATTAATAATTAAAGTCACGTACTTTAAGGGCCCGCGAGCGCGCCTAGGCGGCTCGTCGCCTGTGACGTCAGAGGCGAGAAAAAAAGCGTGGAAACTTTGGGCCTCTACCGTCATAGGCGAGAAAACCATGCGCCTATGACGTCACAGGCGGTTCAACCAAAACTTTTTCTACACTAAATATTATTACTATAAACGGTCAAGAAATCATCATGCATTTGCAAACTATTAAGACTTTTATTATCAATAGAAGATTTTAGATGTAAAATTTTGTTTTGATCATAGTTCTACCATCAACAGAAAATTGTCGATCTAAAACCTTCGAACGACAAGATTATTACAAGGGATATTAAGTTTCAGATCCGAAGCTTTCTTTTGAATAGAGTTTCACCATTGACCTAAGATTTAAGGTCTAAAACCTTGTATCGAACAAACTTTTACCATCGATAAAAGAGTTTGATTCTTGAACCTTCTTTCGACAAGACTTTTATTATCAATAGAAGATTTTTTATGTAAAATTTTGTTTTCATGATAGTTCTACCATCGACAGAAGATTTTGATTTCGCCTGTTCCAATGTTCAATATATTTTTCTCTGGCATTCACCTTTTCCAATTTTTACTTTTATGAACTTAGTTATTTTTCAGAGGTAGGTAACATTTGTACTGAAACATTCTAGGAATGTTCCTGGAACGTTTTTAAAACGTTTCCGGGAATTGTCTTCTCGAATTATCAATGTAACTAATTTAGTTATTTGTCAGAGCCAAGGCCAGACTTTTCCCATACCTTTGCCAGACATAATTTTTTACTCAGGATACGTACCAGATCACAGACACAATTTCATTAAATGCATTCTTGCTTCTTTAGGGTCCGAAACATCAACATGTGATGGAAAAGTATAAAGTCATTTTTTGGCAGCAAGCGACCAACTTCAGTACTTCATACAGTCGTATGGTCTGGATCGAACTAATATAACCTTAAGTTACATTGTATGCATTTATACATTTCAGTCAAATTGCATGATAAATCATTACATGACAAATCATGAAATGAAATGTTCAAAATTTGAGATGATTAATCATATTATTTTAAGGAGATTTTCAGCACAAAAAAAATATCCCAAGGAATCATGAGAAACAAAATAGAATTTGCGAAAATTAGGCACATTTAAATCTAACAATGTGGAATTTCTAAAAAATAAAAAATCAAAAGAAATACATGACATACCCAAATATTGTGACACGATTCATTTTTACTAATAGAATGCATTCGGTTTACAAGGCAAACATTAAATCAGTTATTAATTAATCAGACACTGCATGCAAGAAATATACATTTTGGAAAATTGGAAAGTAATCTTCAGTGCAACTCTATTTTCAGTTCATTTCCCAAGCAAAATTTGTCAACATTAACAAAAAGAAATATAATTTGTCACTAAAAAACACCAAAATGGCATGTGAGAAATCTAATGCAATTTGTATACATTTCTAACAAGGTCCAAATCACATGAGAAATGTAATGAAATGAACACAAAATTATATAATGAGATCGCATGTGAGAAACGAAATGAAATTTGCATAAAAGTGCAACAAGTTCAAATCTTATTTGAGATTTCATACGAGAAATGGAATCAAATTTGCGGAAAAGTGTAACAAGTCCAAATGTCAAATGAGAAATCATATGAGAAATGGAATGAAATGTACACAAAATTATAAGTTCAAATATATGAAGAAATGAAATTTGCGTAAAATTATTAAGTCCCGAATCTCATATGAGAAATCATATGAGAAAATGAAATTTGCATAAAATTATTAAGTCCCGAATCTCATATATGAGAAATCATATGAGAAATGGAATAAAATTTGTACAAAATTATTACAAGTCCAAATCTCATAAGAGGAGCATAGAAATTTTATCTTAATTTTTTTTCTATACGAGTGACCAAATCCTCATATGAGATCTCAGATGATTTCTCATCTGAGATCTCATATGAATATTTTCAGGAGGGTGGTACGTTTGCGACAGGTTTTCATAATTTCTGGCTTGCAAAAGATGTTTGTGTGGTGATCGACTTTCTTGGTAGCTCCAAGGAACTGCTTGATAGTTTTGTAAAGGTCTGTTTTGAGAATGTTGTATTTTTTTATTTTTAAGTTGAAAATTTTGATGGGTTAGTTGATAGTTATCTTGATCGTTCCAAGGTGCAATTGTATAATTTTGTGATTCCAGGATTTGAGAATTCCGCTTTGTATTTCGAAGGGTTGAAGAGTGATAATTTTGTTGTTGATTATAATACCCGTTTTGTTGTAAATTTGGTTGATAATTTTTATACTTGTGGTATTCATTTGGCTGGAAGTTATCAGATTCATCTAAAGGAGAGTTTTGGTATGTAAATTTTTGATGATATTGGCAATTCTGCATGTTGTGTTTAGAATTATTATAATTTATTTTTATAAAAGTTTAGCTTCGGTGTTTATTTTCCGTAGCATTCTGCTACTATTTTTAAGTATTTTCTTTCTGACATTATTTTTTTTTTATCTTTGCTCACTTTTTCTTGTTTCTAAAATGAAGAAAAAAGCAAATTTCTAAATTGAAGAAGATTGTATAAATAAAATAATTGTCCAAAAATGAAAATAGTTTTCTGAAATGAGTACTTTTGTATTTTGTTTGAGAGTTTTATAACATTTTCGTCTTGAAATCTTTCAGGATGTTTCTGGTATGTTCTATTCAAATGTTGAATGAAAATAAGTAATCCTTTTGGGAAAAGTTGTTTAAAATTATTAAAAACTGATTAAAATATTAATAAAATTAATTGAGCAATAGGCATTTGTTTCTTTTGTCTTTGGTTTAGTTAATGTTAAAAGATTATTTTTATTATATAATATGTAATTATCTATTAAAGTTTGTGAAATATCAAAATTTTATAAGAATATATAAAAATTAAATGAAATCATTATAATTCATATGGTTACTAAAAAATTGTTAAATTGTATGAATTTTTCTTTTAAACTTCTGTATTTTATAATCACTATTATTCATGTTTTTCTTAGTATTTGCTTAAGAATTATATTCCTTACATTAAAATGAAGAAAATTGTTTAATGTATACGTATACAAATATATATAATGTGAAAATAAGAAGTCAGAAAAATTTTATCATCATCTATTGGACTATTAAGAGAATGTTTCCTCTCAATGCCATTGCGTTAATGTATTACATGGTAGATTTGTTATTTTCTTATTGAAATTGCGTTATAACTATATTTTATTAAAAATAGTTTATTTCTCTATATTGTATTACTATCATCAATTTTATATACTTGTGACTGGTGTATTTATTTGTTTAAAGTTGTAAACTTGAAAAAAAAATTTTTTTCACTTTTTGTATTTACTCATCTGTAAACAAAATTGTATATTTATTTTCTTTTGGGTTTAAATATTCTTGCTCGTCAATGAAATTCTTAAGAGTTATTGGCCGTAATTATTTATAAAAATATAAAAGTTATGTGCAGATTAATTATAGATATATTTAGTATATTACTAAGAGTTTATTAAAAAAAATTTATGGAATGGATTATCTTTAAGTCTGGTGCTTAACATCTAGAGTCTAACTTTTTGTTTTATTTTTTTAAGAACTTAAGATTTGGAAAATAATTCTATATTTTTGCTGCTGTTAATGTTATATATGTATAATTTGATTTTCTCAATTGGAGTTCCGTTACAGACGGTAAGTAGAGCAGTCGTGTCTCTTCCCGTGCAAAAAAAAATTGGTTCCTGGTGGATCAGTGAGTGATCCATGACTGATCCGTAGTAGATCTAATTCGTTGATGATCTGTCATTTGAGACGATCACGGATTATAAACGGATATTTAATGGCTTTTATTCTGGCAAGCTCTGATCCACTATAAATGCGTGCAATGTGCATTTCTGGTGTCTGAAAAATTTACAGAAAGTTCTTCAAACATTCGTATTAACGATCAGAGATGGATTTACAACGGACTTCCAAGTGCACTTCAATTACGCCAAAACTACGTGAAAAGGCATTTTGTTATCCGAGACAATCACGGATTATGAACGGATATTTAATGGTTTTCAATTTGGCGAGCTCTGGTGCACTATAAATGCGTGCAATGTTCATTTCTGATCTCTGAAAAGTTCACAGAAAATACTTCAAACGTTTGTAGCCAATGATCTGATATGGATTTGCAACGGACTCCCAAGTGTACTTGAATTACGCTAAAAATACGGCAAATGGCATATTGTATATCGCCTTCAGAGATGCACCGATAAGATTTGTAGAAATAGCTGATGTGGATTTCGTAAAGACTCCAAATACTTAAAAAATATGCGCTCGAGTGATTCAACAAAAATATGTCACATAAACGTGGTAAATTATTATATGCAGATTTATGACGGAATTCGTGCGAATATTCTCAAATGCATCTAAAGTACGTTCAAACACAACCTAATTGCGGCCTGAGAAGGTATGCAAAATATTCATCGAAAATGTTTCCATGCTGATGTACAAAGTGGACTTCGTGCGACGATATTCTCAAATTCACCGAAAATTCATTCAAGAGTAACGTAACTAACACTAAAATCTACAACGATCCGCTCATTTATCCGGAATAAGGAAATATCATTTATTCCGGACAATACTCGATTGATTCTTAACCGACGGATTTCATATTTTGTAGGACATCATATATAGTGGTTCCAATTTTTTAAAAATCGAATCATCTTTAATTTCAGTTTTTTAGCATAGATTACTACTTTATCGACTGGCCTAGAAGACTCCCCTTAATAGAATTCTAAAATAACTTTGTTACTGATATGCAGGAAAAACTTATTTATTTTCTACATTTCATCTTAATTGGATACGTTTTCTTAATAACTATAATCTAATATGTAGTTTATTTTGAAACTATTAACAAATTAATTCAACATTTAAGTATGTTGTGAGTTTTTAAATTTTTTCTCGGCCGGTTCCTCAGAGTCATCTTCCTCACTCTCGCACTCCTCAGCTTTTTTCAATATATCTGTCTCCTCTCTTTCTATCTTCGATTTTAGCATCGCTATCTTTTTGTCAATTTTGCTTATGTCTGCACGATACCTGGACATGTTTGTTTGTTCCTTAGCTGATGTGTTTCCTTTATTCGCGATTATGCCGCTTCGAACGCAGCAAGTCAAAATCCTCTCTCCTTCACCTCTATGCACACAGCCTATAGTTCCATTCATTTTCATCCCATTTTATTAAACCCTAATGAAAATGTATTTTAAATCATATAATAAATCGAATGAGATTTTTATAATCGCTTTAATATCTTAGGTGATTCGAGAAATCGCATGAAAAACTTCATGGATCAGTTGAGTTTATAAAAATATCATATGATTTATCATATGATTTTATGAATATTTTCACTAGGGTATTTAGTTGTTTCTTGTATAATATTTCTTAAATTCTTTTACTTCTTTTTTCCTTAACGATTTGTTTATGGACTTTAGGTGTTCCCGTGTTCCTGCAAATTTCAAGACAATCGCCGCTGCTTCTGATACAATTGAGTCTGAAAGTTATACAAAAATTGAAAAAGTAACTTAATAAACTATATAGAAAAATGTTACATAAGTTATAAGTGGTGTGTACGATATTTTTTATGAAATCTACAAAGAGATTTTTTTCCATAATTTCGCGCAGAATACGGTGGTATTTTTTATATTTTAAAGAAATCAATTTTCAATACAATTTTGTATATTTCGAAGGTATGAACCCACTATTTTTTAAATGCATAACGCTTAAAAAAAGATATTACAAAGTACAAATGTATGTCATAACCTATGTCTTTACGTCAACTAGTCGTGGGAACGTCTGGCGAACGTTGTGATTGCATATCTTTTTCGACTTGGATTTCGTCTTTCTCCTTATTTCCATTTTTCTCGTCCCTTTTTCTTACCTTTTCGGTTTCGATGTCATCAAAATTATTGAACATTAGCATGATCCTTTTCATTGGATGAGCCTTTCAGTGAAATCCTATTTCCTCCTTTCAAGTTGTCGACACCTTCTGTAGAAAATTACAAAACGTACATGAAGATATTGCAGTGACAGAATGTTCACAGTTACACATGAATATTCAATGCTTGGAAATAATTAGTTATCTCTATAAAAAAATACGGAAACCTAACAAAACATCGTTAAAGTTATTCATTATTAATATTTAATTATAAGTAATTTATATAAAAGCAACTGCATGTTCTTACCTCCTTGCTCCGTTTTTTCTTCGCTATCGAAGATGCTGCGTTGATACTAACAGATCTTGCTGTGAGCTTACATTACCATCTGATGCTAGGACCGAAATATTTTTTAACTACTGTTAATAGAAAGAAAAAATGATCACAATTCTTGGGCGCCTATATATATGCAATATTCCTGAGTTCCGCAAATGTTGAGCCTTTTCTTCGAATTTCTGCATGTTCGACTATGATAGATTTTAACCAGGGTGCACAATTCAGAATCTGTGAAATCGTCGATGTTTGGTAATTACTTCTTTGATTCTATATGAAAACAGTTACTCAACTTGATATTATGGGTATGCTTTTAGTCTATTATTGCTTTACTTACCATTTTTCAGGACGATTTTTGCTGAATGCATCTTATTGTTTCACAATGTTACTAATACGCCGTTTTTCTTGCTCATTTTTAGATATCGTTCAGGAACAATACTTATTAATACACAAAATTAAAGCCATTACATATCTTTCTTGGTTAAATGTTTGACATCGACACAATTCAGGTACACGGTCAAAATGACAGTAACCTCGCATTTAATCGAATCGAATTCATAATTTTAATTTCGATTTGGTCAATTTTTTTAATTCGGCATTGTAATATTTTATCAATATCGTCACCACATTTTTACGAATTATCATGATTACTTAAAATGTGGGCATATACCTGGAACTTTCAAATTTCCCTTTAATGCTGTGTAAATGTGATTTTTTTGAAAACTCGGTGGTTTCTCAATTTTTTCAAAAAGTGGACTTACCTGGTTTTTCCTAGCGACCACGGATTTCAAGGTCAAATTTTGATCTTGAAATTGCATAGTTCAACACGATAATGATACAGGTATAAAATGAGCGAACATTTGAGAATTTGCGGTATCTAAACCTGATCCGGTAGTGGATATTTTTTATTGGCTCTTATTCTTAATATGGGGTTAAATGTGCACTTCCTACTACGATAATAAATATATTTTTTGCAGAGATATAATATTTTATTCAAACTCGATCACATTCACGGGATCTACAACATATAATACATTATCACATTCAATATGAAAACAGACAGTTTTTATATTTTCGACTGGAATCGCCAACATGTTTTCATCGTTTAATTGTTCACAAGTGTGTATAAAATCTAGTGCATAGTCTAGCTGAAATGTCCCAAATGGTATTTTTGATTTACACTTTCTTAGGATTGCATAATATTCGGTAAGATTATTACAATGGTCGCAGATTTCATTACAATTACAGCCTACAACTTTAATAAAAGTTACAATTATTCCTATATGAATTCCTATTTTCCTATTCCTATTTTCATTCACGTGATATTTTACAATTGATGAATTGTATTTCCTTGGTCGTTTATACATTTCAGAATCATACAATATTCCATTTTTCAAAAGTTTGTTGAAATAAAAAACTTTTTTAGGTAGAAAAAGTCCGCTATTAATAAAAGCATTAGATATATTTGGTAAACGATCAGGTAATTTTTTAAGCAATCCAACTATAAATGTTTTGGCAGAAATTAAATGCAACTTCCGTCGACATCTACTATTAAGTTCCATTTTCTCGCAAAATCTGCTAACTTCACTAATTTCACTTAAATTATCAGTTTTGTACTTTTTCAATTGTTGAAGTATATTGACGGCTGAAGTGATTTGCAATTCAGCATATCTTGTCCCGTGTATCATACGTTTTAATACTCCATTTAGATTTTCGTATGGAAAACAGGATACTACCCATAATGGACCACACCTCCGGACCGTATCTGGTAAGTGTAACAACAGATGTAGATTGCATGTGATGTGGCGTAAACCGTACAATTCTTTAAATTGCATCACGTACTTATTCAGTACTTGAGATGCAGTGTTTATCATATTTGGACTTACACTTCGCCTACATAACACAGTCAACCCAAGAACTAGAAGTTTATGATGTTCAAAATAATGTTCATTCATACAGTCTTTGAATAAAGGTACCGAATAATTTAATAACAAAATCTTTAGTTCTGAAGCTTTCATATGTTTCAAATCAGATATTTTATGGATCATTCGTTGCACAATTGATGGTGGTGAGATCTGAGAAATTCTTTTATCCATAATTTGTACAAAATTATATAATGACCATGGCCTTTTAGAATACTTTTTATCAAATAAAAGTATTAATAATTTTTTTGCTACCCCCAAAAAGCCGCAATGCATTCCCGCGTAAAAATTTTTACAGTGGAAGAAAGTATGGGATAAAAGCATGGGAAATAGCATGGGATAAAGTATGGGGTAAAGAATTACACAAGCAATCTCATTACGTTACCCATACTTTCGCCGAGTGACACCCCATTCTTCGGCCCATGCAATATTTTATTATAGAAAATAAGAAACGAAAAATGTGGGATAAACTATTAACAAAGATTCTGGAAAGAAAAATTTTACTGCAAAAGTAGACAGTTGTAAGATTAGTAAGAATATTAAAAATATTGTAAGAAAGTATGGGATAAATGTATCAGAAATCCTCACTTCGTCTTCTCTTGTTGTACATTCCATTTTCGGACCATATTTTGGCCCATACATCGTGTAATTTAAAAAATTTTTTAAATCTGGTTACATCCCATATTTCGATTTATAATTTAGCCCACATATACTGTACAACATAATTTCGAATCGGTATGCCACATATTTGGGTAATGATATATATTAATCATTTTCATCGAGGTTCGCTAAATATTGTTATCCTCCAGTGTATACTGTACCTACAAATTTCGGGCCTTTTTTGATACAAATTCAGAAGTAGATATACATAGTGGATGAATGTTAGGGAGTAACTATGAGGAAAATTACAACATAAATAGTCTCGTGAACTTAACCATACTTCCGCCTGGTATCACATCATACTATGGCCCATGTTATTTTATCATTTGATGACCCGTATATATGGATAGGTGAATTTATAAATAAAATAGGAGAAAGAATAGAAGAATTTTTTCATAGTTTTTTGTCCCATAATTTCGAATCAGGTCCCTTGTTTCATAAATTTCAATGAGGTGCGCTAAATGATATACCACACGTAGAGAAATTAATCCCCAAGAGTAGCGAATTCAAATTAGCAAGAATTTTTCGCTGGAATTTTGGTTCTAAAAAATTTCTGGAAAACTGTTTCTTAATTTGTAAAGATCGGCGCAAAATTATCTCGCTTTTCAGCATATATTTTAACGCTAGTAGTAATGTGGGCACTATGGGCCGTCATAACAAACGTGACTCATCGAGGCCACTTACCTCTTGGCGCCCCGATGAGTCACGTTTGCGACGTCCCATAGTGCCCACAGTAAACTAATCATGTGACAATAGTTCTCTCTCTATATCTCTCTCTCTCTCTCTCTCTCTCTCTCTCTCTCTCTCTCTCTCTCTCTCTCTCTCTAACTAACTTAAAGTTACTTTAACGAATGATTTTGAAGGTTTTTTATAGAGTTACAACTTACCTCAAAGAGCATATGACCTGCAATGAATATTTCGCCAGTTATCGATCTAAAAAGGCTAAAATTGAACAATGTTGTAGAGTTTGAAAAGGCGGAGAATTTGGCCCCTCATACGTTTCGTTTTGATAAAAATTGAGTCCGTCGGGAGACGTTAAAAATCAGAAAACAGACGAAAAATGGATTTGGCATTACAAACACGTGTACCCGGCGATACGACTCGAGATTGACTGAGGGATCATCGATGCATCTTACTACAATACACGGAAAAAAATAGTACGTCGTTCCAGCCAGATTGCCCAGCTAAAACAGCTTCCCACTGCCCAGCAGGTCGATGTAAGTCGCGAGTGCAGACGTAAAATGACAATTAAAATTCGAAATCCTTAAAATTTTTTTTTCTATAAATAGGTATACTTTTCTTATGTCTTTAAGAATATTTTTACATAATTTCTAGACGATGTGGTTATTTATATTATTTTTATATGATTTTTTAAAGTCGTTAATAGTGAAAAAATCACTACTTTTTTCATTTTAAGGCTTCCGTATTGATTACCGTGTTAGATACGACAAAAATGCACTCAACCTTTTTTGTAGAGCACAAAATTTCCTACAAAAAAGTCCGTGAGAGCCATAGTCTAATGTTAATATGTACGGCATGAAAAACATCGGAAGTTATTGAATAAATCATTGAAATTTTAGAACAGAGATAGTTATCTTATTCGTGACGTATCTAGCAGTGGGAAGCTGTTTTAGCTGGGCAATCTGGCTGGAGCGACGTACTATTTTTTTCCGTGTAGCACCGGCTGTCGAGAGAGCACGCGCACTTGTTTTGAAATTCAGCACATTCCACGAAGGCACACATCTCGATGGTACAATGTAGAGATATATTATGAGCTACACTATACTAAATATTTAAAATAATGTCGAATTTATTATCGTTGAATTTTCATTGTGTATAACCGTATACATGTTTTTTAATAAATAGGATTCGCAAGTTGTAGGTATAAAATATGTTAAGCTATGAAAAATTTCGTTTTACAAGCAATATTTTTATCGAGTATTTACAAACGCATACTCAGCGTTGCAGAATTTATGTTGCGTTTATAATGCAACCAACATGAAATTTAAGACCACACCGTATGATGAACGTGTTAACATCAACGAGATCTTTCAGTCCGTTTTTGATATCGTATCATACAATGTCGAGGCGTGAAATTTTGACAGCGGTCTTAAATGCCGTTAAAATTGCGATCCGATATGATGGGTGCCTAAGAAGAAAGTGTAGTGAAAGGTTTTTGAGTGATTTACGTACATATAGCACAGATCAACTTTTGAAGTTTATGCGATATATCGCTTCTCACTGTGGACCGCGTGTGCTTTCCAAATTGGATACATTAGGTGTGCTTAAAAACCCCAAAGTGACTTTAATAATTGGGAAGCACCTAAAAAATAGTGGTTTGGGGGACGTAAGATGTCTACATAACCTGATGTGGCGATACACGACATTACTAGGTAAGTGATAAATAAGCATATACAGATATCTTGACATACGTAATTAATAGTATTCATAACTTATTACCGATTGTTTTTATCCATTATGATTTGATCATTTGATGTACATTTAATTCAATGAATAAATGGGACTTTCAATAATAATTTATGTGTTGAAATTAAAATGAGCGTACATAAATTATGAATACTTGTGCTAAAATAAATAAAACGTCCTCACTTTCATTAAATTTAGTTGGATACATTCAAAAATAAACCTTGTATGACTATTTTTGATCTGGTAGTACGGTTTTGTAAATTAGCCCTAAATTAGAAAAACAGATACCAGAACTTCAGACCAGTTTCTCGAGTAAAACGAATTTATATTCAACAAATCGGGGTCACTTTTTATGTATGCATTTTATTGATTATAACTTGTTTCGGTGCAGAAAGTCGTGAAAAAAAAGACTTTAAAGAATATATTTTTGATTCAGTGTGCGTAACGTGCTACTCTACACACTTTTGACATTTTGGGAACGCACTTTACACACGCTGGAATAACAAAAAAATATTGTTCGGCACATGTGCGAAAATATTTTTGAACGAATGTGATTACGACCCTCACATTCGTTGAATATAACTTTTTCGTTACTTTCGTTTGCAAAATTGTTGCAATAATAAAGTTATTATAATTTCCTCATTGGAAATCGAAAGTGAACACTTGAAAATAGTAGAAAAGGTAGCTTTCAAAAGTCTAAAATTCCTTTAACCCAGAATCTGAGCTGAAGTTGTCATACCAGCATTTCTCATTTTGGGTAAAAAAGAGTTGGATACCGCAAAAAAAATGCTTTCTAAATGAAGCGCGCATTAACGTGATTATTTGCAGCTTACAAAAATATGATGGATGATTCAGAGGGAGACGCAGACATTCTTGCGTGCACGTACGATGCAGAAGTGCAAGGTAAACATATTTTATTACGAGTATACCAAAGATAAGTAAATATAAAACCGCTAATATGTAATACCTAGTAGTTAAAAAGTAATTGAATTATGTTGCGTAAAACTAATAAAATTACAATTTAAATATATAATTATTTATTAAAATATTTCTGAAGCTTCATGTGCTCAAAATGTAGTCAGTCAAAACCATCAGAACTGCAATACATCAAGCACTAAAGTCCGTCAAATAACGTATGAATATAAGAAATAGTAACATTAAATTCTTTTGCAGCAAATACGGTAAAGAAAAATGAAGATGATGATGGAAACGTACCCGGTACATCAGGTGTCAATACAAGGGAGACAGAGCATAATAAAGGTAGCGTAATTTTTAATTGATAGCATTTGAAAATTATTGATAGATTGAACCGAATACTCGCTGGAGTTCTATAATTAATTCTTATATAATATTCTATTCTTAAATGTTATTCTTTTGTTTATAGCTTACCTAGATATGATGGGGGACACGGAAGGAGATTTGACACTTCTTTCCTGTACGTACGGTAGCGGTAAAGAAACTATTATCAAATATAAAAATTATATATAATATTTATATACGGAGAGAAAACAACTAGTTAAATTAAAATATATGATTATCTGTTTTTGCAGTGAATGATGTAAGTAAACACCAAGAGGACGGTGGTACCCCCAGTATCTCAGCCACTAACACAAGAGTTATTATTTTTGAGGATGTAATGATCAATCCGCCCATCAGAATTAATATTATAGATGACCTGATGATTAGCAGCGACACGGATGAAAGTGGTAGAGATCATAATAGAGTCAATATAATTTTGGTATTTTATTTTTATTTACATTAATTTTGTGTTTTCTTTTCTATTTTGAAGAAGAACATGACATTTATGAGGATGAGGATGAGGATGAGGATGATGATGAAAATGGTAGCATCACTGACAGTTGTAACCAGCAGACTGTTGACGATCCCAACATAAACAGCGATACCGAGAGCGCTAGATCATCATCTCCTGTCGAGGTGGTGTGGGAGTCCTTAAACCCATATAGTGGTAACACACCAACTGGTATGTATATTTTATATTCACATCCCGTTTTATAACTAAACAGTTTACCTATATTCACAGAAAACTCATTCCAGACAGGGAGCGGTCGTGAGAGAGTGCTCGAAGATACCACACAACCGTATTTTCAGATAGAATCGGAATCATCAAGGCATTTTACGAGATTTGGATTATCTGGACGAGAAATACGCGGATATATACCAGAACCACGAACATCTACTGATTTGTATATATGGCTGGAGGAGTGCATGAAGTCGCTTCATGCTTATTTATTTGGACAGGCAAGACCTGCGGACTACATAGGCCTAACCATAAATTCCGACAAATTTCACAGTGGCCCCCTGTGGTTATCGTTTCGATCTGTAAGCGTTTTTAACTATAATGATTTATGGATATTACTTAATAATTCTGTGCAAAGCGCTAATGAGTTTAGTATTAAGGATAAAATAGCTATAAACGTTTCCGTTGTAAAAACAGTGACCGGTTGCGGGCGTGTAACACTATCCGACATTGATGTACACAAAAAATCCATTCTATCTATACATAATAATGATAACATGTGCCTCCCAAGATCCCTAGTTGCAGGCTATATTTACTTACAAAGAGGTCAAGTACGCTCGGGAACTTTACACGAAAATTGGAATGCTATACGACGAGCCAGCGGCTCCTATCAAACCGAGAAAGCGCTGGAGCTCATTCATTTGTCTCGAGTTGATTTACCAACTGTTGACGGATACGGCATTGCTCATATAAATGCTTTTCAAATTCACTTTGCACATAAAGGCATAGCGATTGTTGTGTATTCATATAATGGATTTGGACGTGGTGATGCGCCACTTTATGATGGTACGCAATTTGTCATTAACACAAGTAATCATGTATTAGGCACGATACGTATTATGTATTATGCACATTTAAAACATTACCAACCTATTTTGAATTTGGTAGCTGCAGCCGGGAGCAGGGGTTATTGTATACCATGCAATAAAAAATATAGAAACAATCACAGGTGCAAAGACGAGTGTTATAAATGTAAAAACATACCATCCTGCAACACAAATATTCCAGTTATAAAATGTAATGTATGTATGCGGACCTTCTTCGGTAGGTCGTGTATATAAAACCACCGGAAACGAGGTTCGTTTGATAAAAATTACAGTGTATGTGAGAAAATAAAATTTTGTAAAAATTGTTGTAAGATGGTACAATACGATAAAAATGACAGACATGTATGCGGTATGAGTTTTTGTAGTATTTGCAATTCGAAATTGCCCATAGGTCATTTTTGTTATATTCAACCACTGAAATCAATTGTGGAACGACGCGCGAAAAACATTTTTTTATTTTATGATTTTGAGACACAGCAAAATTTATCGGTTGAAGGTGATGAAGAAATAAAAATCCATGTACCAACTCTGTGTGTTGTACAACAATCATGCGATTTCTGTTTTGAAAATTTTTCCGGACGATGAATATCATTATGTATACGTGCAAAAAAAAGAAATAAAAGGTAACACAGGGTACAATCTAACCCCAGTAACACACTAGTAATGGAACCGAGAGCACAAATGCCTATTGGCATTAAGTACGCTAGTATATTGAGAGCATTATATCATCTTGACACACGGCAGAGACGTGCAGTGCTACAGCACGCAGATCGTAATTTAATAATAAGCATTTGTGAAATAGCTTTGAATATTTTACGAGGTAATGTGCTTCTTAGTAAAATTCACAAGACACGTTTACGCAAACACGCAGCTATTCTGAGAAAATTATCAAATCCTGGCAATTCCGTGGGAGATAAAAAACGTATTATCATACAACGTGGTGGATTTCTACCAGCTCTCCTAGCACCAGTACTTGGTTCGCTTTTAGCAGGCATTGTGAATAGCGCTTTGTGATATGGAATACGCACGAAAAATGGTTCTAGTACCTCAAGAGCTCGCCAGTACAGTACAAAAAAATAACATAATTCTGCATAAGACTGTCCAAACACCAGGTACAACAACTAGTAGACTCGATATCGATATGAACGAAATTTTAAACTCGCCAACAATTCATCAACGTGAAAAGTGGCGGCGATATTGTCAGGTGTTACAACGCTATCTATATTTTAAAGACTGTGAAGTCGAAAGAAATTTGTCTGACCACAATTCATCGAAAATAAATAACGACAACGAGGCTTTTAAACAGAAAGCTATATCAAATCAAAAAGAAATAGTAGAAGAAGAAGGAAACGAGATAATGCATACATCAACTAATGATGAATATCTCGTAGAAACTGTACCACAAAAATTCCGGTCAAAAGCGCGACGATTGGTTCGGCATTTACGTGGTTCAAAAAACGTTCGGTGGAATAATCGCGGTGAAATTTTAATAGATGGCGATACCATCCATGGAACTAATATTATCGACATGTTGAATGATGCTATGAGAGGTAGAAAAAGAACTCCTCCTTACGGCCATCGTCAGTTTGCAAATGCCCTTCGTAGAGCAGCAGTACCACGTGAGTTTATTGGTAACAAACGCGTCTGGCACGAAATCGAAAACCGCAACAACGATCAACCATCTTGTAGTACAGTTAAACGAGCACCTAGATATCGACAGCATACACCTAAGACATTATTATTTACCACCACACCTTCATCATCGTTGGATTCGAACAGAGTATCTAACAGCGACGACGAAAACGATAAAAAAGAAATTAATTCAAAACGTAAGAAGATAGTACCACCCCCACCAAGACAGATATTAGCATGGCATCGAATGTCCGGCAGATTACGAAAGGGAAAAAGTCAATCATCGACAAAGAGATACCGATAACCTATTCAAAGAGTGTGCTCGATAACGTTATTGATTCATTACCGTTTGAATTACATATACCAGGATATAAATTTTGTGGACCCGGAACACGTCTTCGAGAAAGGTTACAACGAGAAGATCAAGGTATAAATCCACTGGATGCAGCGTGTCGTTCTCATGATATCGCTTACAGTGACAATTTAGTAAACCGCCGTAAAGTTGATGAAAAGTTAGCAAAAGTAGCGTTTTCGCGCATGCTTGCAGAAAATGCTTCTACAGATGAGAAAACTGCGGTGGCTGTCACTGCCTGTTGTATGATTAGCAAGATTGCATTTGAAAAGATATTTTCGCGTATTAAATCATCTATGACCACATCTAAAACACATTTGAGACGTCTATCGCGGAAGAAGCAAAAAACATCCAACGAACGTAGAAAAGAACATTCAAAAGAAAAGTAAAGAAAATGCATAATATTCTACACGAGATTTATTATGACTCTACTCAGCCATTGGCATATACAGGCTCAATTCGAAATTTGTACCAAGCGGCGAATAAAAAGTTCCAATACAATCAAATATCTGAGTGGTTAGAAGGTCAAGACGCTTACAATCAGCATCGTCGTACGCGTCGTATATTTCGCAGACGTTCTTATAATGTGCGGAATATTGATGATGTTTGGGAAGCCGATTTAATGGATGTGCGTTCTATAAAGACTTATAACAATAAAAATACTTATTTATTGGTGGTAATTGACACACTAAGAAAATATGCTTGGGTAGAACCTATAAGCGACAAAACATCGAAAAACGTTGCTAGGGCTTTCGAACAAATTTTGTTGAGAAGTGGGGGTAGACAACCGACGTCTCTTCAAAGAGATAAGGGAAAAGAATTTATCGGTAATCATATGCAAAATCTGTTAAAATCTAAGGATATAGGATTTAGAAATATTCGTAATCCAGACATTAAAGCCAGTATTGTCGAACGTTTTATAAGAACGCTTAAGGAAAGACTGTGGCGTTATTTCACGCATACAAATACTCGTCGTTACGTGGATGTGTTACAATCTATCGTCACATCTTATAACAACTCCAAACATTCGGGTACAAATATGGTACCAGCTCTCGTTAATTGGTATAATGCTGCAGAAGCTCGTTCAAATCTTATTCAACGCTATGGTGCTTTGAAACCGACATCGAAACCCCCTAAATATCGAGTTGGTGACTTAGTGCGTATCAGTCGAGCAAAGAATGTCTTTGCAAAAGGTTACGAAGGTGGATGGACTACAGAATTATTCAAAATTATACGCGTATCAAACACACGACATCCGATCGTCTACATACTTGAAGACCTCCAGGGTGAAGACATCGACGGGTTCTTTTACGAGGAAGAATTAAGTCGAGTTCAAAAAGATTTGAATACAGAAGTTTTCGTTGTCGATAAAATTTTAAAAACTGTCGGTGTGGGTAGAAAGAAAAAATATTTCGTACGTTGGTCGGGTTATCCCGATAAGTTTAATTCTTGGATTAGCGCAGACCAGTTAAAAATTCGCAATGAAGGAAGAATTTAATATTATTTTACCAAGTAATAGCAGTATGGAACTTTACACTGATAACAGAACCACCAACTTTATTACGCAATTACCACACTATATGCGTTTACAAGGAAAGTGGTGTGTAGCACTTACAGAGATTCAAGTACCTTTGACTTTTCAACATATTTCTGTTAAGGAAGAAGATAGAAGTATTAGATTTACGAGATTTAAGAACCGCCCCACACGGATAGGATTATCAGCTACGCAAAGTAAAAGTGAGAGGATAAATACGGTACAGGTGTCTTACATGGCACCTGGGTTTATAAGAGCGCTAATGCTTTAATCGAAGAGATTAACAGCTTGCCTTGCATAAAAGGACATCTGATATTTAGTGTTGGGCGCGGTGGCTACGCATCAATTTCACGCATCTGTGATGATGAATGTCTGGATGAAGAACACATAGTTTACCTACCAGGTAAATTAAGAAAGATACTTGGTTTTGATAGTACACCCACTTCTCAAAAGCAAAACGACGCGATAGTCGTGAGTGATAATACTTTAATTTACGGCATACGTCCTGTAAACCTATTCTGTGTTCTACCTTCAATACTAATGGTGTACAGCGATATTTGCGAACCTTATGTCACAGGTGATGTTCAGACTCGTCTATTGCGGGCTGTGCCCTTTAAACACGATGATTATACTTACGGAGATATAAGAATATGCAATTTTTCGCCTGCTGTATATATACCACTGCTCAACGGTTCCTTCCAAAGTATTGAAATAGATATAAGGGATGAATATGGAAAATATGTCCCATTTGATTACGGTACACTGACGGTGACACTGCATTTCAAACGTATTGATTAAAGGTAGCTAAAATGGCTCATTACGTGGCATACTTTGATAGCCAAATAGGAGGTAATATACATGTGGGAGGTGTGGGCCGCGTGTACAGAGGAGCGCTGTATCAGAGAGGACACGGCATCGGTAGTTTTCTTGGTGGTTTATTCAGAAGAGTAATACCCTTTTTTACACGAGGTGCAAAAGCTGTCGGTAAAGAAGCATTACGAGCGGGTCTAAACATTGTGTCCGACATTGCGACGAACAATACACCGGTAAAAGAGACTATACGGCGTCGTGTCAAAGAGTCGGGGGCCAATTTAAAGAGGAAAGTAGAAGAAAAATTTGATGAGATGATGGAGGGGTCAGGGTATAAATTTCCGCGATACTCAATTGTTGGTCATTTACCCGGGGACAACACAACAATCGACAATCGTTATCATTTTCGGTTGACTCAACCCCATTCAAGAGTTCCGAAGAAGTTGAACACGAATAGGACTAAGAAAAAAAGGAAGAAGGCGAAATCCCATCGAGATCAGAAAATAAGGAGTAGTCGTAAATATTCAACATCTAATCAGAAGTCAAAAAGAACGCGACGAAAAACAGTAAAAAAGAAAAATAAGAGTCGTGCAGTAGCAGATATATTTAAATAATAGAAAATGTCTCTTTTACATACGCATTCGTGCGAATGCATGAAATCTGAACTGGATCTGTTTACACTACCACCTACTCAGACGATTATTGAGGGTTCTCATTGGGTACAGTATAAACCCGTGTCGGCACTGTCTCATGATTAACCGATTGAATTTGTTTTACCTGGAAATGGAGAAGAATATATTGATCTAGCACACACGATGTTAAGTTTGCGTGTAACATTAGCCGCTGACAAAGATATGCCGGATGATATACCACAAACAGACCGTGACACCATTGGACCTGTGAATAATTTTATGCATTCACTTTTCAACCAGGTTGATGTTTATTTTAATCAAAAACCGGTTTCCCCCCCAAACAACGCATACGCCTACAGATCATATATTGAAACTCTGTTAAATTATGGTCCTGCTGCCAAAGGTTCCCATTTAACGAGTGTTTTATGGTATGATGACACGCCAAATCATATGGACGCGTTTAATAATAATGTGGGGCTCGTTAAACGTCGCAACATCGTGAACGCAGGAAAAACAGTAGATTTGCTTGTCCATTTACATTGCGATGTATTTAATCAAGAAAAGTTATTACTAAATGGTGTGGAGGTACGTGTACGTCTCATAAAGTCTCGAAATGTCTTTTGCATCATGGATCAAACGGGTCATTATTACGCTCGTATTGAGGAAGCAAGTCTTTTAGCACGACGTGTGAAAGTTAATCCTGGTGTTCTGCTTGCGCACGCCAAAAGTCTATCGAAAACAACGGCGAAATATCCCTTGACGAGAGTTGAAGTTAAGACTTTAACTATGCATAGCGGGATTCATGGGGAGACTCTGGACAATGTTATACTAGGACAGTTGCCAAAAAGAGTTGTCGTAGGGTTTGTAGAAAATAAAGCTTTCAATGGCGATCGTACGCTAAACCCATTTAACTTTAAACATTTCAATATCAATTTTCTATGTTTGTATGTTGATGGTACTCAGATACCTTCGAAGCCATTACAACCCGATTTTAATGCGTCAAATCTTTATGTCGACGCTTTCCACACAATATTCTCGGGGACGGGTATACATTTTCTTAATGAAGGAAATTCCATCACACGTGACGGGTATGCAGGTGGATATTGCCTTTTCGTGTTCGATTTGACACCCGATCTCTCAGCTAGTGATTCTACTCATTGGAATTTAGTCAGATATGGCAGCGTCAGAATTGAAGTACGATTTGCAACGGCTTTAGCAAGTACGGTCAATTGTATAGTTTACGCTGAATACGAAAATATACTAGAAATCGATGCATCCCGGCAAGTTGTCGTTGATTTTGAGTCGTGAATTAATACCTGCAGATGGCTCTCTGTATGCATATTCTTATAAATTCCAACATTAACTGGAAAGTACAGTTGTCTTTTAGCCACGGCGCACGACAGACATTACAATGGATCTAGTGATTGACGTACAGTTTTTTAAAGATATAAATAATAAAGTGATACCGAAAGAGGTGTCCGTTTTGTCTATGAATAACGACTTTATCGGTCACTGGTTAGTCGCTCCACCATATTCAGTCGATGTGTTGTGCCGAGAAGCCAGGAAATAAAATAATTGGTTAACACATAACCATCATGGTCTCGACTGGTTTGACGGTGAAGTACCTGAAAACTCGTTATATAAAAAATTACGAGAAGTTACGGTAAGTGCTCGAAATATATATGTGCGTGGAAAAGAAAAGTGGATGCTCCTAAACAAGGTGACCGCACGCAATATAATAAATTTGGAGGAAGATAGGAGTTGCCCATCATTCGACGAGCTACCTTGGGCAGGTAATTACTGCCTACAACATGGATGCAAGTTCAACTATTTGCGCTTTACTTGTGCGTTAAATAATGCACATCGTTTACGACTGTGGATACTTTCGGCGAATTTAGTGAAGAATAAAGAAAGTGATAGCACGGACATTCCGGACATAGTGGAATATCCACTTACAAACACGTATAGAGCTATCGTTAGTGATAGTAAACTCAATAATAAAACGTCTGCTCTAAAAACGGGTGATTGTTCATTTGCAGACCTGCCAATGCGTATAGAGAGTCGGAATAACAACGATATCAGCGAAGTAGACACACCGATTTATACATTTAAAGTACCTACAATTTTGGAACAATGAATAGTTTAGACATTTCAAAATCTATATCCGAAATTAAACACCACACCGTAGGTGTATTTCCCGCGGACCAAATACCCCGTGTTTGGGGTAAACCTGCATGCTTTGTATTAAATACAGATGGTCACAAAAAACCAGGTACTCATTGGGTGGCTATATATGCCGATATCTATGGCAATGCATTGTATTTTGACAGATACGGATTACCACCTTTCGTACCTGATCATATAAAATCATTGAAAAACAATTGTCGTCAGTTTCGATGGAATACACAACAGATACAAAGTGAATCGTCGGATGTCTGTGGTCAATTTTGTATAATGTTTCTGCGCCACATGGGTGCCGGTCTAGGTCTCAAAGTATTTCTCGATAATTTTTCTAAGGATCTGATTAAAAATGATATGATTGCGAAGCGTCACCTTAAATATAAAAATAGAGACAATGGCTTTATTGGCACCGGTATAAACCCAATGCGATGCCTACAAAGATGTTATTCAAAATTTGCCAAATATTAACGCTATTTGATATGATGATGAAATAGCACTAAAGCTCGTTCAGATATTATTTTTAAATAAAATGTTTGAAGTATGTGCAGTCGAGGAATAAAAACGCATACTGCATAATACCCATATGTTGGGTGTTAAATAAAAATATGACATAATTGGTACGACTTTTAAGTACTGTTTTCAATCCAGTGCTGATGATGTTTTGCCGATGCTATTTTGCTGAATATGTCATAAATACCTCACGAGCGCGAATATTAAATATCACACATAACCACATCCAAAAATGCTGACACGATGCCTGCAACAGCTCTTCTGAGAAGATTAAACCTCCTGCAACTTCCCAATCTTTCATCACAATTACTCAGAACGGTGTACAGTGAATTTGCTCTCGGTTAGAAGACAATAACGGTCCGAAATGACCACCACGAAACCTGAGCTATCAACGATACGTGACGACGGTGGGAAAGGACCCCACCAAATTATAGGCACAATTTACGGCCTAAATAAATCGTACACAAAAAAAATCCTCGTGGGGCTGGAATATTCAGATCTGGAGGACCGCGTTTATATACCAGTGATTCGGATAATTGGGACCGATTTCATCGGAATATCATTCACGCCGAAGTCATGGTACGAGTTTGCACATCACTTCCGCCATATTGAATCATTTTTCAACGATGATGATGGGTCTATCAGAGTAGGCCAAAAAATATATGGAGAAGGTTGGTCGGTTCGTTTTACGTACAGTCATGGTGATAAAGCAATCGAAGTAGAATACAACCAACGACCCGTGGGTGGTATGTCTGCGAAACGTTTTCGAAGGTGCTTAATTCTAAAGCAGGTAACATTCGACTGTTTAGTGGGTGTTTCGAGGTGCATTCATAAAAAAATAGATTATTTGGTAACAATTGGGAGTGACGTCAGTCTCATTGCACGAGATGTTTTACGCATCGTGGAAGACAAAGTGCGGTGTGCCTACGAGGCTCAGGTGCAGATATTTACCAATAAAATAGTGCGCGATATAACACGATCATTTACCGATGATATTGTAGCAACGTGTATGACTGCAAGAAGTGAAATATTGTCGAAAGAGTGTTCGCTTGCCATTTTTTATGAACTAATAACTTTACATTTAGATAGTATTGTTGACAAGTTAAACGAATTGTAAAAAGTGATGTTAAACAATATACAACAACAGCGAATATACGATGTTAATTTCAATTTACAAGAATATGAATTTATATTGTATGTAATTACAGACTTTATGGGAATATATTTATATGTTAACAAATATTACTATAATAATATTGTTAAGTCAAAATGTGTGAAAATAATAATTCTATCATTATAAATATATAGTATGTATTTATTTATCACCTATACACAAAACACGATATTGCTAAAAAGAATATAATAAATATTAGAAAATTGAATAGTACATGTACTGGACAGAGTTTTTGAGAAAATTAAATGTAAGCCTTGTATTCATTTTAACGTGTGTTTTTTAAATCAGTTGATTGCAATATTATTAGTTTTACTCAACATAATTCAATTAATTTGTAATTACTAGACATTACATATTAGCGGTTTTATATTTACTTCTCTTTGGTTTACTCGTAATAAAATATATTTACCTTGAACTTCTGCATCGTGTGACTCCATAAAAATATTGCTTATAAAAAGTAATTTTTCACAGCTTAACATATTTTATACCAACAACTTGAGAATCCTATTTATTAAAAAACATATATACGATCACAAACACTGAAAATTCAACGATAATAAATTCGACGGTAAACGATAAATGTAATTAGCTTTATTTTAAATATTTAGTATTGTGCATCTCATAATATATCTCTACATTGTACCATCGAGATGTGTGCCTTCGTGGAATGTGCCGAATTTCAAAACAAGTGCAAGTGCATATGATATTTCGCTAGCATTTTATGGAAACGAGTTAGACGCGAAAATTGCAAAAAAAGGCAATTTTTACCCTTTTTAGATCGATAACTGGTGAAATATTCATTGCAGGTAATATGCTCTTTGAGGTAAGTTGTAGCTCTATAAAAAACCTTCATAATCTGCCATCATTTGTTAAAGTAACTTTAAAACGAGCCGAGTTATATACAGAGAGAGAGAGAGAGAGAGAGAGAGAGAGAGAGAGAGAGAGAACGATTGTCACATGATTAGTTTACTGTGGGCACTATGGGACGTCGCAAACGTGACTCATCGGGGCTCCAAGAGGTAAGTGGCCTCGATGAGTCACGTTTGTTATGACGGCCCATAGTGTCCACATTACTACTGGAGTTTGCAAAGATTTTTAAAATTAAAACCCTTGTAACCTCCGCTTACCACCCGCAAAGTAACGGGAGTCTGGAAAGAAGTTACCAGGTCTTGGTAGACTATTTAAAAAACTTTGTGAAAGGTCGGGACGATTGGGACACATGGCTACCGTATGCCATGTTTTCTTATAATACCAGCGTACATGAGGGTACAAATTATACGCCCCATGAGCTCGTGTATGGTAGAACCGCACGATTACCATCTTCATACCCTACGAGACAAAACTCATCACGTACGATGATTATCTCATAGAAATTATGAGCGCCATTTCGGAACTACAGACATTGGCTGCCATGAACCTAACGCAGTCTAAGTACCGGTCGAAACAATATTACGACCGAAAACTGAACATAGGACATTTCCGCGTGGGAGAAATGGTGTTCATATTAAAAGAACCCAGACAAGGAAAAATGGACGACGAGTATGTGGGACCTTATGAAATACTAGAATTAATTGGCACACGCGACATAAAATTAGCGCTAAACGCGCGAAAGAATAAGATCACATAGATAAAATAAAAAAGTGTTTTGACCCACTCCTGTACCTATCGGAGGAGTAAGAAAAAATTTTTTTTTTTATAAGAGAAAAATTGTATTTGTTTTTATATATTTTTTTTGTGTTAACTAAATATAGTTATTGGGCATTTTCGGTTTCTGTATAGGATTTCGGAGGCCTCCGGCCAACGCTCTACGAGCACACTGAAGTTCTGCACAGAGAAGCCACGTTGGTAAAATATTACCGGCGACAGATTCTATAAACGGACCTAGTCAATGGGGTGCCATAAATAAGAAAATTGAGTCATACAGTCGCAACAACCATGCAATGCCGTTCGATTTCATAAATCCCGACATTTAGGCAGTCAACCCTATACAGGGCGCAGAGATAATGATCCTGGAGAACAATCCCGGATTGTATTCTGAAAATTTAGGAGAATTACGAGTTACTAACACCAAATGGAAGATGATAACCACAATTTCAATACAAAAGTTTTTAGATAGAGCCAAATTTCCGGAAGAAAACGTAAAATTTGCTAACGAAAACTGCCACAGATTTTATCAATGCCATTTAACACCCACGATTGAAGGATTATATGAGGATCTACGCGAGATAAAGCTAGGACAAAAACATTTTTTCGAACTCATTACCGATGGGAAAAAACGTTTGCATAAACGAGCAGTTTTGGGATTTATTGGAAAAATAAGCCACATCTTATTTGGAACAGGCGAGGACGACATTAGAGAGATAATGGATAAAATTGGTACTCTTAATAACACAACTGCGGATATGGCATATTTAATAGCAAATCAAACGTCATTAATAAAAGAAGAATCTTCTCAGATGCGTTTTGAGATGTCAACGCTACAATCTAGCGTCCGAAAAATAAACGAAGGACTAGATGATTTAAGGTTAAAGGAAGAATTAGACGTTATGATCGAGGTTCTGATAAGTGAAGTACAAAAATATGAAATGGACACAAATGTCCTAATAGATGTAATATTATTCGCTAGGCAAGGCCAAATAGATCCAAAATTACTGGGCCCTATGGACATCTCGAACGGAATAAAAGAAATTTTGGGAGCGGAGCCTGACTGCGACTTTCCTGTACAAACTCGCCCGCTAGCAACAGGGGAATTATTTAAAGTTTCGGATGCTAACATATTTTATGTTGATAATAGTATTATTTACGTATTAAGTATTCCACTCCTATCATTCGTTAAGTACGATCTGTACAAACACTACTCCATACCCGTTAGGCAGGAACTTGGAAAAGATATGTTTAAATACGCATTTATAGTACCAACCGCAACATATGCGGGCATAACAAACGATAGAGACCGGTATATACATTTAACGTACGAAGATTTAGGAAAATGTAAAAAGACGGAAAGAAACTTTATCTGCCAGAACAATTTCCCAGTCCACCTAGTAAATGAGAAAAGCGAGTGCGAGTTCGATTGATAGCCGAACCCTTGTTTCGGGATTTTCAAATATGTCACATTCATATGGCCGACTCTGCGAATTCATTTCGGACAAAATTAGAATCACGGAATATGTGATTTTTTTCCATACCGACCAATGACGCGATCCACATTATATGCAAAAATAAACCAACGTTGACAAAAATATTAAATAATACAGGCATACTTATCTTAGACTCAAATTGTAGAGCACGGGCTTCTAATACAATACTAACGAGTTCCGGAACCGCCGTAAAGAAAAACGCCGTAATTGAACAGCCCATTCACAACTTTAACATTTCAGAATTATTTTCCGCACATTTTAATGACACAAATCATGATATCTTAAAACTAAGTATAAAAAAACAGAGATAGGTAAACCCCGCGAAACAAATTACTTGAAAAACGATATAGCATTTCAGGATATAATAGAGAAAGCCCATGAAATTGCGAATGAAAATATAGAAAAAGAGAAATCAGCTAGAACGCGAAATATGTCAATATATATTGGTTTAGGAATAATCGCAACAATCATCATATTAATTATTGTATGGAGGTGGTTCCGTTGGAGAAGCCTCCGTAAAATAATTAACCCACAGGAGTGCATTCCACAAACGCCCATACCTAATAAAAGACATAAGACTAGCGATAGCGACTGTGTTTATGAGAAAGAGTACGAAAATGTAAATTTAAACGTCAAGGACGCATCGGGTATTCCGTTCGGTAAACGAGACGGGCGGGCACCAAGGAACCTAGCGCCATGTGTTTCTAATACATTTAAAGGCGATTCACAAACTTTCAGAACGGAATGATAAGAACTTTGTTCTCTTAGGTTACTTAAAATAATAAGAAGAAAATAACTTTCTTTTACATTTTTTATTAAGCATTAAAGAAATACTTACCTCAGACACATGCGTATACTAGAAATAAGTGCTTTCTTGTTCAGTGTTTATTATAGGTTACAGTGCGAGTCAAAACACTTCAGAGTGAACATTGATAGTGTACGACACACCATCAACTTATTGACTTTTCCAGCTACAATATTTGGTAAATAGCGATATTTCATTATGAATTAAGATTAAAGCGAGCGATTATCACTGCAATACTTTCATATTACTAACCATAGATTTAAAATCTTTTTTAATGTATAAGACGACCATAAAACGATTTGTATCCTTACTAACACTAGCCAACTGGAGGTCGCGCGTATAGAATTAATCAAAACGTTTAGCGTATATAAAAATTGTACGTGCATCAGCGATATTTCAACATGTGATATAACTTTCACGTGTAAACCATAAGGATTGTAGTTTAGTTTGCGTAATCGACGGTGGTACGTCGATTTTTCGTACCCCGGGCGTGTTACGTATGCAGGGTTCTGCCTAGATCCTGCATTCGTATTCTAATTTTATACGTAATCAGTCTATTAAAATACCTTCAATATCGGGTGAGCCATTAAATCGGCCACCGGAATTGAGTGTTTTTGTTAATATACTCTCCGATGTGCGTCGATATTATTATAACCGAACGCCGCACATCCGGAGATTGTTTTAGGTTAAGATGGAATTAGAAACGGTATTTCTTTCTGCCGGTAAAATGAAGCGAGAATATTTTGGCAAAAGCATCCGGTCGAAATTTAAGATATTTTGCAATCTGCAACATACCGAGCCGGCAAACTCGAAGCGGAACGGATGTTTTTACTAATAGGGTCGGGTTCCTCGATTCACCATGTTATTAAAAAGTACAATAGTGAAATGCCGAATTGAGGAACACGCGCTTTGTACGGAATATCACGTGAACAAGAAAGCGCAAATCACGTGAAACTTCGCTGATCGCGACGGCCTGGGGGTGTCGTTATCGCCACCCCCGCTCCTGCAGTTTTTAAGGAAACGGACCTGTCTTGCAAAAGGCAATTGGATTGTCCAGTTGGCACCTTACGACACGTAATAAAGAATTTTTACTAAGATCTCTCGAGTTATCACTTGGGGTATCGAACCCCTTTACGCGTACCCCGAACCCGATTCCCCTCGCTACCGGGAATCAAATAAAATAATTATAAATTGTTACGGCAAAAACGTAACACGGGTCAATTAACTAATAATAACAAAAAATTTTTTTAAATTAACATAATTTTTTGGTTTTCGATTGAAAACACGAAGATTGTAAAAAGATGAACATCGCCGGATTTTGTATGATAATCGCGACAAAACCTTAACTTTGGAATATTCATATCTGTATTTAATTTGATTTACATATAAATGGGTTTTGTGTCCCTCTAGCGACTATCGTAGAAACAAGTGCTTATTGTAAATAGTATACATTTCGTCCCAGGATCCCGTGTAGACTCTTCAGTAGGGCAATGACGGGAATCCCTGCCCTAGATGTATATATGGTTTCTTCATTTAGTGTGTAATTTTTAAATAAAACTATCAGAGGAGGAAGTGATAGAATTATTGCATAGATATATATACGACTATTATTCGGTAACGGAATATCGTTATCCAGTACGTATATATATTTGGTATCTAATGATAAAATTAAAAAAAATCGTTGAACTAGCAACGAAAAAGTTTTCTTCTCGACCGTCTTAATTTTAATTTAAATAATAATTAATAATATTTCTTGGTGTTACGGGACGAAATGTATATTATTTACAATAGGCACTTGTTTCTACGATAGTCGCTAGAGGGACACAAACCCCATTTAAGTGTAAATCAAATTAAATACAGATATGAATATTCCAAAGTTAAGGTTTTGTCGCAATTATCATACAAAATCCGGCGATGTTCATCTTTTTACAATCTTCGTCTTTTCAATCGGAAACCAAAAAATTATGTTAATTTAAAAAAATTTTTTGTTACTATTAGTTAATTGACCCGTAACACCAAGAAATATTATTAATTATTATTTAATTTAAAATTAAGACGGTCTATAAGAAAACTTTTTCGTTGCTAGTTCAACGATTTTTTTATTTTTATCATTGGATACCAAATATATATACGTACTGGATAACGATATTCCGTTACCGAATAATAGTCGTATATATGCTATGCAATAATTCTATCACTTCCTCCTCTGATAGTTTTATTTAAAAATTACACACTAAATGAAGAAACCACATATACATCTAGGGCAGGGATTCCCGTGATTGGCCTACTGAAGAGTCTACACGGGATCCTGGGACGAAATGTATATTATTTACAATAGGCACTTGTTTCTACGATAGTCGCTAGAGGGACACAAAACCCATTTATGGGCATTGTTCTAGAACTTTTAAACTTTGAGGTTGAAGAAAATTGCATTTTTTTTTAGGCACATTCATGAAATTAATTTTATTGGCTTTAGAATTGATCAAATGACAGGAAAAACCTTGCGTGACTCATTTATACACAATGTATTTTTTTTTAATGTAACATATGTTACGTTACTCGTAAAATTAGTTTTTTGTTTTGTAACGTTTAATATACATAAAAAATTCAGTTCTTTTGCTTATGGCCTAATTTTTAGAAGCTAGTATATAAAATTAAACGTCTAGTTAATAGTTCAAATTTAAAATAATGGATTAAATATGGCGGACTATTTTTACAAAATTTCTTTGATTTTTATAAAATTTGATATGTTAGGGGTTTTGAGGCCACTGATTACAAATCCAAAGTCAGTTTTCATTAAAATTTGAAATCCAAATACATGATTTAACATTAAGGATACCAACAAATTAAAACGATTTGTAAAGAATAATCATTTTATTATTGTCAAAAATTTTGTTTTTTTTTGTATTAAAAAAACGCAAAATTTATAAATACTTTAATAACATAGGAGAAAAGATCACAATGATTCCAAAGTACTTAGAAGCTAAATTGTAGATGTGCCATTAAATAATTTGATTTTTCAAAGTGAGTTTCGCTTGGAAATTTAAAGTTTGACGTGGTCGCATTTTTTATGTATACGTGGCACACATTCGGGCAAAGGCTCAAATTACTTCTTATCATATAGGTAATGTACCCCTGTTGTGTGGTTTCTTAAAAACCAATGTGAAAAAAATTATCTAAGGTTGATTGCTAAATTGTCAACTATAAAAAAAAGTTATCTCGCAAGTTTGAAGGTATATAATTTTTTTCCTCAGTGAGGCACATCATTAAGTTAAGGATTTTTCATTTGTTTACATCCCCAAATACTTCCACAAAAAACCACAGACTATAAAAAAAAAGGTGCAAAAAGTTTCAGCGTTAGAACTGAAAAAATGTAGTGAGTGTCGCGCACCAAAAACAGGCAAATTCACTACTTTTATTTACTCTCATTGTTTTCTACATATCTGTAATTAGTAATAAACACTTATTACATGTAAATCGAACAAAAATTTGTTGATCTGTATTGTTACAAAGTTATATTTAAAATTTTTATGGTATCATAATGAGCGACAACATAAAGTTTAAAAGTTCTAGAACAATGCCCTTATATGTAAATCAATTTAAATACAGATATGAATATTCCAAAGTTAAGGTTTTGTCGCGATTATCATACAAAATCCGGCGATGTTCATCTTTTTACAATCTTCGTGTTTTCAATCGAAAACCAAAAAATCATGTTAATTTAAAAAAATTTTTTGTTATTATTAGTTAATTGTCCCGTAACACCCAGAAATATTATTAATTATTATTTAATTTAAAATTAAGACGGTCGAGAAGAAAACTTTTTCGTTTCTAGTTCAACGATTTTTTTTTATTTTTATCATTGGATACCAAATATATATACGTACTGGATAACGATATTCCGTTACCGAATAATAGTCGTATATATATATCTATGCAATAATTCAATCACTTTCTCCTCTGATAGTTTTATTTCAAAATTACACACTAAATGAAGAAACCATATATACATCTAGGGCAGGGATTCCCGTGATTGCCCTACGGAAGAGTCTACACGGGATCCTGGGACGAAATGTATATTATTTACAATAGGCACTTCTTTCTACGATAGTTGCTAGAGGGACACAAATCCCATTTATATGTAAATCAAATTAAATACAGATATGAATATTCCAAAGTTAAGGTTTTGTCGCGATTATCATACAAAATCCGGCGATGTTCATCTTTTTACAATCTTCATGTTTTCAATCAAAAACCAAAAAATTATGTTAATTTAAAAAAAATTTTTGTTATTATTAGTTAATTGACCCGTAACACCAAGAAATATTATTAATTATTATTTAATTTAAAATTAAGACGGTCGAGAAGAAAACTTTTTCGTTGCTAGTTCAACGATTTTTTTAATATTTACAGTACTATTGATCTTCCAGTGTTTATTATTTTGTAAAATCAAAGCAAAGTTTTAAAGCCATCCAAAACTGGTACTGAAAACGTCCCATTCGATTTAACCCGTCTATTCATTGGGGTTTCGCGGATTTTTTTATAAACGTATGACGACGAGGTTAATAATTAAATAAAATCAAAGGTTGAACTACACGGTCATAAAGAGCAGAGTCTAACGATTCTAATGGTGGTATCATAATTAAATTTTCATAAAAAAATTCAAAAGTTACAATCGATCAAAGTGTGAAAAATGCTTAACCGTCCATTCATTGGCATATTCACCCTATTTAAGGAACAAGATATTGTTACAATATATGTATCGAAACTACTCGAACTTAACGATGCAGAACAACCCTCTGCCGCCTTCTTTCCTGGCAGTGTTAAAATGGGAATATTCCCAGAAGCATCATCCTTTCGTCAGGGAACTGCAATACGAATTTAGTCAAAATTGTAGGCATCCGGGTCGAAGGCATCTAGTTTTTTATTGTAATTTAACATTTTAAAAATGAACAAAAGTAATATTTTCTTAATATAAAACAGATCAATATCATAATCTAATTATCGGGATCATTCAAGGTGAGATTCATCTAGATAATGATCGTCAACGAATATATTATTTTCGAAGGGGCTAATTGTTTCGTCTATTTCGATCCTATCATCAAATTCAATATTCTAGGTTAGGAACTGATGTTATCGAGGGTCAGTTCGTCATTTTCACGCGTAGGCGCCACCAGCGATCTAACATGACTTCGTATTAAAACGAATGAACACTTCGTATAGGTAAACACGTATGCCTTCGAATGATTTCAATCAAAAATTTGCATTCGACAATTAGCCGTTTCCGTATGCGAACGGATGTACATAACCTCAATTTTAAAGACTATTAATACTGCGCACATATTCGAATGTTTTCGAATGTAGAGCGAAATGAAATCGTATGAAATATCATTCGCTTTAAGCAACCCATCAAAGAACGTATCATTTCAAATGAAAAATTAATGCCCGTGTTTCGAAAATATCGCATATTGATGCATATGATCGAATGTAACGTATGACATTGGATGCATTGGAAAGACGACAAATATTCGAAATATATTGTGCGTATGAAAATATTTTAAAACGACTAATTTCGTATTAAAATTTGAACAATTTTATTCGAAATTGGAAACAAATCGAATGAAAGTCGAAATTTTGGCACACGAACTCGTTTATTGGGTATACATCTTCTCGACTTACCCTACATACACCCACGTTCATTAATTCGTACGGGGAATCCCCGTGGTTTTCTTTGTCTTCCTCATAGCGATGTATAGGCAAAAACAAGGACAAAAGTGGGGATTCCCCGTACGAATTACTAAACGTGGGTGTACATTAATTATGTACATATTTACTTACTTTATCGCCAGTTACGGTGTACCTCTGTTTATTAAACTTTTCATTTCCAGTGGAATTGTTGTCAGGGGTTGCCGGTGAAAAAGAAGTTGCATAACCAGCCTCATTTGAACAACTTATGACGTGGACGGGGTTTTTGTCTGTTTTCTGATGAGCATTTGCTACAAATGAAAACCAATAAATGTTACATCATTCACAGCATACAAAGTCGAATAAACGATTTTTTCTTTATTATTCATCCACGGAAGGAACCTGGCTACTGGCAGTGACTTCGCTTTCTTAACCTTCAGTATTAACAGCATGGGGGTAGGAACGTGAGAAGGGGGGGGGGGATACATTTGAAAGAATAATTACATCTCGGACGTAATTTCCTATATGTTACTTGCGCTGACGATCTTATATCCACTACAAAAGATTTCGTGTTCAAAATCGTGTATAATGCTACTTTATGAAGAATGTCCTTTCAGAAATTCGACAGTCAACACCGTCTATGATAATACCTGCAACTTTTACAAGGATGTTAGAGAAGTTCATAAGGACAGCAAAAACGTCGCAAAGCGCATACAAGCAATGATCCTTCGTCAGTGTGCCATGTTGCAACATTTCAAGCAAGGTTCATGTTGGATTACCAAGTTCCTTTTTACGAATGACGGAATATCCAAAACGTATACAATTTGCCTACACGCGCAATTGCGTACAAACGTATATGTGATTGTTAATGTGTGCGTCATACGTATGGGAACTAATCACACGTGCATTTGCTACAACCCAAGCTAATCTTAATGATCGCAAGTAACATTACACACAAAAGGGGCATACTGAGTTTCGGTAGATATGGCTCCAGTGTGGAATCATCGAACTGTTTTTTACGATTTCTTGATCGAAGCGCAGAATTGAAATTAAGGCATCAATATTCAAACAAAACATGTACAGGTGCATTAGTTGACAGAATTTCCATGACGTTAGAAATCTCTCTACTTCTGTCTGCTTAATTACTTCTAAAAATGTGCAGTTATTTGATTTTGGCTTTGACAAGTTGACTTTCTATGAACTGACTATTTCTCTGACTGCAAGTCTTTTTTTAAACCTTTTTACAGTGCTTCGAAACTTACCAGCACGAAAATGAAAATACGAAGCTCCTCGTCAAATTGATTTTTCAGTCGTTTGAAGTATCATTAAACGAAAGTAGATGCCGCAATTTGTATTCTATGATTACTTCCGTCCTGTTCATTCCAAATCGGCCACCGTGGATTTGCAGAGCTTCAAGAAAACTCCTCTAAAATTGATCGATTTTGACCTTTACCGCATCTGGTGCTATCATTTCGAATGTTCATTTGAATAATGTATCCACTTGCAGCATACAACTCTTGTCGGAGGGGATTGAACGTGACTTGTGGTACAATCACTACAATAACAAGCAACGGAAAGATAACCCTAACTTTTTTTTATACAGCATGAATGAGAATAGAAAGTACCATTTGGCATACAATATACTTGCGTTTTTTTCAATATTTTTGAAAAAAAAATGTGTTAAACATCATGTTTTGAAAATTTTACCAGCGCCATTCGAAAGAGCAAAAATTGGCGGGATGCGGAGGTCTCCATTTTTTAAAAATGTTTATTCCATACACAAGACCATGCTGAAATCCGTGTGCAAATTGTGCACATTTGGGTGTTAGAGGGTTAAAACCTCTCGTTTCACCAGAAATCATTGAAAATATACTTTCTTTTTGTCAGGAAATATAATCGTATGATTCAACATTTGAAGGGTGCGGATGCAGGCCTCCATGTCCTTTCTCCTTCCCTTACACGTTGGACAATATCGATGTAGATACCGAGTGTCCACTTTCATGTAAAAGCTATTTGCTCACCACGCATGTCAGTGGGTAGCACTCAATTGTCCGTCACCAATTTGTCCAAAAAGCTCTGCCGACGACGTTTCGAAAAAAAGCAAAGCGTATAACAAGTTGTTGGGCAAATGCTTTTCGAGAAATTGAATGTCACCAATGATGTGGATCTTTTGTTGAAAATTTCGGTGTAGCAGATTAAAATGACAAAAAAATGTAATGACTTACTTTTCTTTGCATTCACAAGCAGTTCAGACAGAGACAGTGTAACCGACTTTATATTAGTAACCCTTGGTTTCTGGCTTTCTTTTCCTTTTCTTCCGAGCTGGTTATTCTCTGTTTAACAGTTACTACAATATACCAAATTATAAAATTACTTCTGCAGACTAGTCGGACTAGTACAAAGTTTGTCAATGGAGCAAAGTAAGTTGTTTTGGTAAGCGGACGGCCACAGTTAATAAATATTATCAATTCCTGCGGCGATAATTATATCATGTCTAAATGCCCTGGTAGAAATTCTGGCTGTCTTATTGAACATCTAATGTCCAATATTCTTAGACAATTTTTGAACAGAAATGTAAGATTTTGTTGGCAATATATTGGGAATTGGACACTTTGTTAGACAATTTTTGTATAATTTTATTGCCTATAGGCAAAAAACATTTAAAATGAAGCACGAAATGGATTCTCTGGCGTGTTATTTCTAGTGGTGACAGAATGCTGCAACCATTCGTCGTTTACTTTGCGTTTCCAAGATATTTGCAATCGATAGTTGCTTGATTTTGCATTTACATTAGTATATGTACATTTAATGTAATTTATATACATAGAATGAGACTCGCACTGGCACTCGAATCACTTCCGCCGCTGAGTTCACCAAGTACAGAGCAAATGATTATTTTATGCTCGGTATATAATATTTACAAGTTGCCTATAGGCGATAAAATTATACAAAAATTGTCTAACAAAGTGTCCAATTCCCAATATATTGCCAACAAAATCTTACATTTCTGTTCAAAAATTGTCTAAGAATATTGGACATTAAATGTTCAATAAGACAGCCAGAATTTCTACCAGGGCATTTAGACATGATATAATTATCGCCGCAGGAATTGATAATATTTATTAACTGTGGCCGTCCGCTTACCAAAACAACTTACTTTGCTCCATTGACAAACTTTGTACTAGCCCAACTAGTCTGCAGAAGTAATTTTATAATTTGGTATATTGTAATAACTGTTAAACAGAGAATAACCAGCTCGGAAGAAAAGGAAAAGAAAGCCAGAAACCAAGGGTTATTAATATAAAGTCGGTTACACTGTCTCTGTCTGAACTGCTTGTGAATGCAAAGAAAAGTAATATGTATATATACATTTTATGAATTTAAAACCAAACAAAAAAAAGTATCAATTCTTACACATTTCGGGGATATCTAACACCACGATATTATCTATGTTCACATCATCATAGAAACATAGAAGTTGTATTGTGTATGTACACATAGAAGCACCAACCCCTATGTACATATATATATATATATATATATATATATATACTCATCGGCGAGACGTTCATTAACGGCATCGTCGATGCTTGCTTATATACGGAACAACTCGAATTCTTTCTCGATTACAGATAGATGACAGGTGAATTCGAAATTTTAAATTTGAAAGTTAAAATTAATAACAAACATTTTTTCAGTTTGTACAAAAGAATGATTAGACAACGCACCTTTTATACATTATCGATTAGACATTCTGACCCCTTCCCGTACATCTATATAAGTCGGCAATGACAATAATTTAGTATATAGGTTATGTCACAAAAAAGGCGACGGGATGGTCGTGCGTGCTAAGGTGTAAGCCTATAGTCCGCCCGAGCTGAAGGAAGCCGAGGGACGTGAGTTCGATTCCCGGCTGTTGTCGTTCTCCGGAGTGATAACACAAAATCATGATGTGTTGCAAGTTATCCAGGCGCTCGCTTTGTACGGGCTCAATCAAGCCTGGCTTAAAATGCAACCCGCTTCTACTGTTAACCGCCTAGGAAGCGTCAATGGGTCGGAGATCACACATGGACCTGGTGGTTCGGATTCCACCTTAAAAACTGTAGGTCCACTTTTCACCTACCCCTCCTGTCCTTACCCTCACACGAGGTTGGAATATCGGCTGCAACCCCTGCAAAGGATTGCCACCGGCTTCCGCTCGTGTGGTTCTTCACCGCTGATGCTGCGGGGTCTACAGGGGCCGCAAAGGATCTCTAGACGCCAATACGCATCAGAGGAGAGGGCCCGTTTCCGGTGGGAGTCCGGGAGTGCACCTTCAGAAAGGTGTCTGCTGGTATTCGCTATGTTAAGTATCTCCGAAGCGCCGCCTGGTGGCCAATTTCGAACTACTGAGTACCCCCTGAGGCACGGTTCAAACAGATTTAAACGTCTGACTTTAAACGTCCCAAAAATAAACATGAATTCTTTAATTAATTTGAGAGAGTTAATAGAATATGTCGGTAGTGGTTCTCGCAAGTATGTGGAAGGTGAAAATGTTGCAAATGCAAATCATCTGATGTTTATTGAAATAACTACATAAACAAATGAGGATATTAAAATTATGGCACTGTGTTTGAAGAGCAGTGATCCATATGGAACTCTGCATGAAGTTCGATTTAATTATGAAATAAATAATGAAAACAATAAAATAGATTGCAACTGTTCTTGCGAAGCAGGACAATCTGGAAGATGTAAACATTGCGCTGCACTGCTTATTCATCTAACAAGGTTATTTTATGCTATGTCATACACTGTTTGTAAACATTGTGATAATTTAATGCCTCCACTGCAATAACGGTTTTTGACAGTTTGCAATTTGAATTAGGTCTCGAGGGGTACTCAATAGTTCGAAACTGACCACCAGGCGGCGCTTTGGAGACACTTAACATAGTAAATTCCGACTCCGGGTGAGAGCCCCTACATCCCTCTCTAATATGGCCCTGCGCCTGAAAATAGTGATGGGGTTATGCGGAGGAGAGGCAGGGCAGAAGGAAGGTGAAAAGTTCTCCGGGTATGGTACAAAAGTTCGCAAAAGAGCCGGACAAAATGCCAAGGTGTACATATGGTCACCTGCCCTCCCCAACAAATCTAAATCTATGTCAATTTGTTTTCATTGTACAGTAGAACGGGATGGAACGAGACTTTTAGTGCACATGCGATCTGCGCAATTTTCAGTGCCGCGTCCTTCAAAAATTGACGAGGCACCTCCCCCGCTATCGGAAAACTCGAAACATGATTTGGTTATATTTACTTGTAAAAGGCTGCTAAAACTCTTCCTAACGGTTTGCCGTTATTATCGTAGGAGCTAAATATGCATAAGATTTCAGTATCGGTGGCTGGAATTAGACTCCGTACCCTAAAATAAAGTTTTTATTAAATTTACTTTTACGAAGGCTGTTAAGATTCTCCCTAAAGTTTTTTTGCTATCGAAGGAGCTAAATATGCTTAAGAATTCAGTATCGGTGACTGGAATTATATTCCGTACCCTAAAATAAAGTTTTTATTAAATTTACTTTTACGAAGGCTGTTAAAATTCTCCCTAAAGTTTTTTTGCTATCGAAGGAGCTAAATATGCATAAGAATTCAGTATCGGTGGCTCAAATTAGACTGCGTACCCTAAAATAAAGTTTTTATTGAATATACTTTTACGAAGGTTGTTAAAATTCCTCCTAAAGTTTTTTTATTGTCGAAGGAGCTAAATATTCATAAGAATTCAGTATCGGTGGCTGGAATTAGACTTCGTACACTAAAATAAAGCTTTGATTATATTTACTTGTACGAAAGCTGTTAAAATTCATCCTAAAGTTTTTTCTTTTATTATTTCTAATATTAGCGCTAATTGCAAAGCATTGAAAACGAAAAATATACGAGTGCTTTAATATTCATCCTCAAATACTAAATAATTTATAGGTTATTTTGAAGATTTAATAGGGTTTGAAACATTTTTTTTACAATAATGAGATAAAAACATTGTATACAAGTGACCTATTCGTCTTGGACCAGTTTTAATGTATATTTAATGGCCAGAAAACGGTACCCAACTAATGTCCAAGAAATAGACATTTATGGAAGATTTTTTTGTTTAAGGGATGTTTTGTTGAAAATTGTTCAATTCTTGGACAAAATTTCTTGTCGTGTTAAGGCATCACAGAAATTACGCGGGTTGGCTATCTCAAAATCTGGAACCGACTTCTTATCAAATATTACCAACGTAATCTGAAACTACGAAAACCCTCGAGTACCCACTTTCATGTCGATCATGTAACATTTTATATTTTGATCCGTTATATTGGATCCGCCATTTTGAATGTTGAAAATCTAAGATCAGATTCGTAATCAGCGACCTCGGAAACCCTCATGTAACAGATTTTAGCTATTTTTCATCTAAATACCCGAGGAGTTTTTGTTATTATTTAGTTTGATAAGAAGTCGATTCCAGATTTTGAGATAGCCATCCCGCGTAATTTCTGTGATGCCCTAACGCGACAAGAATTTTTTTTATTCAAGTTATTACTAGGCATTTTGATCCGCATAAAGGTAAGGAATACGATACCGTTCAGTGCATTACGTTTAGATTTTTTGTTTGTGTGTTATCGTGGATATACTAAAATACTTTTTCCTTTGCCTAATCTTCCGAAAAAAAAACGTATTCTTTAAAAATACGACAACAAACTCATAACACGACAAAAAAATATTTCATCATTTTGACTTTATTCGGGGCTTATTTTACACAGAAACCTTTAAAGAAATGAAATAACTTTGACTTATATTTTTAAAATGTATTTGTACGAAGTTATAAAGAAAATAAGTGGAAATTTTATACTGTTTGGATTTGTTGAGTTAAAATTTGTAATGATTAAAACTTGAATAAATCGGCCGGAACATTTTTTATTTTATCGTACGTAGGCTTGTTTTCATCAGAAAAGTCCTGAATATATTTCCTAGTGGGCAAAAAATTACAAGTTTTCCTAAAAAGTTATCGGAGAAAATCGAAAATGTTATTTCCCATTTAAAAACAATTTTAAACTTCAAGTCCAATGCGCCACCCATAAATATTAAAATTAAGAGCTCTAACTGGGCTTAAAAATCATTTTTTAATTATTAAAATCAATTTAGGGGGTGTCCTATATGAAATTCGAAAAAATCCAAAATAAGGACTACCATAATGTACATATAAATAATTAAAGTTAGGCCACAATCATTAAACATCGATTATGTCTGACTCCAAACCGAGGTCCCTGTCCATGTAGGCGACCGGCAATTATTTTATTATTGTTGAAAAATATACTACATTTTCGCTCGACAATGCTTAAGCTTCAAACATGTTAATTACTTCATATTTACATTTATCACGAAATATAATGAATTATAGTTATACATTAGTAGATGTACTCACCAAAAACTGCTATTACAGCATTTTTTATTCTAACGAGATTTTCCTCGTGCATTGTTACTTCCAACTGTAACGCATCTTTTTCTTTTCGTAACAATTGTATTTCTTCTTCCAGAAGCAAAACTTTACGGTTGCATTCCGTGTGTGGGGATGTACACTGCCTTTTGAGATCATTCACTCTTTTTTGCCCATCGTCTTCATTACTACAGTTTTAGATCGGAGTCGAAGACACAAAATCATCATCTTCATAATATTCGTCTCGTAAGTTTTTTCTCGAACTAAACTGATCCATTATCATTTCGTTCATCATCGCATTTCCATTTGTTTTGCTCGATTCTCGTTTCTATGTTGCCAAGAAAGTAACATAAAATGAAATCTTTAATACATAAATATGTACTCTAAAATCAAATACTTCTCTATGAACATACATACGTAGCACTCCGTACTGGTTAACCGGGATAGCCATTATGAATATTATATAGAGGAGAGTAACCCAATAACCGAAAAAGAATAGAAACAAAAAATTTCAATTCGGAATCTGTCCATTTTCGAATTGAAATTGTTTTATTTTTATAATTTGGTTTAATTCCGGTAATACGATTCAATTTTATAATAGAACGTACTTTCAGTTAATTCAAATGAAGTCGAAAATGAAATTCGACTCTTTTAACATAATAATATTCATTTTCCGCACAACATCCGAATGAATTTCACTAAAGCCATAGTTGAAGCTAATAATTCATTTCACTATTTCGTCAAAATTTGGACGCGATTCAATTCAATTCTAAAACAATAACAATTCTTTTTAATACGGAGCTTAATTAAAACAAAATATACATGAAGCAGTCGATTATGATTGACAGTACAGCCAATTGACCGGATTGATTGACAAGTCAATTTTCGTTCAACAAACATGAGTTTAAGAAATCCGATTATGCTCGCATTCATCCCATTTTTATGGAGCTACCGTTAGTGACAGGGAAAAAAGCATACATCGTTTTTTGTAGTCAATTTTCCTTCAACTTTTTTTCTTGCTTTTCACATTTTCTAAATTTTTGCTCTTGTCTGCTTTGTTTACATTTCTTAATTTTTTCTTGTAAAGTTTGTACTTTTGATAAAGAAATAAAACTTTTCATTCATTTATTTATTTATTTATTGGAAATAAACGGGCGTTAAACACCCCAGAATACAAAGTTTATAACAAAAATATATAAAGTCGCTCTTCTAAATACTATTTATAACAAATGATATAAAAACTTAAACATAATGAAATAATAGTTTACTTTTACAATTAGCGGTGTATAAGAAAAGGGAATTTTGGTTGCGAATATCTTCAGGAAGAGAGTTCCACACACGAGTTAAGCGAAATATTGGCGAATAAAAGCAATAGTTTGTTTTGCAATTTCTCTCGTACAGTACTCTAACATTACGAGTAGAGTACGGTGTTGGCCTCCAAACGAATAGACCTCTAAGGTCAGGGGATTTGATGTGGTCATATAAAATCTTACGAACCAAAATACTATCGTTAAGCCTATGTATTGATTCTATTGTTGGGATATCAAATTTCTTAGATATGTCATGAAAATCATGAGAGAAAAAGTGTAATGGTTGATCAGATTTGTAAGAGAAAAATCGCAAAAATTTCCTTTGAGTGGACTCTAGAAGTTTTTTGTCGATTAAGGTATAGGGACTCCAAACAGGAGAGGCATACAGCAAATTAGGTAATACAAGAGTTTTATAAATGTTGATAATGGCGGACGTATCCTTAAAAACTTTTGTTGATCTGATTACAAAGCCTAGGGACTTAAAAGCCTTAAGATAATTTATGACGGTATTAAAAAGGCAAATGAAAATTTCATGTTATAAACCATAATCTTCCAAATGTAGAAGTTATAATACAAATGTACAAGTGGCTACCACCGATAATAAATAGCATAGTCGTTTGAAATAAAATTCCGTACAATTGTCGTTATAGCTACAAGTCACAACACGTAGGTAAATATTAATACATGTGTCAAAACTAACTTCACACAATTAAATTATTACTATATTAAGGGCCCTCGAGCGCGCCTAGGCGGCTCGTCGCCTGTGAAGTCATAGGCGCATGGTTTTCTCGCCTATAACTGTAGACGCCCAAAGTTTCCTCGCTTTTTTTCTCACCTCTGACGTCACAAGCGACGAGCCGCCTAGGCGCGCTCGAGGGCCCTTAATGAAAGTGACCATGATACAGCTCAAATACCACACTAAGAAACATGGCCGGGGTTACCGGAGAGTTTGTGGCTGAGGCTACCCGCTATTCATATATGTGCTTATCATCGAGAGATTTCAATATAAATAGGAAATATATGAAAAATATAAAAAATGGAAATTGAAGCTTTTGAGATGTCGAGTCTAAAATGTTAAGATATTTTGTGATGGTTCTTAAATATTTCGTCTTCAAAGTTCACTAAAATCACGAAGGAGATTAAATTTTTGCGTATGAATAAAATATGGATATATTCAATACATTGAATAGATATTAATTATATCTGTTCAAAACACCGGAATATCTTTAGATTTCGAAATGTGGTGTTTGGACGATACAAAATAAAAAAGCGATGTGATGTTCATATAACCATTGCAGATTTTTTTAAATTAATAGTGGCCGTAGATGTCCGGGTCTACCCGACTCTCCCCCATAAGAGAAGCAATCGGCCGGCCAGCCGAGTGGCAAGCAATTCTCAATTTTCTTTTTAATGATGAGAAATTTATTCTAGCTAAAATTTGATAGTGCCATTTTGTTTTATATATAAAAAGTATTTTTAATTGTTTTATATATAAAAAGTATTTTACAAAATAAATTGATACATTTGCAAGTTTGCGAAGTGTATCTTTAACTCTATATTAAATTTTTCGAAAATATCCCCGCTCCCGGCCAGCCAATATCTTCAGCCTCATCTCTCCCGTAATATATTTCAATCGCAAATAAGGCAGAATACAGCGAATTATGAGAATATTTGAATTTACATTTTTATGAAGGTCTAAATCCTATTCTTTATTAAAAAGTTAAATGACAATTTACTTTCGTTTTGACGATATTAGCCTCCGTTTCTTCTATTGTCGTATTGAAGCTGGATTCCAAAGCATATTCGCCCGTCAACTCACCTGCGTTAATTTTTCGGAATTTGAATCTTCCCATTTTTTTGGACTTCTCCCCGACTTCAAGTTCTGACTCCGAAATATATTCGTTTGGCATCATATACCGTGCGGAAAATGCATGCGAGAGGGTATCAATGTTTAACCGTTTGTGACATACATTTTTCTATTCAATGAATTAATTTAAAATTTGTTACTAAGGGTTTTCGGGGTCGCTAATGATGGCTCAATTTTGAAATTTCGACAATTTTAATCTTCAAAAATTGTGTCAAAATACTTTGAATCGTAAAGAAGTGACCCCGGATTATAATCATCGACCCGATATTTTTTTAAGTATTTTTGTTATCGTTTGGTTTACACAGAATTACATTTATTATAAAAGATGCGATTTTTTAGACTATTTATGGCAACAGTCTACTTACCAGTAGACATTTTGTATACCACTATTGTACAAAACAATATCATAGATTGCACAATAAAAAACAATTTGCCACTAAAACGTATAAAGATACTATTCAAAAAATGCAAAAAAATACAAAACAAAAGATGACACTCAGGAGTATCGGTATGCCGCAAAGGGTTCAAGATGCAACAAATGTGACCTTACCACCAAGACACTGGATGAACGCTTTAGTAAAAATAATGTTCGTGTTTCACGCGACAGCTTTCTTTGTCGACACAAAAGTACCAACGTACTCTGTAATAGTCATCCGGAAAGTCGGTGCAATGACGTGGACGGAAGGAATGCATATCTTTATCTTTTATGTACTTGATAGGTACAGTGAAGGATTTATCCTTCTTATCCTGGTATCGAACCTTAGCGAAATTTACTGACGATATTTCCATCGTTCTGAATAGACACGAATTTGACCGTATATTATTTTTGTCTGGTGCCGATATTGATCTCTCTGAAAAATTTCAATTTTATAAACAATTTTCCTTGGAAGTTGGAAGCTTTTTTCGGAAAATTATACAAATACATAATATTGTTCTTATCAATTTCCTGTGCAAGTTTTTGATTTTTAGAGGAAATTTGTAGTAACAATATTAACTTCAACATTGTATACAGTGTGTCCAGCCAAAAATAGGAGCGTCCATAAAGCGTTCATGAAGCGTGAAAATGAAGTTCGGGAAATGTTCAAGAAACGTACATTCCGCTTCCCGGAAAGTTCGAAAGGAGTATTTAAGGAGTGAATATGAACCTTTTAAGAGTTCAACGTTTTGCATTTGAGAACGGCTACGTACGCTTTGTCAGGCGTACAGGGAGCGTTCCTAATTAATGTATAAGAAAAAAATAATTAGCTTACAGAAATGTAATTTTTGTTTATTTTTTCGTACTTAATTTACGTTTCTTTTTTTTCAGACAATTTAATTTACTTAAAATTTGTTCTCATTCGGTCATCATGCCGTTGTCATCAGCGGCTTGAGTTGCTTAATGTCGAATAAAGAACACGCGCGGCGCTAACCACTGATCTACCGCTGACAATCAATATCTAATTGTAAGACGTAATATGATATCTGTGTTACACGCGTGATTTTAAAATCATACGTTCTATTTTTTATACATTATTTAATCCTTTCGACATTTTGGGATTATTGCACATGTGCAAACGGATTTTGAAATTTCCAAAATTCAATATTTTCAAAATTCTTAAATATTTCGAGATTGGTAACAAACATGCAAAATTCAGCAAAAGTGACATAGAACGTTAGGAAAGTTTAGGCCGCAGTTCCTGGCCTTCACCCGTCCCCCCCCCCCCCCCACCCATGGTATGGGCGACCTCTTACGCCTTTTACACGGAGCATAAAAGGATAAAAAAGGCTTCGTGCACGCTTCAAGCACTCTTCAGTATAAAGTGCTACGATTGTAAAAATCGCTTTGCTCCGTCTTGCCGAACGTCTCACGAAGAGTGCTGACCTCTTCAATTGCGGTTTTCTCATCTAACGTACAAAAGTAAAAAATAAGGTTTCGTGCACTCTTAAAAGCCGCTTAACTAGACGCTTAGATAACGCTTAAAAGGTGCATATTCACGCTTCAGAACTCTTCTCAATTAAGCGTCATTTAAACTTATTTTAACCATTTTTGGCAGGGTGTCTACACCATGTTTCTTATTTCCATTATGATTTGTGAGGTCTCTTTAGTACGTGAACGTATTAAACGATTTAATTTTGTAAAATTTTTGGCCGGGGCCCCACGCGTTTCTTTTGCCCCTGGGCGAGCTTCGTTTGGCTGCTACTGGCGGCTGCTAGCTTCAGCGCCGTAAAAATCTTAAAATACATTTTTGAAATAACAAATTTTTCATTAAGGATTGCATATCTCTCAATATTTTTGATCAATGGCAATGATTATATGGTGAAAATACTCGGGAGGATGTCAGTTTCCTACAATCATTGGCTTCTTTAGATTTACAACTGCTTAGTGACCCAGACACGGGATAGCACATGCGCACTACCACTCCTAAAAGTTGAAACGTACTCCGACGGCAAAGGAAGCAGTATAAAGAAGACGGCATTATTTCTACACTGAAACAAATGTTATTTGTCATTATTATATGTGATATATATTACATGTGAAACGGTACATTATTATAATATAGGTACGGTATGTATATGGCTCCTTTCAGGACAGTCCCCATAATGAGCATCATCCAGGTAAGGTGTTAAATCATAATGCATGACGGAGTGCGAAGGGGGGGGGGGGGGGCTCATAACAACCACACGGGAAATATTTCGATTTACAGCAGTTCGATAGGTGACCGAGCGATGCCAACTCGATTTCTTCCAGAAACATGCGGTTGCCTTGATTCGATATTGGAGTATCGTACACTCCAAGTTGGGGAAAATCGCAGCTCGGTGGAGTGTGCGATACTCCAATATGGAATCGGCAACCACATGCTTCTGGAAGAAATCGAGTTGGCGTTGCTCGGTCACCTATCGAACTGCTGTAAATCCAAATTTTTTCTCGTGCACAAAACGAACGCAGTTAACTTTAGGCAGCCAGGTCGAAGGCTGTAGTTTATATTTGTAATTATAATAATCTTAAAATGATTGTAGAAATGTGCGATTTATGTGAATTAACCCTCTTACGCCAATTGACGAGTACACTCCTCCAAACGACTATTTGATTGCGTTGTATTCCGCGAAAACTCGGTCGCAAAAGGATTAAATAAATAAAAATAGATATTACATTGGGGTCGATAAAGAATTATGGAGGAAAATAAAGGTCAAATTTTACAGTAATCTTATACTTCTGATGGCAAATTTAAGTTTGTTAGAGAAATTAAAAAATGAAGTAGAGCCTTCGACCCGGCTGTCTGAAGATGACGCTGAAGCTAGCTGATGTTTCATAGTAGACAATTCGAAAAAATGAAGGTTTCAATTATCCAAATGATTTCAATAGTCATTTACATTCACAATTTGTACAATATTTACACTTAGATGTGTAATTTCCAATATAACACGACGTTGGACCTCACATTCTAAATCGGCTGCTAAGAATAGTCAGCTAGTTTCAGCGTCATTGTCTAAAGTTAGCTGCGCTCATTTTGTACTTCGTACGAGGAAATAGTATCGCTTAAGGAGACGTCCCTATAGTAATTAATGTGATGCATTAGCTGGGTGATTGTCTTTACGAGGACTGTCCTCGGAAGAGCCGTTTACATAGTTTATACGTATTATATAACAATGTACTGTTTCTCAAGCGACTCAAAATTGAAAATAAGCATTTTCGAAACTTGGACCCCGACCGCAGGCTAGCATTAATGAATAAATAACATTTGTTTCAATGTAGACGTAGTCATATCTTGTTTACATTGAGAACTTGTTTCAAATGTGATGTGTACTTGTATGTAAAATAATGCCCAAGAAGTGTATGTACCTGAAGTTTGAGTCGACTTAAAGTAGTATTTTAAAACCGATTTCAAGTATGCGCTAATTAGCATTTTGCCACATCTCATTGACGAGGTAAGCTTTCTTCGCGAAATAAGGGCAAACAAAGCCCTTGGCTATTATTTATAACAATTTGTTTATAGTTTTAAAACGATCTAACGAACTTTTGAATAGTCCATCAGAGTAGGAATTTTTATTTTTAATTATTAAAACCATTCCTGAATATTTCATTTTGAAGAAAGGCCTTGGCTTTTTTTTAGAACAGTTTGTTTATATTTTTATTATGATCCGCCCAAATTTTGATAGTTCTAAAGAGTAGAAATTTTTATTTTGCTTTTAAGACCATTCGAGAAGGTTTCATTTCAAACAAAGGCCTTGGCTATTGGTTATAACAATTTGTTTATAGTTTTACAATGTTCCGCCGGCAAACTTTTCAATAATTCATCAGAGTAGGAATGTTTATTTTTAGTTTTTAAAGCTAAGGCCTCTGTTTAAAAAGAAACTTTCTCGGATGTCTTTAAAAACTGAAAATAAAAATTCATACTCTGATGAACTATTCAAAAGTTGGCTGGATCGTAATGAAAATATAAACAAATTGTTATAAACAATAGCCAAGGCCTTTCTTCAAAATGGAATATTCAGGAATGGTTTTAATAATTAAAAATAAACATTCTTACACAGCACTACTGCATCCGCCACCCCATCCTTTGCTGTCGAGTACGTTTCGAATTCTCAGAGTGCTAGTGCGCATATGTTATCCCCTTTCCGGGTCACTAATCAGTTCACAATCCTAAAAATCGGATGATTACAGGAAACTGGAAATCCTCCCTTAGTATTGCAATTCATCACTGTCATTGATGAGAGATACGCAATACGTTAAGAAAAATGTTTTTTACGATTTTTGTTTACGAAGTGATTTATGAATCCACTCTAAAAACTAATCAAATCTAAGTTAGGCCGCGTCTAGCTTAAAAAGAGGTTGAACTTGTAAACCCGTCGTTCCATTCACAAGTTGCACCGTAGACAAAAATGTGACACATACGGACGAACGGAGGAATGGACGGACGAACGGAGGAATGGATGGACCGACATACGTACAAGATTACGGATATTTTGAACGCGGAAAGAAATCTTGTATAGATTCTACCGAAAACTGCCGTAAAATTTGCTGAAGAAACTCAGTAATCACCATTACACTCATCCTTAATTAATTAAATGAAATAGCGAGTGCTAATAACAAGTTTCCAAATAGGAATCAACGGCACAACCAAACATATTTTGAAAATACACAAGCTCGCTAACAAAATTATAGTAAAAGATCAAAGAAAATAGGAATTCAATGTACGCATTGTAAAAGTATAGGACACACCTGGGACCAATGCAAGAACTTTAGAACAGAAATATGCGCAGAAATATTACTAGAATTAAACAACCCGAAATCAAGAGAAAGGAAATTTACCAACAGAGGACATTTTGGAACAAGCATTAAATAATTCTTCTTCGAGCAATCTAAGCAAATCAAAACCAGTAAAAACGTTTCGTCTAAGTATTAATGAAGCACCAACTATTAAACTCTCTTCAAAGGACTTATACGCTGAAGTAAACCTACTAGTAGATACCGGAGCAAGTATAAATATCATAAAAGAAAAAAATATTGTAGGAGAAACATTAATAGATGAATTAGATATTATAGAGTTGAAAGGAATCATGGGGCAACCTATCACGACAATGGGTGTAGTAAGAATAGAAATTTTAGGATACAACATAAAATTTCATGTAATTAAAAATAGCATCCCAATAGACTGTGAAGGCATTCTAGGATTACAATACTTAAAGAACAACAAGGAAACTATTGACTATATAAAAAATTATATTATACCGAAAAACAACAGAATATGTTTCAACACACCAGAAACCTCCAACATTCCAGCCAAAAATAACAATGGAAGAGATAACGAAGGGAAATACTTTCAAATTTTTAATAAAACCAATGCACCATTAAAAATATATACACCAATAATCGAAATTGACAAAATAGAATCATATGACAAAAAAGGCAATGCAATTCAGATAAGTTATAGGCGAACAAAAAATAATGAAATCAAATATGAAACCGACAACGAAATCACCAATGAATATGAAATTCGCCACGAAACCAACGACTATAAAACTGACAAGAATATTGGTTACAAAATTGACAAGAAAAGCACCAAGGAATATGAAACAACAAACGCAAATGAAGTAATAAGAACAAACGGAAATCAAATACTAAATAAAAATAAAAATAAATGTAAAAATATAAAACGATATAAAAATACAAATGAATACCAAAATTCAAAACAACATCAAAATAAATATGAACTCAAAAATAAACATGAAAATATCCACGAATTTGATTTAAACGAATATAGGAATAAAAAATGAATACTTAAATCACTATGTAGATACAAATCAACAAAAAAATACAAATGAATATGATAATACAAATAAATATAAAAATTCAAACCAACTCGAGAATAAAAATGAATACCAATATACAAATGATAAAGAAAATACTGATGAACATAAACATAAAAGTGAACAATCAAATAAATATAAAATTAAAAATAAATATGAAAATAGACATGAATACGAGAATAAAAACGATGAAAATAAAATTGATCTAAATATTACATATGAAATTAAAAACGGAAACAATAATATAGTTAGAAATGAAAAATGTAATGATATGATAAAGCGAGATGAAATTACAATGAAACATATAACAATGAATATTAATAAAAATAACAAAACAGATCAAGTTAAATCCTCTGAATCCAGTACATATCAAAAACCGGATCAAGATTTTCCCCTATGAATCTAGTAAAAATAAAAATATAATAAAAAATAGAAATGAAATGAAATACAAAAATACATTAAAAAATGAAAATGAAATAAGTAAAAGAAGCAAAAATGAATTAATATTTAAACATAAAAACGAATTAATGATTATAAATGAATATGAATTAATAAATAAAAATAAAAACTAATCAATAAATATGAATGACAACGAATTGTTACATACAAAAGAAATTTAGAATGAATTAATTAAAGAAAAAGAAAATAAATATGAAAATGAAAATGGAAACGAAGTAATTAAAATAAACCAAAATGAATTAATAAATAAGAATAAAAAGCAAATCGTGCATGAAAATAACAATGAATTAATGAATAAATCGGAAATTAAGAATGAATTAACAAATAAAAATGGAATACGAAATAAAAACGAATATAAATTGTTAGGTAAAATGGGAATGAAACATTATTTAACGAGTGAAAATTAAAAACTAAATGAAACAATTAATGAATGTCAAAATGAATTAAATGAAAATACAATTAAAAAAATTAATGAAATTAAAAGTAAAAATGAATATGATATTATAGTCGAAACCGATAGTGGGTATAAAAAGAATAATGAAAGAACTGATAGATTCCAACAAATAGTTATAAATGAGAACCTACAACATTATCCATTTGATAGAGGTAAAAAATAGTATTTAATATTTTTATAATATATACAGGGTGGCCGATTTATCTGAAGACATCGAAATATCTCGAGAACTATGCACAGAATCAAAAAAGTTGTCGGATGAAAGTTGTTCGACACGAAGGGGGGCATCCAGTGATAATTAAATTTACCCCCTCCCCCATCCCCTGGAGGTGGAGTGGGGGCAAAAACAATAAAACTTAAATAAGAACCCCCATTTTTTATTGCAGATTTGGATTCTCCGGAAAAAAGTACACGAATTTGACCTAGGAGCTATTGCATTTTGGTTCACAGGTGGCGCTGTAATCGATAAAAATCCAAATTTATCCGAAGACATTGAAATACCTCGAGAACTATGCACAGAATCAAAAAAGTTGTCGGATGAAAGTTGTTCGACACAAAGGGGGGCATCCAGTAATAATGAAATTTACCCCCTCCCCCATCCCCTGGGGGTGGAGTGGGGGCAAAAACAATAAAACCTAAATAGGAACCCCCAGTTTTTATTGCAGATTTGGATTCTCCAATATTGACAATTTTCGCCCGCGTAGCGGATATGGAATACGGTCATTCTAACAAAGCCGGGAAAAAATACATTTAGCGTTACCCAGGAACAACGACGTGGACGTAGTATTTTTCTGTTCCCTTTGGGGTGCTTGTTTTACGTGAGTCCCCTTGCCTCTCACTGTCTCACTGTTCACTTACTTGAGTAAGTGTTCGAAATGTTGACCTTCCACTTCAATGCATTTATTTATTCTTTCTTCAAATGACTTTATACATGATAGAATCATATCTGCAGAAATTTCTGCGCAAGCAGTTCTTATGCGTTCCACCATGTTTTCACGAGTCGTTGGTACTTGTTCATAAACCTTACCTTTTAGGTAACCCCATAGGAAGAAATCCAGAGATGTTAGATCAGGTGACCTCGCAGGCCAATTAATGGGGCCACCTCTACCAATCCACCTACCATTGTAATCACGGTCTAGTATTTCCCTTGCTACTCTTGAAAAATGTGCTGGGCAACCATCATGCTGAAACCACATTGTCCGTCGGACGTCCATAGCAACATCCTCAAGTAGTATTGGTACTTCTTGTTCTAGGAAATCTCGATATTTTGTTCCATTCAAATTACCTTCAATGAAATAAGGACCAATGAGTTTATTTCCTATGATTCCACACCAAACGTTCACCGACCAAGGACATTGATGATTAACTTGTCGTAACCAATGGGGATTTTCTACGCTCCAATAATGCATATTATGCCTATTGGCGCCACCATGGTTCGTGAATGTAGATTCATCTGAAAATAATACATTAGCAAAGACATTGTGGTTCGTTTGCATTTTTTGAAATGCCCATTCACAAAACACCACGCAGTTATGAAAATCATCGCCATCTAGTTCCTGATGCAGTGAAATGTGATATGGGTGAAACTTATGACGATGCAATATTCTTTGAATACTGTCTCTGGAAATGCTGGAATCGCGATGTAATTGTCGTGTGCTTACATGTGGATTTTGGTGAATAGCTGCTAGTACAGCTACATCGTTAGCTTCTCCTGTAACTGTTAATCTTCGCTTCCTTTTTTTCATTTGTACGCTGCCATCAGAGTGAAAGGCATTCACAACTTTGGAAAAAAAAGAACGCGAGCGAGCATTATCTGGAAAACGCTCAGCATACAACGCAACAGCATCGTCAATATTCCTCTTACATTCACCATAAATAAGAATCATTTCGATTTTTTCGGGAACTGTAGCAGGATTTATTTTTAACTTGCAATTCGATTTAAGCAATGAAGGGTAGAAAAAAAATAGTCACGTAAACGGAAAGTTGTTATTCTAAAAGCAAAGTGACCTCCGACCGAATTACTACCAATACAATGGACTTCAAAAACAGTCTTACACTGAGAGACCGTGAATACTAAATTTTAATATGGGGATTAGAAAGTCGCGATATCCATTTACTTCCCTTCAGGAAAGTAGAGAAAAATGTAGGTGAACTGGTTACGTGTGACTCAACTTATGTATAAAATGATATGCTACTTTATTTTCGAGTTATGTCGCCCTCTAGCGTTATGTAACAGAACCGGCGCCGGTGATGGCCGAAATGCAAGCGATGTTCATGTATGAAACCACGTGAGTTCTCTCGGGGTCCGGTAGATGGCGACGAAATCCCCAAAGGAAGTAAGAGTTTCGTTTTGTTTAATAGAAGCTGGTTTGACCGTCAATGCTCAGCTTATTTATTCTCATTTCGGAAAAAACATACAGAGAGAGAATGAATGAGCTGAGTGAAGGGACATGACGCGTTTTTTAATGGATTGCGTGATGTCCTCTTTTTGTTTATTAAATAATAAATTTAAAACCTAAAATGTAATTTTATTGAAGGTAGAAAACTTATTTATAAAATTGCTTCCATATTGTATGCACAATTTTTATGTAATCAGTTTTGATTTTTAATATGAAGAATATCAATTATTCATAATCTTAATTTTTCGAATGGACATTATTAAAATTTCATATTCAGAATAACAATTTTCGCAATTGATATTACTAAATTCTAATATTAAAAATTCTAATATTAGAATTTTTAATATTAAATTTTCATAAAGGGATCAAATTGTCCCAATTTGCCCCCTGGATGCCCCCCTTCGTGTCGAACAACTTTCATCCGACAACATTTTTGATTCTGTGCATAGTTCTCGAGGTATTTCAATGTCTTCGGATAAATTTGGATTTTTATCGATTACAGCGCCACCTGTGAACTAAAATGCAATAGCTCCTAGGTCAAATTGGTGTACTTTCTTCCGGAGAATCCAAATCTGCAATAAAAACTGGGGGTTCCTATTTAAGTTTTATTGTTTTTGCCCCCACTCCACCCCCAGAGGATGGGGGAGGGGGTAAATTTCATTATCACTGGATGCCCCCCTTCGTGTCGAAAAACTTTCATCGGACAACTTTTTTGACTCTGTGCATAGTTCTCGAGGTATTTCAATGTCTTCAGATAAATTTGGATTTTTATCGATTACAGCGCCACCTGTGAACCAAAATGCAATAGCTCCTAGGTCAAATTGGTGTACTTTTTTCCGGAGAATCCAAATCTGCAATAAAAACTGGAGGTTCCTATTTAAGTTTTATTGTTTTTGCCCCCACTCCACCCCCAGGGGATGGGGGAGGGGGTAAATTTAATTATCACTGGATACCCCCCTTCGTGTCGAACAACTTTCATCCGACAACTTTTTTGATTCTGTGCATAGTTCTCGAGATATTTCGATGTCTTCAGATAAATCGGCCACCCTGTATATATATTTATTATATAATATATACATATACAGCGTCATCGAAAAGTATCGGACCCCCCTAATATCTTCAGTTAGAATGCACTTAGGAGAAAATGTTCTATAGCAAAGTTGTATGGTTTCAAGCGGGGAGTAAGATGATGACCTTGACTTTGACCTTGACCATGTCCTTCAAGGTCATTTCAAGGTCAATCTTATTTTTTTAAATAGAACCCCCTACATTTTATTGCATATTCTTATAGCTTATCTCGAGAGCTTTCTAAAACACTATAATAAAATATTTTTTTGTTAAGTACTTTTTGAGTTATAAAGGTTTGAAGTTAACAATTTTTTGACACAAAATGTAGAATATCTTGTAAAATATTATTTAGTTTTCAGTAATCATAACCTTAATACTTTTGTGCGCGGAATAATGAGACCAATTAATTGGTTTAAAGAAAATACATTAATCGGATCCCCCTAATATTTTCAGTAAGAATGCCTTAACTGGTCGGACTCGCACACCACTTAACAAATTGTTAACTTCAAACCTTTATAACTCAAAAAGTCAATCGTCAACCGGATCACGTCAACCGGATCACTTGGCTGGCCAAAATTCATTACCACCAAAAAAATTGTTTCAGGGCTTAAAATTTAGCTCAGTATATCTACTTTTAATTTCCGTGTGGCATTTTTGAAAATTCAAAATGGCGGCTCCAATACGGTGCTTAAAAAGACCACACTTTTGAAAACGCGAGTAAAAACTTTTCATATAGTTTTTTGTGCCAAAGAAAAATATCATTTTAGAATTTAGTTCTTTGTTATTGGATGCTCCAATTACGAATCTCGTATTAGAATTTTGAAATTCAAAATGGCGGATCCAATATGGCGGAAGAATTTGTAAAAAGTGATCGGGTGTTGCTGAAACTTGTTTCTCGGGCGTTTTCGGGGTCGCAGAATACGATTCTGATGTTAGATTTTCAAAATTCAAAATGGCGGATACAATATGGCGGATGAATTTGTAAAAAGTGGTCGGATGTTGCTGAAACTTGTTTCTCGGGGGTTTTCGGGGTCGCAGAATACGATTCTGATGTTAGATTTTCAAAATTCAAAATGGCGGATGAATTTGTAAAAAGTGATCGGATGTTGCTGAAACTTGTTTCTCGGGGGTTCTCGGGGTCGCGGAATACGATTCTGATGTTAGATTTTAAAAATTCAAAATGGCGGATCCAATATGGCCAATGAATTTTTAAAAAGTGATCGGATGTTGCTGAAACTTGTTTCTCTGGGGGGTTTTGGGGTCGCAGAATACGATTCTGAACTTAAATTTTAAAGATTCAAAATGGCGGATCCAATGTGGCGGATGAATTTTTAAAAAGTGATTGGGCGTGGTTGAAACTTGTTCCTCGGGGAGTTTTGGGGTCGTACAATACGAATCTGGTGGATGACAAAGCTAAATTAAAAATTGTATAGTACCAAAATAATGTCGAAAATCGGTTAAACATAGAATAGCTTACCTCTAGTAGGGGTATAGTGTTATAATATGAGTATGAACACAAGTCGTTTAATGAATTATTGCAACCTTGGGATTTAAGAAGTTACGACCTCTGAACCGTTGCCATCGCCAGGAGGCACTATTACCCGTAAAGTTAGATTGTCGTGTTTCTCTTCCGACATTTCCCGCAGCTCTTGAAGTGATGTTGATTTTGTACCGTCAATTCGGAGCGAGTTTCGTTTTCGATGCAGATGCATCTAAAAATCATGCCCTTCTTAGCATTACCCAGGATGAACGACGCGGACGTGATAGGGTTCTCATCCCATTGGGGTGTTTTTTGAAAGTGAGTCCCCTTGCCTCTCACGAATTGGGGTGCTTTTTGAAAGTGAGTCCCCTTGCCTCTCACGAATTGGGGTGCTTTTTGGAAGTGAATCCCCTTGCCTCTCACAAAAGGAAGAATCATATTAATCATATAATTTCAAAAAGGAAAAAGTAATCGAACATTGTCATAAGCTCTGAAAAACCCGTCTGCTAAAGGTTTACAATAAAAATCATTTCTGGATTTCTTAAATATTTAATAGCGGTCAATAATGGTAGAAATAATAGCAATATCAATATTAAGAATATAACGTCATTTTAAATTTAAAAATTGTCAATAACTTCAGTACTGGACTTTACTAGTGGGATTAATAGCACTTGAGTAGCATTCAATATCTTATATGAATCTGGTACGAATGCATGTGACATTCGAATATTTGGCACGGCTGGGGCAACTGTAAATCTCTTATTTAGAAATCTCTGAGCTTTCTCGTGTGTTTGTTTAGTATAGTAGAAAAATTGCTGAATTTCCTTCGGCCTGAAGACTAGCACGCGTTGCTTCCCTTTTTAAAGTCGCGCCGATACCATCGCATGCTCCTTTTCCATGCGCTGTCGCATGAAAATGCCATTCAGCTTCAATGCCGAAATCGATTTTGTGATACATGAGATTACTCATTTGGAATCTATTTTTATAATGTTGTACCGCACCATCGGTAACATAAATTACATGTTGTACGCGTGGGCACACTTTTTTTATTTCAGGAATAATAGTTTGTTGCATTACATACACGGCAGATGTATCATGAGTCAAGCTGTTAGATAATAATATATTACTACAATGGATTATTGTGCCTTCTGATTTGTAATAGAAAACGACAGGATGAACCGTACATTGGTCGTTGTTGTAATGAAACCCTTGTGCTGCATTTTGTACAACGAATGCGAAGTTTTCCGAGAAATCACTGTGAACTAATACTTCACCGTATTGAAGGTTCGCTTTACGTTCTTCTACATATTGTGACTGACTCTTAAAAATAAGGTGGTGCAATACGAATTCAGGCAATCTAGAGTACAGTCTGTCAACATAAGTATCTATTGAAAAACATTCTTTTATCAATGCACATCTGTCAGTGGATTGCCATGTGCTGCAAAGAATTTGCGAAATTTCATTCTCTTCCAAAACACACGATACATAATCTGAAAATGTATCCAAGTGAGGACAAGACTCACACTCCCGTAAGTAGCAATTAGGTTTTGGGCTAGAACAAAGTACAAAATTGATGCAATCATTGTAATCTTTTATGGAATATTCCAAATCTTTAGTCAATTCGTTCAAATGTGCGGCATCAAGTAAACTTTTAAAATTTTGATGTATGACGCAGACGCAGATGTTGGGCGTGCCTGCCGCTCCGGCAGGCACACACCATTTTGGCCTAAGTTCATAAAACTTACTTAAGCCAATTGGAAATTCAGGATTCTCTATTTTAAATAGTTCATGCAGTTTATTCACGTCACTGAGTAATAACCGTTTTTGAACTGTTTGCTTGTGTCCATTAACTCTCACTGATATGCAGTCATTTTTGTGCGGAAGAATTCGGCTGTTACTATCGTTTTCGTAAAATTCAATTACTTTTTTAATTGTCTGTGTAGGTATGGTCTTTCCTTATTTTGGACGAGGTACTGCCAACCTGCCCAGTTCGTTTCTCAAATCACGACCATTCTTTGCAGTTCGATAGGATGTTCCAAATTCTAAAGCTATGTCACGTATACTCCAGCATTGTGGAGGTATTGTTAAAATAGTCAAGCGTAAGGGATCATTTTCAAGCAAACTCGAAAATTTATCTTTCAGACCCTGTAAAAGTGCTTCTAACTGATCCTCTCTAGATAAACGGGTTCTTTTATTTGAAGGTGTGTCTATGTCTATTTCTGAATCGGGAACATCTTCAGGTTCATTAGCGGTTATACAAAGTGTTTTTTCTTTTTCGGCAATTTTTTTGTCTACAATCTTTGCAAATTCTAACTTTCTGCGGTAAGTGCGGAAACATTAATAAAATATTTTCCGAAACTTCTCGTAACACTTTACCTATATGAATCCGTTCCAGCAATGGATTTATGCATCTGTCTGTGCGAATTACTGTATTTGATCTACCACTATGATCGGAAACCCCCGCCATGGTAAGTAATGAACACAACGATAATACAAGTTATACACTAATAGGTAATATTTGAATCAATACTTGTAGCAAATAGAGAGCGTCACCAATATACTGCAATATTTTATTTAAAAATATTTATATGCGTTTTATACTGTAAAAGAAACACATATAACATATAAGATATAAAGTATCGACATATTCCTTCAAGTCTTCTATTATACCAAATGAAGTTACGTTTCTATAACGGGAGCAAAATCGAACCGCGGAAATCGCAATGCCACCTAGCGTCAGCTTAACCCATTATGGTCCAAACGGGTGGAAGGCTTATTGCTGCTAGGTGCCGTTGCAATATTCGCGGCTCTGGGCGTCTGTGAACGCAGCTCCCATAGTAGAAATGGATTTTCATTAGGTCAAAAGGAAGCCTGATATCGAGTACTAATATCGATGTAATATATCTAGATACAGGTGTTCCACATGAGTGTAATGTGCATTGCATATTACTTTTTTACAGTTGTGAGTGCGAAATGTACATCCTAACTATCACGACATCGATCTTTTATCTTTAGTTTAATGAATAACAAAGATAACAAGAGTCATTGATGTGTTGGATTTATGACAGTGAAAAAGATTATTCCCTTATTTTTTTTTTTTAATTGGAAGACTAAGCAGAATCCCGATAATTTTGGAACTTAATTTCCGCTGCTGTTGACAGCCCCATCTGCGAATCGACTTAGTTCACAGTGATTTCTCGAAAAATTTCGCATTCGTTGTACAAAATGCAGCACAAGGGTTTCATTACAACAACGACCAATGTACGGTTCATCCTGTCGTTTTCTACTACAAATCAGAAAGTACAATAATCCATTTTAGTAATATATTATTATCAAACAGCTTGACTCATGATACATCTGCCGTGTATGTAATGCAACAAACTATTATTCCTGAAATAAAAAAAGTGTGCCCACGCGTACAACATGTAATTTATGTTACCGATGGTGCGGTACAACATTATAAAAATAGATTCCAAATGAGTAATCTCATGTATCACAAAATCGATTTCGCCATTGAAGCTCAATGGCATTTTCATGCGACAGCGCATGGAAAAGGAGCATGCGATGGTATCGGCGCGACTTTAAAAAGGGACGCAACGCGTGCTAGTCTTCAGGCCGAACAACATCTGCGTCTGCGTCATACCACAAAATTTTAAAAGCTTAATTGATGCCGCACATTCGAACGAATTGACTGAAGATTTGGCATATTCCAAATAAGAATCTTAATCTTGCAAAAAGGAACAAGTTTCAACAACGCCCAATCACTTTTCAAAAATTCATCCGCCATATTGGATCCACCAATTTGAATCTTTAAAATCTAAGTTCAGAATCGTATTCTGCGACCCCAAAAAACCCCGAGAAACAAGTTTCAGCAACATCCGTTCACTTCTTAAAAATTCATCTGCTATATTGGATCCGCCATTTTGAATCTTTAAAATCTAAGTTCAGAATCGTATTCTGCGACCCCGAAAACCCCCGAGAAACAAGTTTCAGCAACATCCGTTCATTTCTTAAAAATTCATCCGCCATATTGGATCCGCCATTTTGAATTTTGAAAATCTAACATCAGAATCGTATTCTGCGACCCCGAAAACCCCCGAGAAACAAGTTTCAGCAACACCCGATCACTTTTTACAAATTCTTCCGCCATATTGGATCCGCCATTTTGAATTTCAAAATTCTAATACGAGATTCGTAATTGGAGCATCCAATAACAAAGAACTAAATTCTAAAATGATATTTTTCTTAGGCACAAAAAACTATATGAAAAGTTTTTACTCGCGTTTTCAAAAGTGTGGTCTTTTTAAGCACCGTATTGGAGCCGCCATTTTGAATTTTCAAAAATACCACACGGAAATTAAAAGTAGATATACTGAGCTAAATTTTAAGCCCTGAAATAATTTTTTTGGCGGTAATGAATTTTGGCCAGCCAAGTGATCCGGTTGACGTGGAATGCCCGATATTAGGGTGGGGTGAATCGGAAAAGTTTTTTTATAACACTTATTTTTTGGTAGTTTTTGATGCGCTAAGAACGAAAATGACCATAAAAAAATTCTAAAAAAATGTTTCACATTCGCCCCGACGTCCCAAAGATGCCGTTTTTGGGGTGTTTTTTTTTTGTCTGTACCTCCGTCATTTTAAAAATTTTTTTTTGAAAAGGTGCCCACATTATCCATCTATTAAATCCATATAATAGAAATTTTTATTTTTTTTTGATTATGCCTCTAAAAAATCGATATGTATGTCGATTTTTCAAAAAATTGTATATTTCGATATTTTTCATTTATAACAAGTCAAATATCGGCAAAATCGAAGTGTGGCTACGATTTTTCGACATATTTTGACTTCCTAAACATGAAAATGATCGTAAAATTTAGCTAAATGTCTTCCCTTAGTCGTTATTTTTTAAAAAGTTCGAAAAATGTAACCTGATTCTATTAAAAGCTATTTTAAGGGCTTACTACGGCCAAAAATTGTCAGAGTTTCAATTTTTTTTTCGAAAGTACAACATTTCAAGAATATTCTGTAAAAATCTCGCGTTAATCCGAGCAAAACTAACACACACATGATTTTTTGAACTGTCCGACTGGGAGACCTAACGCGTAAGCAGCTGAGCAACAAAATGACATTACCAAGAAAAAAGAGAGAATACGAAGAAGGCAGGAGCAAAAAGACGCATTAAAAATTAAAAATGATATGATATTCCAAATCTACTACGGCCCACAGCTCTGGATCGCCAATTCAATATGGATCCGTGAGCTTGCTGAAATTTTTGGGCTGTTGACTAGGGTGACCTCTGGCGAGTTTTCGTTTTATTCATATTATAGGTCTCCGAGTTAGACAGTTCAAAAAATCATGTCTGCGTTAGTTTTGCTCGGATTGACGCGACATTTTACAGAAGATTCTCGAAATATTGTACTTTTACAATTTTTGACCGTAGTAAGCCCTTAAAATAGCTTTTAATAGAATCAGGTTACATTTTTAGAACTTTTTAAAAAATAACGACTAAGAGAAGACATTTAGTTAAATTTTACGATCATTTTCATGTTTAGGAGCACAAAATACGTCGAAAAAGCATAGCCACACTTCGATTCTGCCGATATTTGACTTGTTATAAATGAAAAATATCGAAATATTCAATTTTTTGAAAAATCGACATACATATTGAATTTTTAGAGGCAAAATAAAAAAAAAATTTCTATTATATGGATTTAATAGATGGATGATGTGGGCACCTTTTCCAAAAAAAAAAATTTTTTTAAAATGACGGAGTTACAGACAATCGAAAAAAAAATACCCCAAAAACGGCATCTTTGGGACGTCGGGGCGAATGTGAAACGTTTTTTTAGAATTTTTTTATAGTCATTTTCGTTCTTAGCGCATCAAAAACTACCAAAAAATAAATGTTACAAAACAACTTTTCGGATTCTCCCCACCCTAATATATATATATATATGTTTATAGGTTAGGTTTATAATTTTTGCATGGTTGATCTTTTATTATTCAACTGCAACCTCACAGTTTTTCCCATATATAAGATAAGAGGTTCGAGAACGAACACAGTCATCACAAATTCAAATAATCATTGGTAATCCTAAAACGCACTGAAAATTTAACCGTTGATTCGAATCAAATCGCTCGCCGCAAATAATCTATTTAATCGCTCGTTGGTTCGCACCAATTCAAACAATTGTGCCGAGAATACTTAATAATCGAAAGAGTCAATAATATTTCTAAACACGGTATATGAAACGTTTATGTCGAATAAGATGATCTGTTCACTAAATTCTGACGAGCGCGTGATTCTAACTCGCTGAAATACTTTTGGAGTACCACGACAAATATCTTCGTTACCGAACAAATTGTGTAGAGTTATTTCACACTCAAAATTAAATAAAACCGATTGAATAAGACTGAAGTCTCAATAAAAGTAAGCCGTATTAATCTCATAGACGACAATATGATTGATTTGTCGAACACGTGTTGAACCAATTTACTTTAGGGAAGCCGAAATCGAAATAGGAATTTAGAGATTAAGTTCTACTCGTCACTCCTTTTACTTTTTTTTTAAACACAAACTCAATTTTGGATTCATGACAAAATTGTCTGAAACCATACGACTTGATAACTGCGTCAAAGATATCTTTTTATACGCGGCACGAATTTCAATTGCCCGAACGATTTGATTACACTCGCGAACACTGTTCGGTTTTTTGCGTACAAACCCAATCGGCTGACGTCGAGGTGAATTTCTTCTCCACCAAATCTACCAAAATGACAACACGATATTTCTTGCGGATTGCATTGCAAGCTGACTGTACTTGTGAAATTGGTCGATTGTCCAATGGTAAACACACGTGCTCGATCTTGAAAAAGACGATATGCCAGCACGTGGTTATGCTCGCCAAATAAGTCCTTTGAATGGCAACTTCCTCTTTGCAATTCTTCCTTCCGTTCTTCTTCTAGCGAACTTATTGGAAAGTGTTAGAACAAGACAAGAAATGCTCATCAAGAAATATAACATAGTAGAAGAAAAGTATACCTTCATCGTGACATGAAGGGGGCGGCAAGCTTGCATTAGCCTAGGTCGCGCGGTACTACGTGATAGAGGAGGAGTGGTGCTATTCGATTGAGGTATCGTCTGGTTGTGGGTCGCAAGATGACTCTTCCAGCAACGGGTGGTTCTCTCATACTTGTTCTGTCCTGATGGTACAACCGACTTACGCGGTCGGGACTAGACGCGTGGAGGTCAATAGAGGCCGACATCTTCCGTGGACGGGGTCTCCTGGATTAAAGCGATAGTGCCGCAATAGCGGACGCCTCCCATTGCAGGGACCAAGATTGTTCTTTGAGTAAAGCGGTAGCGCTGCAGTAGCAGACGCCTCCCATTGCAGGGATCAAGATACATATTGATTCAAGCGGTAGCGCTGCAGTAGCAGACGCTTCCCATTGCAGGGATCAAGATACTTATTGATTAAGGCGGTAGCGCTGCAGTAGCAGGCGCTTCCCATTGCAGGAATCAAGATGCTTATTGATAAAGGCGGTAGCGTTGCAGTAGCAGAAGCTTCCCATTGCAGGGATCAAGATACTTATTGATTAAGGCGGTAGCGCTGCAGTAGCAGACGCTTCCCATTGCAGGGATCAAGATGCTTATTGATTAAGGAGGTAGCGTTGCAGTAGCAGACGCTTCCCATTGCAGGGATCAAGATACTTATTGATTAAGGCGGTAGCGCTGCAGTAGCAGACGCTTCCCATTGCAGGGATCAAGATGCTTATTGATTAAGGCGGTAGCGTTGCAGTAGCAGACGCTTCCCATTGCAGGGATCAAGATACTTATTGATTAAGGCGGTAGCGCTGCAGTAGCAGACGCTTCCCATTGCAGGGATCCAGATACTTATTTATTAAGGCGGTAGCGCTGCAGTAGCAGGCGCTTCCCATTGCAGGGATCAAGACAGTTCTCTATTAAGGGGGCAGCGCTGCAGTAGCAGACGCTTCCCATTGCAGGGATCAAGATGTTCCTTTCGTGTATAGTTACTACATGTATACCAGCCCGGAAGAGCCGCAAACAAGCGCGTGGATGCTCGTGGAGGGACATCTCTCATCGACTTACGGGACTAAAGATTAAGGGACAACATACACTGGCGTGGGTGCGCTAGTCTAGCCACCTCTCATTTTAGGGAACGTCAACAGGAGTTAATTAACCACAGTTGATATATTATTATAATCTGCTATTAAGCTTGACAGGGGAATATGACAAGGCGTGGCACGGTGTTTGATGGACGACGTCTCGCGGACATTTCTTTTGGATCGATCATCCCCTGGCGAATTTTTAACCGATTTCAATGAATCCGGGTTTAAAATACTCAGGAAGGATTGTAGAATCACTGTGGAGTGCACATTGTTGATATCTTTATTTTCCTATTGACAGTGCGTCCTCAAATTCACCAATATTTAACAACGTAAATAACTCATAGAAGTAGAAGTTGTTTATTTATCGAAGTACGCTTAGATTAGCTTGAAATTTCTTACTGGGGGGTATTTTGGGTCGCAGAATAAGAATCTCGTACCGGATTTGAAAAATTCAAAATGGCGGATCCAATATGGCGGACAAATTTTAAAAAAAATCTTACAATCGCTTAAAAGTTGTTGCTCCGGGTTTTTTTCGGTCGTAGAATACGAATCTTGTACCGGATTTGCAAAATTCAAAATGGCGGATCCAATATGGCGGACAAATTTAAAAAAAATACTTACATTCACTTAAAAGTTGTTGCTTCGGGGTTTTTTAAGGCGCAGAATAAGAATCTCGTACCGGATTTGAAAAATTCAAAATGGCGGATCCAATATGGCGGACAAATTTAAAAAAAATCTTACAATCGCTTAAAAGTTGTTATTCCGGGGTTTTTTCGGTCGTAGAATACGAATCTCTTACCGGATTGGCAAAATTAAAAATGGCGGATCCAATATGGCGGACGAATTAAAAAAAAATACTTACATTCACTGAAATGTTGTTGCTCCGGGTTTTTTTTGGATCGCAGAATACGAATCTCTTACCGGATTTGCAAAATTCAAAATGGCAGATCCAATATGGCGGACAAATTTAAAAAAAAATACTTACATTCACTGAAATGTTGTTACTCCGGGGTTTTTTGTGGCGCAGAATACGAATCTCGTACCGGATATGCAAATTTCGAATATGAATCTCGTACCAGATTTGCAAAATTCAACATGGCTGATCCAATATGGCCGACGAATTGTTAAAAAAATGCTTACATTCGCTGAAAAGTTGTTGCTCCGGTGTTTTTTGGGTCGCAGAATATGAATCTCGTACCGGATTTGAAAATTTCAAAATGACGGATCCAATATGGTGGACGAATTTTTAAGAAATGAGATTCGAGTCAATATTGGCTTATTTACTAAAAATGCTTACCTTCGCTTAAAACTTGATGCTCTGAGGTATTGTGGGTCGCTGAGTACGAATGTCGTTCCAGATTTTCAAAATTCAAAATGGCATGGCGATCCTAATATGGCGGAAAAATATTCTAAAAAATGTTTAGTTTCGCTTGAAATGTGTTACCCGGGTGTTTTCGATTGACGAATACAAATTTCGTACCTGATTTTCCAGTATTGAAAATGGCGGATCTATTTCTCAGATATGCGTTTTCGTGTGCGCGCGCGCGATTAAAAATAAGACTAAAATATTCTCCCACAAACTGAATCTTAAAAGTTTTAATCACATTTGGTTTAAACGCAATTTAAATATCTCGTAATGCAAATAAAAATATTGCGCTTGTAGTGCTGGAAGTTTATTATTTTATTACTTGTATGTAGGAATTCTCCAGATTTTTATACATGTCAGGATAAAAATGATGAACCCGTCCACGTAAAAATTGCAGTATTCGAGTACTTACACTGTAATGAAATGCCAATTAACAAAAACTAGGATGAATATTACTGAAATTCCACATCCGACTATTTACGTATTTGGATAAAATGCAAAAAATGTCAAAAACACGCTATTTTTTTATCTATTTTTTTCCTTAAACGCTGTTTTTATTGGAATTGAAAACGCACATAGTAGTAAAGAAGATTTTTTTATAGTTTTCAGAAACATTTTTGAATTTTTGAAATTGGCACCTTTTCGAAAAACTTAAAAGTAGTTACAAAAATTTGAAAAAAATTCATTTATATTTTTCGAGTGATTCTACACGCTTTTTGTTGTATAATATTTTTTCTTAAAATTTATCATACTTGAGGTTCAAAATCATGAAATTTTACCCTGCAATGCACCCCTTCCGTCGCCATATTGGATTCGTTACATTAAAATTAATTTCTTCAGGTCCGTAACTTTTTAGTTGCACTAAAAGTTGCTGTGGTTTTAAAAGTTTTTATACAGAAAGATGAGGTGCTTCAATGTAAAAGTAACGTTTGATGAACAAAAAATGGATTGAAAGAAATCGTGCAGTTGTAACTTTTTAATATTTAGCGTGTTTCTGACATTTTCGCGCATTGTAATCCTTGCCAATGAAAACAACTCACTGAAAAGTTTGTCTATTATTTTCCACACTTTTTGTTCAGTTGCACTTCATTACATTGAGTGTACTCGAAAACTGCAATTTTGACGTTAACGGGTTAATTGTAGCTGAGACGTAAATTATTTACATTGCTTTTACTATCATGCTACATATTATGCAACACTATCGCATTTAGAATGTTGAAAATCTCACTTGTGGGCAATCCATGTCTCATCAAGCTCTTGCATACCAACATTCGCACCGAAATCGACATAACTTCAAGAACATGATTTCCAATTTTTGTTATATCACAACTAATATCACATTTGCATTCAGGCCCCGAATAATATATCTGCGTACGAAATTCATATTCTGCGACCCAAAAAAAAACCCGGAGCAACAACTTTTAAGCAAATGTAAGCATTTTTTAAGAATTCGTCCGCCATATTGGATTCGCCATTTTGAATTTTGCAAATCCGGTACGAGATGCGTATTCTGCGCCTTAAAAAACCTCGGAGGAACAACTTTTAAGTGAATGTAAGTATTTTTTTTTTAAATTTGTCCGCCATATTGGATCCGCCATTTTGAATTTTGCAAATCCGGTAAGAGATTCGTATTCTACGACCGAAAAAAAACCCGGAGCAACAACTTTTAAGCGATTGTAAGATTTTTTTTAAATTTGTCCGCCATATTGGATCCGCCATTTAACATTTTTCAAATCCGGTACGAGATTCTTATTCTGCGACCCAAAATACCCCCCAGTAAGAAATTTCAAGCTAATCTAAGCGTACTTCGATAAATAAACAACTTCTACTTCTATGAGTTATTTACGTTGTTAAATATTGGTGACTTTGAGGACGCACTGTCAATCGGAAAATAAAGATATCAATAATGTGCACTCCACATTGATTCTACAATCCTTCCTGAGTATTTTAAACCTGGATTCACTGAAATCGGTTAAAAATTCGCCAGGGGATGATCGATCCAAAAGAAATGTCCGCGAGACGTCGTCCATCAAACACCGTGCGTGGGTGCTCCGGTTGAGACACCTCCCATGCAAGGGAACATTAAACTACTGTAAGGGGGAGTAATTTATTACGTGTTATCGTATATATCAGTTCGGCAGGGCGCTGTGCAAAAGTGTGGGTGCTATGATTGAGACACCTCCCGTGTAAGGGAACAATGGTTTAATTATCTGTATCTCCGTAACTCACCAAGCTGCGATGTGAACCCCGTGGCGTCCGAGCTCCGACTGGCGACTGCGGCGCGCTAGCACGACCGACGCGCATCATGGGACTCGGCGGGATCCCCCTCTACGGGGCTGCGTTTTCGGAAAACGTCGAGGTGGCAGGGGAAATTGCGACAACAATGCTAAATACGTCGTTCTTGATGTTATGGTTTTCAATGATTATTTTGTTTCATATTATTTTATTTATCTTTATTAGACAAATGCACAATCCATAAATATTACTCGACTATGTTTTGTGCGTTAATTTTCTTTACTTTTAACAGAAAGACACGTCGAACAGAATTTCGACGACGACACTTTCCACGAGGATTCACTAAATCCGAAATCGATTGACGAACAAAATCCAAAATTGAAAGAATTGGAAGAATTGACAGATCATTCTGTAACAAAAATCGTGCACAATGTTCTAATATCCGAAACAAACCTTCGCTCCCAAAATCCTCGTACTCCAATCGGGACTGGTCAATTTGCGTGTTGGCGCACCGGCCACGCGGTCTCACGATTCCTTCGTCACGTTCCAGAACAATGTCGATGATATTAATTTCGTCGGAAAAATAGGACACGTCCTCGCGATATCGCGAATTTATACCTTCGGTTCCTTGACCTCTCCTTTCTTCTCTTATGGCAACATGCATGTCCTTTCTCACCTCTTTCACAGGTGCACACACACAGGCTCGCATTCGACTCGAGGCGACAACCACGCTGTGGCGCTTTCCTAAAGCTCGCACGCGAAATTCGAAATTGGCGAAAGCGCGCGAAATTTAAATAGTCCTTTCTTTTGTGACTCTCACAAGATCTTTTTATTGGCGTGGTATGCATCGGCAGGTAAAGAAATATGTTGCATCATGTGACCTGTGTCAACATGTGAAACCTCCCAATCAAGCCATGGAGTGGGAATACGAGTTTGTGAAGTCCACGTCACCCTCCGATTTAGCGACAGTGGATTTTAATTGTCCATTACCAAGTAGCAGGGCAGGAATGAAACATATTTTTGTAGTAATAGACACGTTCTCAAAATATGTCAAATTATACCCTATGAAAAGAGCTACCACTGACGCCAGTTTGAACCGATTAATAAAAGAATACTTCATAAAAATGGGCAAACCTAAAAAAAATCTTGAGTGACAATGGCTCGCAATTCACGTCGGATTTATGGGTTAATACTTTAGAGGCTCTGGATGTCAGGGTTCACTTCAGCTCGATACGACACCCATAATCAAACTCAACTAAGCGCGTGATGCGGGAATTTGGACGTCTTTTTCGCACACTCTGCTCAGATACACATACGAAATGGGTCAGCTTCGTTCCAGAGATAGCGAAAGTTTTAAACATCATGACTCATCATTCAACAGGATATGCTCCTCATCAACTTCATTTTGGTGAGCCTGTCGAGGATGATATACAACGATTAGTTGAATTCCCAACTATGACACCCATTGACTGCAAAACATTGATAATATTAGCGAATGGCAATCTGGAACGAAGTTATCAACATCGTAAAAAACAGCAAAAAATAATCACGAAAATAAAATTAAAGGTGGAAGATTTGGTGTTACTACGAGTTCCCCGCGTATCCAGTACCTTAGATAAAACAACAAAAAAGTTTTTTTGTCACTCCTGCACAAAACTGCCACCTTTCCGTGCAGGTATAGCGAACGGAAAGTTGCCATTTATGGCCCGAGGACGCAACTGCGCATGAGCACGGGCGTTTTTCAATTTTTACCGCCCGCTGTTCCCATTACGGCCCGCCACTCGTTACCGCCGGCCAGTAAGGTGGCATTTTTGTCGACAGGTGTGACAAAAAGTATCGTGTGTACCACGGGCGGAAATGCATTACACGCTCGGGCGATGCTGAATCCCTCGTCTACGGCATGACTCGGCTTGCCTTCGGCTCGACTCGTCTTTGCCTACGACTCGAGCTACAGTATCGCCCGCGCCGTAATACATGCCTTTCCGCCCTAGATACACAATATACTATTTCACCTGTTTGACGGTCCTTATCGGATCGTGCGGATAGTAGGGAACAATGTATACATGTTGGCAGATCCGATTAAAAACATTAATTAAAAACGTGACCTCGGATCCTTGACTGCTTCCTTTCAATGCATAAAAAATGGTTAGGGTGAAAATAGCAATGACGAATATCCAGAGGCACTTCTATTTATTAACCACTGAAGCACTGGCATTACCGACAAAAATCACTTTCGATTCGATTCGAGACAAGCGAGTCATGATTCTTCTTTCTCGCGATTGGACGACCCCTTGAAAGAGAAGGGAGATATTGTAACGGGACAATTATTACCAAACGCGAATCGGCAGGAGAGAAGGAAAAAACTGATACAACGAGGGAATTTGAAAAACACGTGCGCGACCGATAGCGAGTTTCCGTCGCCATGTTGAGGGACTAACCTTACCCACGAGCGCGGAAACCTTTGGGCGAGCGAAAATGAAGTTTAGCAGCGCGCCGACGGGAGGCAAGAAAATACGCCTGCCAGCCGCAGGGAGCGAGCGCGGTGGGTGATTCAAACTAGGAGGCGGGCTGTCAACTCGAATTGCGCGAATGACATTTAATTGAGTGACAGGTCCCGTTGTTTTCCCCGTGAAAATATAAGTCGGTCATGCTTATTGGAGCATGGCCTTCATATAGAAGTGAGTCCTTGGGGAAGCTCGCCCTCTTTTCTGCCTGATCCCAACCAAACGTGGTGAATTCCCTCTGACTTGATCATCTACAGGGACGTCGCGTGGACATACGTTTTCTAAATCCTGACTCGAGTCGTCCACGCTAGAAAGAGGGAAGCTGAGGCAGGGATTTACATAAAAAATAAGCGTGTCTTCTTCATCGACTTCAACCTGCTAGGTTCAAACTCCTAGGTAAGCGTGTGTTTTCCACTTTCATTTCATTTCCATCGAAACAATTTTCTGCCATTCCGTTTCTCCTTTTGAGATTCAGCGTTTTGACTAATATGATTTTATTCGCGTAATTTATTTCGTTGACAAATTAATTTATCTCATAACTTATGTCGTGTTGTTTTTAGCCGCATAACTTATTTCGCATCGTTTTTAGCCTGGTAATTTATTCCGCATTCATTTTAGTTGTGTATGTATGTCGTTATTAGCTCATGATTAATTCGCGTGATTGCATTCTTATTGCGTATTTTTTTTTTTTTTCATTATTTCTTATTATTATTATTATTATTATTATTATTATTATTATTATTATTTATTTATTTATTTTGGCATAGGGATATCCCCTTGAGCCAACCAAACATAAGATGTTACGTAATAAATCTAAAAATATATGTGCAATATGTGCAGTAAGAATTAAAATACAGGCATCTTATATAAGACTCATCAACTCCACAAAAAAAAACATAAACGAAAACATCAACGCATAAATTAAATTCTAATAAATTCCAAACGTTATTTTCCTTTGAAGTTTTTGGCGCTCGAATAATAGGTCATAAAATGTTGACTTAAACCTAGGAAGCGAAGAACACATTTGTAGGTCATTAGGCAACGCATTCCATAGATTTGTTGAAATAATTGGGAATGATTTTGTCATACGATGTATGCGTGTGCTGGGGTAACCTTAATACTTTGGTACCAACCCGTAATGGTCTATCAGTTAAGCTCTCACGCCAGATGTACCTATCGTAAAGATACTTTGGTGATTTAGTTAATATAATACTAAATGTTAATACTCTAATAAAATAACATCTACGATTCTCAGCTGTGAGCCAATTTAATTTTGTATAGTACCTAGAAATGTGTTCACCCTTTCGTAAATTAAAAATAAAACGTACACATGCATTTAAGAGTCTATCTAGTTTGATTTTTAACATCGCGTTAACATCAGTATAAACTACACAACCATAGTCCAATTAAGGCACTAATAATGAAATGACAAATGTATTATCAATGTATAGACCCAAATTGCGCACATTTTTCGACCACTGCACAGGAGAACCCCGAAGCTTTATTGGTTGCAGATTATCAAGATCAATTGAATTGATATAATAGGGGTTACCAAGTATCATTGCTTGCATTTTGTTTATATTTATTACCATTTTATTATTTACAGCCCATTGGCTGAACCGTTCAGCGTCATCGTTGATGCGATCAGTCGCGTTATCTATTTCATGCGGAATGTATCTTAGAAAAATTTGTGTGTCGTCCGCATAAATCATGTATTGCGAGTCTTTAAATACACCAGAAAGTTCATTAATAAACACCGAAAAGAGGAGAGGACCGAGAACTGATCCTTGCGGCACTCCCGCACTAACAGTCAGCAAAGATGATAGCGAGTGGTTAGTATTACCAACAACCGGTTGAGATCGATTGGTTAGGTAAGATTCAAACCAGGCAATTACTGTATTTGAAAAATTAGCCTCTTTTAGTTTTGACAATAGGAGAGAATGGCCAACCACATCAAATGCCTTGCTAAAGTCAAATAAAATGGTAATAACAATCATGCTTTTGTCAACAGCCTGCTTAACAAATTCTGAGACACTCAGTAATGCTGTTTGAGTACTGAATCCTTTTCTAAAACCTGACTGATAAGGATCAAACCACATTTTCTCATTTAAGAACTCAACCACTTGATCAAAAACGAGTCTTTGCAGAATTTTTGCAGGTGTGCAAACAATTGCAACAAGCCGATAATCGCTAGGGCCACTTGGATTCCTTACCTTATTTATGGGAACCATAAGAGTTTTCTTCCAGACACTTGAAAATGTTGATGTATTAACAGAAGTATTAAACAAATACAATAAGTATGGAGCAATTACCGGGAAAGAAGAGAAAAAAAATCTCAATTGAGTATTATCAGCTTCCGATTTTGCCTTAACCAGACAACTCACTAAATTATCAATTAAGATGTTTTTCAAAAAGAATCGGTTATCCTTAAAATCCACATTCCGAATAGGCAGTGAGTTAGCTGATACACCGTAACCATGGGTACTTACCAACGAGGTGAAAAATACATTCAATTCGTTTGGAGTGGTTTTGAATTGATGACGCCCATACGATGTAACTCGGTCCACGTTTCCTTGGGCGTATGAATACTAGCTAAACGAGAACAGTAGTAATTTTCTCGAGCAGTTCTCCATGCAACCTTATTAGCTTTATTAAGGATTAATAGTTGAAACGTTGAAATGTTGATCGTGTGATCGACGATAAGCTTTGAGAACAGTGTCACGTTTACGCTTAAGATCTCGCAACTCACTTGAAATCCACGGAGCTGGCCGATGTTTTGGTGACAAAGTACGAATAGGAGCATATTTATCAAAGCAGTAAAGTCTGTTACTTAATGTATCACAAAGTCTACCAACATTAATATTATTGTCAAACAATCCATTAAACATATTCCAGTCGAATAATTCAAGTTCATTCAATAATAGATAGATATTAAAATTACGATTGTCTCGACATGTAGTGTGATATTGTATCGTATCGGTAGCGTTCGAGACTTTAAGTCTGAATTCAATTGCAATAAGATCATGACCGTAAATAAAAGGGAGATTCTCCTGGTGATACGATACAACATTCTCAATAGAATCAACTATACAGTGGTCGATCCATCTGTCTGCAGTCGATGAGTGAAAAGTCGCGTTAAAAGGAATAATTTGCAGCGCGTTTTCAGCTATAAATTGATTGATATAAACAGAATCCGAGTTATTTCTTTTTATATCAATGTTCAAGTCACCAATAACAATAATTTTTTAGTAATTAGAACTAAAACTATGATATATGCCTTCAAATTGATCCTTCATCGATTTATTTGGTGGTCTATATACTGTAACCAGAAGAGCTGGTGATGTATTCTTACTAATGATTTCCAAAAATATGAATTCAACAGAGTTGAGCGAATTATCAGATGCTGCAATAGGTTTGGTCTTGATTTGATTCTAAATGTAGATAACTAGTCCCCTTCCCCTACCATAAGAGCGATCATGTCGAAAAAATAGTAATTATCATTTTGAAAATATTATTATCAGTTAACCAGGTTTCCGTAAGAATTATTATGTGAAAGAAATTATATTTAAAATAATGGCGTAATTCATGTCTTTTATTTTTGGATGAAAGAGACTGTACACCATTTGAAATTGAATTTACAGTTGAAACAAAACTAGTCGCTGACGGTTCAGAAGGTTGAGCAGCTGTTATCTGGTGTCAGTTTTGAAGGTGAGAAAGATCTTCTTCAGACAAAATCTGTCTAACTGGTTTGCCTCTTGAAGGGCGAAAATTTATAATACTTCGATTGACATATAAATATTTATTAGGCATGCCTTTAATTAGAAGTCGAGCTTTCTTTAATAAGTCCAGTGTCTCTTTAGGAAGTTCATTATGCTCGTTGATATAAAAATGGACGGACTGTAGCTGATTATTGATAGAAGACGCCACAATAGTTTTACACTGTCGCATCGCTTTAATTATATCATTTCGAAGACCATGATTTGAGACTCGAATTATAATGGTTCTTGGATTTTGTACAGTTGAGGTAGACGCGGTTTGAGCAGACTCATTACCAACAATATTAAATCGTGATTGAAGTCGCGATGCTGATAGTATGTCCCTTGCCTCAGCTGTCACATTGAGACATTCAGCAATCTTGAGCATAATCGCGGAAAGATCCTTACGCCCTTGTTCAGGAAAAACAGAAATAACAATATCACAGTTGCGCGTCTCATATCCATGTCGAGCACGATCACCCAGTAAACACGACATTTGAGATTGCAAAGAATTTATATTCTTCTCAATTTCTTTTTTCATGAAGCGTAGCAAATAGTTTATGTTGCTGCTCAACGAACGATTTAAAATAAGCAGGAACAGTTTCAGCTGAATTCGATTCAATGGAAGAATTACTTGTACAGCGCAATAAAGGAGGCGGTGCGAGTAAGGAATCACCTACTCGCTTTTTACCCTTTCTTGCTGTTATCGTCATACAACATATGAAAGTACCATTTTCTGTTGTTCCACTACCAGCTGGTACACAATTTTTATGAAATGTGGACTTACATATCACACACTCTTCAAGCTCATTTGGACTAATATCCAAATGGTATCCCCTGCATTTTGAATCCATTTTTAGAAAGAGATGGATTCAATTAATGCAAGAATGAAATTGCAAGGACAGCAAAAAGCTAGAGCAGAAGTGTTGAGAGACGAGACCACAAAGATGGGCGTCCAACTCCCGGTGAACCGTACGCTCCGATTCCACGCGCAGCCAGCAAGAAATTAAGAACGTAGAAACAATAAACACAAGAATGGTATAATACCGTTAATACAATACTGAAGCACTTTGCATTAATACACATTAATAGGGTGCTCCCACACGCACCTTCGGTACATGCGCAAAGCGATCGACCGAAAATTTGCACAACGTGGTCCGGAAATTATCGAAATTAATTGCTAACAATAATATCGTTTACAGTCAATTATCTTATTCAAGGCCCTAGTTAATTACTTTGTTCAAAACAGTTTCACCTAGAGTACACTTCTGACAGTTTTATTTATAAAAAAATCGCGACTTCTTATATAAATTTAATAAATTATCAGAACCAATAAATTGACGTCCGTTACGAATGACAGGCAAGACACAAGACACGAGTGAAATGTCGGCTATTGATTTGTAAATATGAACATGATATTAATTCAATGCATTCAATAAAAAATTAAAGAAAATATATATCTACATATATCTACATACATACATGTATGTAATCACAATATATAAAAACTGTTACAAAGCTCATTTTGAACAGAATTTCTCACGGATCTAATATATAAATAGAAGTAGTTTCGCCTACTTGAGCAGTCATCAACCACCCCAATTTCGCAGTTAAACCGATCCATTACATCCGTATATACTAATCATGCATTGTTAATATGTGGGATTTGAGTGACTGAACGCGCTCTGTTCAAAATTTTGGCGATACGCTTTTTTTTATCAAGTCTGATTACATACAACGTGTAATTAATTTTATTAATGATTTTGGATTTATGGAGTATCTAAACCAAGACCAGTGTAAGCCACATGCTCACAATGTTCAAATACTTCACAGGTATTAATTGGTTGTCAATTTTGTGTGTTCCTGCAAGACACGGCTAATGTAGACTAGACTATTAAGCACCATGGCTTTCGTTTTTGTGATATCAACAGTCATGCCATTTGCTTGAAAATCTTCAGTGGTTTTAATAAGACCAGAGAAGAGCGCAGATATCCGATATTGTAGATAGGATACATCTTTTAATTAACAACCAAGAGCATATATTTTGAATGGCTCAGGACTCGCCTTATGTCATTAATGAATACATACTATGAGACCAAGTACTGGGCTTTGATGCACTCCGCTAGATCATTAGCAACCATTCAGAATACGACCGTCCTCTTTTGATATAGTGTGTGTCCTTCCAGTAAGATAACTGTGGAACCACTTTAATATTGACTAAGTCAGAGCAACTAACATTGCTTAATTTCCGTATTCCAGTGAATTTACATATCTATACCAAACATTCGATAAATTATTATACTCGATTTAGCCATTATGTTATTATTTACCTTCGTGTATTTGAACCGTCATCCCAAGCAAATATCTTAAATGAATTATTTAAATCAAAGCGGTTAAGAAGATTTTTATATAGTTGCTATGCAACGAAAATTACAATTAAATTATCACTGGGTGTCCTAGAGAGTTGCATTGTGTAATGACATTACATTACCAAAATAATGCATTCTCTCAATATCACTATACTCTAGAAAATCCTTCATTTGTAGATTATAGTTAAAAATTGCATTTAAACACTATCATTACGTATAAGACAGGGCCCTCCGTAGTCTTACTGACGAGTCCAGCGGAGGCCCTGGGACGAAACGTATTTTTTAACAAATAGGCATTTGTATTTATTTTTTACCGATAGAGGGAATCTGAAACCATTAATTAATTGCATATTAAATTGGTCATATACTGTTCCATAAATCATCGTTTCAGAGACGGTAAATTTCACATTTTTTGGCCTTTCGATTATTTCATTAATTATTAAGTAGCTTATATCGAAGCTCGATTTAGACATTATGTTATTATTTACATTCGTGTATTTGAACCGTCATCCCAAGCAAATATCTTAAATAAATTATTTAAATTATTATACCATTGGATATCTGACAAATAGTATGGGGTTCAAATCCTATAGTTGGAAGTATTTTCATAATCTGGAGGCCGTCACATTTAATAAGTTTCTATACTGCAATAAAAATAACTGTATTTCCTGTATGGATGTACACGACGGGCCTAGCGGACGTATCGTTTCTATATATGCGGAGTATTTTACTGATCGTGAAAATCGTGACAATCAGTCAAAAGTTCCAGACCGTCCTGAAACTATCCAAAGGTCCCTGAAATATCGTAAATTTATGTATTTTGGTCCTGGAAGTATGCCTTTCGCACAAATATAAAAAAATATTTTAATATTATTTGTACATCTAGGCATTACTTATGAATTATTAATGACTTATTTGTGATTTTAGGCTTTATGCAGCTTAAAGAGAGCCGATGGGATCGTCACGTTTACCGTTTGTAACCCAAATCAAAGTTCTGAATCTGAACGGGCATCTGCTGAAGCGAATTGTTTGAACACTTCGTTCGTAGAAGGTAATGATACTAATATGCAACATTGAATACGCAATTAATATAGTAATACGTCTAATAGAAAATAGAATATAAGGAACGATAATGGAATTCTTTTAAATGTAAGCTCTATAAATGCCGAGAGGGATATTGGTTCCACATGGAACGTAGCTTGGTGCGAACAAAAATCACACATATCAATGGAAATAACTATGAAGTATTTCTCATTCTTAGATAGCATAAAAGAACCGCATCGAACGCGACGTGATGGCGGGAATGTACTGATTCCCAAAAATCTGATAAATCGTAAACTACATGTTATGAGATAAACACTCACGAGTTTACAATAAATATATAATTATAGATGCAAACATTCTGGAATTCGCCAACATCTCTCGACGACGGTTGGTTTAATACTTTAAATATTTGTTCATAAAAATAAGTACGTTTATAAGGCCTTTATTTCCAGCGCAAATTACTAATTTGTATGAATATTACTATTTCTAAAATAATTAAATAGAAATTAACCCTTTAACGCGCAAAGTGACCATTTTTTGACAATACTTTCAGTGATGTACAGCATCGGCTTAAAATTGATCAAAAAATTGCTGAGTAGTAATTTCTAACGTAAAATTTCATGTACTTTCAGAATCCGGTATCAGAATTGTCGAAAAATTTGTTCATAAAAAGTTATAAACATTTTTTTTTACATCATGAATTCATGAAGAAACTTCTGTCACTAATGCATGTAGATTTGGTCAATGGCATGTGAATTTTATTGTAAAATAGTTACTATACCAAAAATAAACATGGCGGCCATTGATAAATCCCCTTTACGCAGAGCGGAGAGCCCTACATGCACAGAGAAAGACAGAGGGAGAGAGAAAGAGCCACATGCGTGTATGTGTGAGTCCAGCGCCTTTGATTTTCATTCAACCTTGATAAATTTATGCAATACTTCAAGAAAATCGTTTTAAATTATATGCACTGCTTCTTATTAGATTTGTAATCAAAAATTGCAGAAGCATATTGAGAAGTTCAATTATTGTATGTTGTCGGTAGAACTGCACAAATATAGCAGCGATTTAATTATTTCTGGTGTACATGAAGCTGTCAATGAAGATTTAGTAGTGTCTGTGTGTAAGATAGCCGAATCTTGAGGAGTCTCCCTTTTTGTTTCGGATGTGGAACGGACGGGTAGAATGCTTCCCCCCTACTCTCGGGACATTTCGACTACTGATTCTACGTCATCAACCACTACCTCGACATTCGCAGCAGCTGTCTGTGGCATTAGTAAGTCTCGACCGTGCAATATATTTGTGCGCTTTAATTCACCTGTCACAAGGAATAACAGTCTTCAGGCGCGTCGTACCATTAAGGAATTAAGGACGTTCCTGCCAAAATCGATTTTCTCGAAACTTCGCGAAAAGATTATTTTAAGTGTACTTTATATGTGGCCGAAAGTTGAGGTATCGAATCAATATCAGATTTTGAGATATTCAGCTACAAAGTTTCTGATTTTTACATGTGTTCCCTATACCAAGGCCATGAAAAACGGCTATTTTCTTAGATTGCGGAAAAAATTGTCTATAGATAGTATGTCATGCGGAAAACTATAAGAAATAAAACGAACACAAATTCTATAGGGCATTCAACATTAGATTTTGAAATATCCTTGTGCAAAGTATGCAATGAACGGCTTTTTCGATCGGAACTATCAAGGCGCGGGAAACCACATAGTTTTTCCACCTCTACCAAAAGTTTTTGTGTAACATATGCATGTAATCGGATCTTACTTTACGAAATTAACTTAGATTGTTAATTTTTTTAATAATAAATTATAAAACTGTACTTATTTATTAATACATTGAAAGTATGTAACAGGACAACGGAACCGACAGTGAAGCAAATAAATAAATTGAGGTTATTGAGGTGTAAAGTCTGTAACCTTGTAACGAAATTTCGCGAACCGATCCATCGAATAGCCGCACGCGAAGTTTCGATTTGCTGCCCCCCTCCCAGTCTCCCAGCATGCAAGGTACATATTTTCATGACCCAATCTCATTTGGAGATTCGGTCGCCTTCTCAGTCCCGAATCTCCCTTCGCTTTTCGATTCGGCGAGTTCACTTATGAATTTCACCGGCCTGCAAAATATTGCTTGCCCTTTGGAATTGTGTAAAAACCTCCCTACCGAATACCCTCTTAATTTCCCTCTCTGGTTAAATACTAACTTAACCGTACAACCCCTGGAAACTAGCCCTTTCGACGATCGTAATGCCCCGTCGGTCGGATATGATCGAGTTCATAACTCAACCGCTCCTGTCACCGGATTCGGCTCGGATAAGTTCCGTACACCTCATATGGATCCCCTTTCCCTCGCAGAAGAAGGTCTTCTAGGTTCAGGATCGAAACACAATCGAGTCGATTTTAGTTTTCGATTACGTGACAGCTCTCCCTCTAAAACACCCCACCCCTCCTATCCCTTGCTATCTATCCCCACATCTCGTCCATCGCGTAATTCCCCTTTTCACTCGATTAAAATTAAAACCTTTCGTCAGCCACCTACAACTTCCTATCCTAGAACTCCGAAAAAACCTAACTCGCACTCCCCTACCTGTAATAGGTTCCGCCGAGTTCGCCGAAAAAACCCCAAGCACGATGTTGCTCACCTAAAAAGGGTTTTTCGGCAGGAGAACGTTTGCCGACCCCCTCCCGCGAATTCTCAGATCGCTCCTCTCGCGTTATCGGGTAAGAAACGCAAACATGCGAAAGAGAACAAAGCAGCCGCGAAATCCATCACCACGCCTAGATGGAGAACGTCAAATCCTCAAGCCGCCCCCTCGTTTTATTCTCCCACGGCTGAGTTGACGCCTTTAATGAGCATAAAATTTGATAACCTCCCGCCGTCGGTACTCCGTAGGACAAACGCTGACACCCGCCTATTCTTTACATTACCCCCATCCACTAAATAATTAGGGCGAATTCCGTCATTAGCAGAAGTAGCTCCCAGAATTCGCCCCCCTACCGTTCGGAATGCCGTCCCTGTTCGTAATGCGCGCCCTGTCAGTAAAGCCCGATATCGAAGCGATAATTTTTGTGCGGTTTGCAGTCATTCTAATACGAACTGCATTAACTCCCCAGCCTGCGTAGTTAGCAGATCGATAAATGCCCCGCCATGTGAAAATACCCCTTTTCGCCGCCCCTTGAAAATTTAGTATCCGGTCTGGTACAGCCAGACCGCGAGAACGTTTTCGTGTTTAGATTTAGTACAATATTTGTTTTCTTTTTGCGCAGCATTGCTTTTGAGTTCGGTATATCGGTTATATTAAGAAATACCGATGCTTTAGGTTAGATACTCCCGTCGAGTATAGTAACTCCCTTTGCGTTTTTGCTCCCTTTTAGATTTTGAATTGGCTATATGAATTAGTATTCGCCAAACCGTTAATATTGGTTACGAATTGGCATTCATTCCCCGATTATCTTTTAAGTTTTGCGGACCCCTCGTACATCCTTTTCAGATGTTTTGGGGTTTTCAGCCCCTTTTGCGTTTTTAGGTTTAGTTAGGTTAATTAGGGTCAGTGTTATTTTCTTATTGAACGTTATTTCGAATCGCGTTCGCGCACGAATAAACACTGACACCTCTGGATAAGTACGGACTGAGATGGTCACATTTGCCATTTACGTCTATATTTTTACCCGCCGGCCTGATATGCTGGCCCGAACATCCCTTCCCTCCAAGCCCTCTCTCATCGATCCTAAATCCAGTCCCATAATTTGTACCTTTTATTTTGAGAGGATCCCGAATTCCCAAATTCCATTTCCCCTCTTCTTTTTCCTAAGTTTGTGAAAAATGGAGCGGGATACGTCTGGATTTGGAAGCATCGTATCCTATTTGCGTTTGCGGAAAATCCAATCTTGTATATACGTTTGTTGGTAATTCCGTAATCTGTGTTGCGAGAGTCGTGTGACTCATTTCCCCACACCCTATTAGATTTCTTTACGGCATCTTGAGATGCGTATTGCGAATAATTTTTGAGTTCCCGAATTGTTTTGGGATCTTTTGCGATTAGTTTAAGTTTTGTTATAATTTTACGAATAAGTCACAGATTAACATTGTATAGTGGTCCCATTGCGATATATTACCCCCCATAGCAAAAATTACATTTTGCGATTTGTGTTGCGCCATTCAATATGATATTAAGATTATAGTGATATAGATGACTTTTTGCGTCGCGTCATGACAGTGATTTTTGTAGTGATAGTGCTGTGAAATAAGACAGTTATGGAAGCATGGTTCTGAAATACGACTCGTCGTACACAGAGGTACTCGAGTCAGGCCCGGGGGTTTGTAACGAAATTTCGTTACTGATCTAACCCCCCCACCCTATTTAAATGATAAGTTTCCGCCATAAAAAACTTCCGAGTTGGTGATTAAGTGTGACCAGACAAGAGGTCGAGAAGAGACACCTGCTTACCAGTACCCGGACAACGGGAAAATCCCAATAAAGCCGCGCAGTGGCAAATATCGGTGACCTCTTGTCAATACAAGGTCACGCGGATAAAAACCCTGAGGCTAGAGCATCATCTTCGATTTTACTATCCCAATTCATATATTGTCATTTTTAACTACCTCCATTATTCCTTCTTACATCCCATTAGCTGTCCGTCAATTGCAACCCGAGCAATTGCACGGAATTACCGATTGCTCGTAAATGCATCTGCTTGTATACGAATATTTTCATACACACTCGATGTGCGAGTCCCCTTCCCCCTCTGTCGCCCCTTCGGCGCTCCATAGTTCGTCGTTTTCACGACACGTGCCCGTTCCGTTCTCTCTTCCCCCCCCCCCCCCCGGCTAGGCATTCGACAGCCGTTCGCTTTCTTGGTTCGTTCGATCGTGCATGCACACGTCCATCCCGTCTCGCCTCGACTTCGTCACAGCCGCGACACGCGAGATTCCGATTCCGATGTTCGTTTCCTCTCCCCACCACGGCTACGCATCCGCCAGCCGTCCAAATATTTCGAACGTCAAATGGACGTTACATGCCGCGCGCCCGCGCGCCGATTCCCTCCCCTTGGCTCGCCTGTATTGCGCAGCCCCCACCAACACTCGTCTTTTTTCGTCGGACTCATGCAGCCTTCGCTGCGTCCGCCTCACTCCCTACCCCTCTTTTCTTACATGCATTCATGCATGTTCGGCGACTTTCGTTGCCGCCACCATTTCGTGTCCGAGTTTACAGTCGTCCCTCGGCAAAACTCAACGGAAGACCTTATGCCGCATTCTCCGCCGGTTGCCGTCACTCCACCAAGAGTTATCATAAAAAAAAGACGATATCCCGTACGTTCTCTCCAGGACACGGAAATGTCCGCCGTCCCTCTTCGTCGCTCTGAGACGTTTCCACACACACCCTCTCTCTCTCTTACATATTAGGGAATACGTACTTCTTCTAACTTCCTTATGACGACAAGTCTCGTTACGTCACCCCCCCCCCCCTTTCTTTGTACAGCCGCCACACCTTTCCTAATTTCGTCCGGTATCGCTGTCCTTTTCCGGCCGCATTCCGTTCGGCGATCTCCAAGCGTGCGGTGTACGATAGAGCGTTTCCAATCGATTTCTAAAGTGGTCTAGCGATTTTCCCAAAAGTGCGGTCCCCAAATATTGTTTTGCGAATCCCTATTTTGTTTGCGTGCGGCCCCTCGAAGTTTTGTGCGTGAATGTGTGCTGCAGATAATTGGATCCTGAGGACCAATTGGCGATTGTCGCGCCTGGACTGACTGCACCATTTCAGACTGCAAGATTCTGATCATCTCTTGTAAGTACCGCCGCCCCGATCCTTTTTGTACCCCTCCGCGATTTCCGGTCATTTCACAAGAAATTTGTCCCTTCGCGTGATTTCCGAACTCGTCGCCCTTTGCGTATTATTGCCGTCCATTTTCTTATCGCGCCCCCAAAATTAATGTACAGTCCCCTTTACTTTCGAGAAATATAAATTTCAGTCGTTGCGTATAGATTTTGTGTTTTCCTTATTAATCCCTTTTTTTCCATCCGAAAATTCGGGTTACAAATGGTATCCCAGGAGGGAACCATATTTTGAGTAGAGTTGAGTCTATAGCGTTTTTATTCTAAATTTTTGTTCTGCCCTTTTCCAATCCGGAAAAGGGTTACAACCTCATTTCGTACAATTTTCTAATATCATGTTTTTATTTCAATTTTTAATTTAAATACAACATCAGAAAATTAAATTCGTGTTGAAATCGATCACACCTCTCCTCAGTAAATTTAAATGTCATCAAAATCGTGCCGAAAACTAAAAGGGCTATCTTTTTAAGCATGTCAAATGTAGCCAAATGCACTTTCGAATAAAATCCTAGCTGCTCGTCATTTCGAAATATCGATAAAAACGTTATTTTTTTTATCAAATAGTACTGAATTTGCTAGTTATATGCATATAGTTTGTATATTCACCCACAACATTTATGTTCAAATATCTGACCGATACACATACGTGTATATATATTATGTACATATATATTTATATATTGGGCATTCTCCGAAAAAAGAGCCACCCTGGAAATTTTTTGTTCCGATTTTTTTAACAATCACATATATTGTTGTATATATTGATCTAAGATCTTTGGCCGAGTTATAGATTTTTTGCATCATAGGTTGCCATACTTAAGGGGTCAAAGTTTTATGTAAAAAAAATTTCAAAAATTTATATCTCCGAAACGGGTCGATGGATTTTCATAAACCAAAGCGCATTTTGTTCACAATTTCTCGAAGTTTAAAATAAAATATAGTTGAATATGAAAAATAAAATTTCGACCTAAAAAATGCTTAATAATGTTTTTTTTTTATTTTTAACCCCCCCCCCCCCCCTCCCAAGACTTTTTCAAAAGTATCTCAAAATGTTCCGCATTTCATCACCTTTTAACCCTAGCAATGGCGTTTTGGGACAGGAATAATTGTTTGTGCTACAGGAGATTATGTGACGCAGCGCAGCGTGCAGATCGTGCTGTGCACACTGTTCTGGAAGCTTGCATAAATGGATATGAAAATCCTGAAGCCCTACCTTCTAGTACATAAAATAAGTAATCTAACTGTGATAGTCGCGTCTCCTAAAAAGCTCATCTGCCGATTTTTGCAGTCATTAAATTTAAAAAAAATGTATATTTTTTTAGTTTTTTGCATTTATTTTGAAAAATAGGTCCGACGAAAGAATGTTACAAACAAAAAATGTAGAACATAACATTTTCTGCAAAAAAGGTGATATACATTTTTTTCGTAATCGCAATAGCAAGCCCGTAAACGAGTAATGAAAGTTCCCATGATAGGTTTCTACCAGACACTAGGTAGACAAAAAATCCCGAATCGTTTTTAAATCGTAAAACACATTAGTTTTATTATACATGATTTTTGACTATATGTATTTCCATTATTTATACATATTGAATTATTTGCATAAGTATTTGTAAAATTTTTATTTACAATTTCCACCACCTCTTCACCTTCGACTTTTTTAAGACTTTTCTGAATTTCATAAGCTTCTCACCTCCAAAATATTATTTACGGACTTCCTGTTGCGATTACGAAAAAACTGTATATCACCTTTTTTGCAGAAAATTTTATATTTTTTCGCCGGATGCCCATTTTTCAAAATAAATGCAGAAAAACTAAAAAAATACACGATTTTTAAATTAAATTACTTCAAAAATCGGAGGATGAGCTTTTTAGGAGACGCGACTATCACAGTTAGATTACTTTTTTTATGTACTAGAAGGTAGGGCTTCAGGATTTTCATATCCATTTATGCAAGCTTCCAGAACAGTGTGCACAGCACGATCTGCACGCTGCGCTGCGTCACATAATCTCCTGTAGCACGAACAATTGTTCCTGTCCCAAAACGCCATTGCTAGGGTTAAAAGGTGATGAAATGCGGAACATTTTGAGATATTTTTGAAAAAATCGTAGGGGGGTGGGGGTTAAAAATAAAAAAAAAACATTATTAAGCATTTTTTGGGTCGAAATTTTATTTTTTCATATTAAACTATTTTTTATTTTAAATTCTAAACAAAATGCGCTTTAGTTTATGAAAATCCATCGATCCGTTTCGGAGATATAAATTTTTGAAATTTTTTTTACATAATACTTTGACCCCTTACAGTAAGGCAACCTATGATGCAAAAAATCTATAACTCGGCCAAAGATCTTAGATCGATATATACAACAATATATGTGATTGTTAAAAAAATCGGAACAAAAAATTTCCAGGGTGGCTGTTTACGGAGAATGCCCCATATATAAATATATATGTACATAATATATATACACGTATGTGTATGGGTCAGATATTTAAACATAAATGTTGTGGGTGAATATATAAACTATATGCATATAACTCGCAAATTCAGTACTATTTGAAAAAAAAAATAACGTTTTTATCGATATTTCGAAAAGACGAGCAGCTAGGATTTTATTCGAAAGTGCATTTGGCTACATTTGACATGCTTAAAAAGATAGCACTTTTAGTTTTTGGCACCATTTTGATGACACTTAAATTTACTGAGGAGAGATGTGCGATAAGAGTGAGTTTTTGATCCTGTTTTTTGGGTTGCTGAATAAAAATTTTACATTCAGTTTGCTCTCTCATATCTTGACTTCGTTACTTAGAAATTCATGGCTTTTCATACTAATTAAATTGTATATATTTGAATTCAGGAATTTTTTATATTTTTTTGTTTTTTAAGCTGCCTTCATAATATTTGATTCCCTTCTCAGCTATCAAAAATAAACTTGTGGTTGAAAAGTGAAAAATTTCAATTGTATTGTTTGTCTTATTTGCCGACCACAAAACTTTCAATAATATAATAAGTATAAGTAACTTTCTTTTATGTATAACTGCTATTATTTTATGGATAAGCAACTGCAGAATATTAGAATATAAACATGGGCACATAAGTAATAAATTGAGACAAAATCGGTTACGAACACAGTATTTATTGTACTTATTTATTACCGCCTATCTTTAATTATTTCAATACCATCAATTTTTATTGCCTATGGAAGCGTAAGGATACTGTGATTTTGGCATATTTTGTGAAAGAACCAAATGATCGAGTATCACTTGGAAGTTGTCTAGAGCGCCATATTTGAATTTTGGTAGTTTAAGCAGCTCTCAACGTTGCCACATCGCACGATCGACGCAGTGGGACTTGTGCGCATTGGGAGAAAGAGTGAGAAGGCGATACAGCTGTCTCTTTCTCGCGCAGGAGCGTCCTTAAAATCAAAATCAGTTTTTCCTGAAAGGCCACAAAATGATATTTTTATAAATGAATTTTTACCGCGTGAACTTTATCAAACCTTACACAAATCAAAAGCACTCGCCAAAGATAAGGGTCTCAAGATTCGACGTAAAGGACCATCCATTCATTTAACCCATTAACGCCCAAATGCACAGAAAATTTACACGAACTTTAGCGCTTATTTCCAGTAAGAAATAAATTTCGAAAAAAATCATACTTACCAGATTCTACCATATTCGGGTTCGCTCTTTCGAGTGGTGAAGAGCAAATTGTACAAAATTCAAAATTTATCTGTGATTTTAGCATATGTAATAAAAAAACAAGTTTTTTTTTCAGGGCGCATTTCTTACAAATATCGAGTTTTCGATAAAATATCGTGTTTTGAAAGAACTAAAATATATTAGAAGCGTGCACTCGATAGTTGTACTTGAAAACTACACTGGTATATATTTTAAATTTTGCGATGTTAAATCCAAAATGGCCACCGGAACAACGAATTTCTATTTAAAATTGAACAATTTTTTTCTTCAAAACCATACACTTTAATGAAAAATTTCTAAGGACCATTTTGTTTTATGGTGAGTCAAAGATTACCCTCGAATTTTTTTCGAAATGTATTGTTACAATTTTAAATTTTTCGAAAATTCGAAAAACCTAAATTTTGTAAAATGTCAGTTGAATAATCTAAAAAAATTTTAGGGCATTCTTCAACCAATTCTAAGACATTTTGGTTCTGTGGAAATTTTCTCTAAAGACTATAGTTATCAAGAAAATAAATTATTGGTCTAGATATCTAGAGAAGTTTAGTAATTATTTTTATTGGAAAAGTATACAATTTAGAGAAAATTTGCACAGAACAAAAATATCTTAGAATTGATTGAAGAATGCCCTAAAATTTTTTTAGATTTTTCAACTAACATTTTGCAAAATTTAGGTTTTTCAATTTTTCGAAAAATTTAAAATTGTAAATACATTTCAAAAAAATTCGAGGGTATTCTTTGACTCATTCTAAAACAAAATTGTTTTTATAAATTTTTCTCTAAAGTTTCTGGTTTTGAAGAAAAAAAATTGTTAAATTTTAAATAGAAACTCGTTGTTGCGCTGACCATTTTGGATTTAACATTGCAAAATTTAAAATATATACTTGTTTTTTTAATATATACTAAAATCATAGATAAATTTTGAATTTTTTACAATTTTCTCTTCACCACTCGAGAGAGCGACCCCGAAAATGGTGGAATCTGGTAAATTTGATTTTTTTCGAAATGTATTTCTTACTAGAAATAAGCGTTGAAGTTCATGTAAATTTTCTGTGCATTTGGACGTTAATGGGTTAATATCGAATACTGGAACTACTCACAGCATAAATTCTCGTTAAGATTTGGAATTCCTGCAGCAGAATATCTGACCATCGTCGTGCATTTCAAGAATCGTCAATAGCCCACCCTTTCAACGGAATCAGCCACATTCATCATTTCATGTTGATAATCAAGATAAATGTTTGTTTACTGTTACTATAATTTGTGGCGATTTTAACCTCCCAAATATTGTATGGGACTCTTCTGGTTTCAAAACTGTCGGGTATGTTCCACCAGCCATTAAGCATGCAGCGTTAATTTGCAACGATATTTTTTCTTGTCTCGATCTAACGCAGTATTTCCCTCTTCATCCCAGCCAAGGCTATTCATTAAACCTCATGTTTTCATCTTTTCCAAATACCTCATACCAAGACAGTCCGGACTTTCTTATCCCAACAGACTCTCATCATATCCACGCTTATTTCGATTTTTCATTTGATAGTCAACAATCCTCTACTTATAATTTTACTTCTCTTAACTTCAATAAATCAAACTTTTCTGATATTAATAGGGATTTATCTTCCATCGATTAGACCAGTGCGTTGAATGATACAGACGTCGAAAGATCGCTTTCAAATTTTCGTAATATTTTATATACGAGTATTTTAAAGCACACTCCGTTAATGCGACTAACATCGACTCATTTTCCTCCTTGATACAGTCCTGAGTTAAAGGAATTGGTTTTTCGAAAGAAAAAAGTACACAGGTATCGGAAAAGGTTTAGATTACCTGCGGATTATATTGAATTCAAACGTCTTCGCGCAAATTGCCTAAAAATCTCTAAAGAGCTCTACAAAACTTATATTGAGGGCATTGAAACGAAATCAAAACAAACATTAAAACTTTTTGATCATGTATTAATTTAACGCGACATATAATACACTACCCTCCAAGATGAACTTTTGAAATAAATCATCTTCCGATCCGAACGGGATAGCGCATTTATTCAACACTTATTTCAGTTCCGTCTATTCTATAAATAAAAATTTGAACCCGTCATTGATAGATACAGTTTCGAGAAATTCCATCAATCCATTCGCAATATCTTCTAATGAGATCAAGGAAGCTATTGGGAATTTGAAGCCTACGTCCACCTTAGGGTCGGATGGTATTCCATCCATTATTATTAAAAACTGTGCTGTACCTTTGATAAATCCATTGTGTTGTTTATTTAATGCTTCATTGAACAACGGCGTTTTTCCATCAAGCTGGAAAGAAATTTTTATTACTCATATTTATAAAAGTGGTGACATCAGCGATGTGGAGAACTATCGTCCAGTAGCTGTGATCAGTTGCATTCCGAAGCTGTTTGACTTTATCGTTGCAAATAAGTTATATGATGTTCTTTCCAAGCACATAATTGACAATCAACATGGTTTTATCAGAGGGAAGTCAACAGTCACCAACTTATTACTATTTTTCGATTTCGTTTCAAATGTTTTATCAAGCAACTCTCAAGTAGATACCATATATTTAGATTTTTCAAAAGCCTTTGATACTATAAATCATTCTATCTTATTGGGCGAACTTATTGATATTGGTTTTCCTGGCTCATTTTTGCGTTGACTTCAATCCTATTTATCTAATAGCACTCAAAAAGTAAAAATCAAGAACGGAATTTCAACATCCTCTTACGTTCATTCGGGTGTACGTCATTGTTCACATCTAGGTCCAATTCTGTTCAATATTTATATAAATGATATCAGTAATACGTTTTTCAAAGCTCTTGATTTTTGCCGATGACGTAAAACTTTTTTCGAGAATTTCATTACCGATGGATCCGTCAAAATTACAGATCGACTTAGATTCGATCGGAATGTGGACTGAACAAAATGCGCTTAACTTAAACATTATGAAATGTAACCATATGAGTTTTAGTCGTTGTTCTAATAAATTTGAATTCGCATATAAGTGCAAAAATCAAGTTTTATTCAGAGTAGATGAACAGATTGATCTGGGGGTGGTATTTCAAGATAACCTTTGTTTTACGGAACACATACTGCAGTCCTGCTCAAAGGCGGTTAGGATGTTGGGATTTATTCAAAGGACAACCAAGGAATTTAAAGATCCTGAGGCAATCGCGTACCTTATTCGCTCTTTAGTTATTCCACACCTTATTTATGCCTCTCCTATCTGGTCTCCTTATATTCAAATTAAGTCGTTACGTCGCTTAAGTACCGACCGCTAAGTCGCTTCATTCTTATCGTGATGTTTCTAGTCTTTACCGTATTCTGAAATATTCTTCTTGCACTGGTATTTTGGAGCTATTTCCGTTGGACCTTTACAAAGAGAGAGAGAGAGAGAGAGAGAGAGAGAGAGAGAGAGAGAGAGAGAGAGAGAGAGAGAGAGAGAGAGAGAAGAATAAAGTTGGGGATTTTCAACCTGTAAGTAAAACATACATAATTGTATAAACTCCTTTCTAATATTACATGTTGCATTTTTATTGCGGCCCTAGTCTCATTCCAATGGCGCCAACGTGAAAAACTCACATAAATTAAACATAAGTAAAACGAAAATTGTGACACATACATACACATTACACAAATAATAATAATACATTAGACCAATAAAACAACGGGCGTACACACTATCACCAATCAATAACAAATAAATACACGAACAAGTAGAGGAAATGCTAGAAAACAATAGCAAACACCTAACCGCTTTCATAGTACCAGGAAAAGGACTTTACCAATTCAAACGAATGCCATACGGATTAACAAACGCACCAGCCACATTCCAAAGATTACTAGACAAAATAATAGGACACGACGAAAATCCTCACATATTCGCTTGCTTAGACGACATTATAATTGTATCAGAAACATTTGAAAAACATAAACAACTACTAACAAAAACACTAAATACAATAAAAGATGCAGGTTTAATTCTAAACACGGAAAAATGTGAATTTGGCGTAAGCCAAGTAGAATATTTAGGTTACATAGTAAATAAACATGGATTACAGATTAATCCAGAAAAAACAGAGGCAATACATAACTACCCAATCCACAAAACACAAAATACTCCTGAATAGACTCCACTTAGTTTACACCATCAAGAATTTAAAAAATCTACCGGGGTATCTTTTTAACACAACTATAGGGTCCACGTTTCAAATACGTTTTAGCGCATTTGCAACCCGATATGGGGGTGAAAACACGAATTTAAAAAAAATATACCTGAGAAAGAAAAACAGTTTTTTAAATTATTTTGCAAAAAACACATAAACATTGCAAATATAGGCAAATTTCAATCATTGAAAAGGGTGTAACTGTCTTTTAGATTTTTTTATTAATTTTAGTGAGACGTCTATACGTCACACTACAAAAGAAGTCAGTCTTTTGCCAACAGTTACAACAGTCGCGCACCTTCAATAAAAATGCACGGCGAGCAAATTTCGAGTTAGGAGTAATGTGTTCCAATATTAACGAAAACAGTTATCCCAAACCAAACTTGCCAATACCCGGGACGACTACTAATATGTCTTAACAAAAACAATCCTTAAAATGAGATACGAGATAACTTTAAGAGGGGGAGAAGATTAAAATGAAATATATAAAATATGGTTTAAGATAAATAGGTTTATTCATATAAAAGGTATTTATTGCCCGAGAGATATGAGAAGCCGGGACAGAGCCGGTACTTACAAAATTTGGTGCTTCGTACACGCTTCGAAAAAGGCTCTGTCTCAACCAATAGTGGACGTCGCTTGCCCTGTCCGTTCGTCGAAATTTCGAAAGGTCGCACAATAAGATGGACGTCGGTTGTTCACAAATATTACACAAATACGGCCGTCCAAATTACAATCTAATACAGACGACTTAACAAAAGAATTTCCGATCGGAAGCCAACAAAAATAAAGCACAATCCTTTCGCTTAACGCTCGCGGATCGAAGGTACGCAGAGATCTGACTTTTCGGTTACCGGCGAGTACCGTATTACTCTCCACAGGGTTGCCGGCTCTCGTCGTCTTGGCAGTCGGCTAGTTCTGAAATGTTACTAGCCATACAATTATTACACAATACGGAGCCACCGCCGGAGCCTGGGGAATAACGAAAATGCTTTTCCTATAACTGGGTATTAAAATAAAGATAAAACAGCATTTTCGTTACACCCCCCGCCCAGACGCTGGCTATCCGATGAGGGTACCAGCTCAGAAATCAGCACCCCAGTCTCAGGGATAATCGAATATAACCAAAATTTAAACAAAAAAGAAAATAAAATAACTTTATCACAGGTTTTCCAACAACACAATGAATTTTCATGCTATTATCTACGACTACGTGTGCTATAATGATGAGATGGGACACAAATGGAAGGAATTTGTCGTCCATATTATCTAGGACCTCCACGAGGACGTCTAACCACGGGATCGGGTATATTGACTTGATTAGACGGACTAGCAGAGACCTCTACGTTCGCTCCGCTCGCCATATTCGACCATGCAGGTCGCCTATCTATTCTATCGAGTCCGGCTTGTGTCGCATCACCTAACTTAATCTTTCTAGGCCTACTGCGAGGTCGTCGTTCGACCTCAGCGCCCCTATGGACGTCCGCATGTACAATGATTTGAGGCCTATCTACCACTTCTTGTTCAGGTTCAAGCAATGTTGATTGTTGATCGATGTCTTCTTCTTCTGCTAGATTTATCGAATCTTTTTCAATAAGCGTTGAATCTTCTAATGGTGGATCTTCTTCTTCGTGGTACGGCTTCAGTTGATTTACATGGCATTTACCGATACTTTTCCCGGATCCATCTCTTAATTCATAAACATTGGATCCTAATCATTTGGAAATTGTATACGGTCCTACAAATTTAGGAGCCAATTTTGCAGCAAATCCTTGGGCTGCCGATGATAAAACATAGTTTCTTTTAAGGACAGCGTCCCCTGTATTAAATTGGACGTCTCGTCTTCTCGCATCATAATAGTGCGCTTGACGTTCTTGAGCAGCTTCCACATTACGAGTTACCTCTTGATGTAGGGATCTCAAGGCTCTCAATCGTGTCATCCAATCTTGAACAGCCTGCTCCTCTTGGACTCGCTCAGCCGCTTGATCCAAATGACTTTTTGAATGATCCGGCGGAACCAATTGACGTCCATAATTCATCATCGCCGGACTCTCTTGCATAGAGTCGTGAATCGCTGAGTTGTAGGCAAAGACAAATTCCATAATATATTTGTCCCATTGACGATGATTCTCCTCGACAAAGGATATAATCATCCCTTTTAAAGTCCTATTAGTCCTTTCGACTGGATTGGCCTGAGGGTGATAAGGAGGACTCGTCGAGGGCTTAATTCCTCGCTGTCTTAAGTACCTATCGAGTAAGTTATTCTGGAAGGCTTTTCCATTATCTGTGAGGATGACCTCTGGCGTTCCGAAGCGAAAAACGATTCTTTCATTAAACGCCTTAATTACAGAGACCGCGTTCACTTTTCTAACAGGCACGCATTCTATCCAGCGTGTAAAGACATCTTGGAAGACTAATAAAAATTCTCGACCTTGAGAGCTTTTAGGGAACGGACCCATGGCATCCGCGGTAACAATTTTCCATGGTCCCGGAAATGGTCGACGACCCATTAACCCTGCTGGAGCGACCGGAGGAAGTTTCATTCGCTGACACACAGAACATCTCCGTACGTATTTTACAACATCTTTCCTCATAGTCGGCCAGAAATAATACCGAGCAAGCCGGTCATAAGTTTTACGGTTGCCGAGGTGACCAGCAGTAGGTACGTCGTGACTCTCCTGTAAAATCGCCTGCCTATTTTCTTCTGGGACGACTAACTTCCACGCATTCTCGTCGTCAATCAACGTATCTAATATGGGATCTGGACGGTAGACATATAGTTGACCACCAACGAGTTTCCAGTAGGGAAATTTGTATGGATCCTCTTCGAGTTGTCGACGTTTCTCCAGATACCATTCGTCCAAGACCTTGGGAGTCTCTTGCATTGAACTAATTTGGACTCCATCGTCCGTCTCATACATGCGCGACAGCGCGTCGGGTACGTGATGCAGGGAACCCTTCCGGTGTTTCACGCTATATTGATAACCCTGCAATTCTAGGGACCATCGAGCTAGTCTACCGTTGGGGGTTCGTAAATCACCGAGCCATTCGAGACTCTTATGGTCTGTGATTATCATAAAATGATAGCCCTCAACGTACTCTCGGAATTTACGTATGGCCCATAGAGCAGCCAAACACTCTCGTTCTGAAACTGAATAGTTTCGCTCGGCCGGGGTTAAGGTTCGACTTGCAAACGCGAGAACCCGTCTGTCTTCGTCGAACTGTTGACTCAACACCACTCCGAGACCCGTATCACTAGCGTCTGTCTCCAAAATATATTCTTTTGAGAAGTCAGGTCGGTGAAGAATAGGTGCTGTACTCAACAAATATTTGAGTCGTTCAAAAGCTTCTTGATGCGCTTCTCCCCAGATGTAGGGCTGGTCCTTCCGTGTTAATTGAGTGAGTGGCTCTGCAATAGTGGCAAAGTCACCCATAAACTTCCGGTACCATGACGTCATACCGATGAATCTTCTTAATTGCTTTAAGTTCTTCGGCGCTGGATACTCCACAATCGGTCTAATCTTCTCAGGATCGGGTCGGAAACCATCTTTATTGACTAAGACGCCTAAATATCTAACTTCTTCCTTACCAAAGACGCTCTTTTCCAAATTTATAGTTGGTCCTGCGTCTTTAATTTTGTTTAGGACATACTCTACCCACTTAAGGTGCTCCTCAAACGACTCAGTGACAATTATAATGTCGTCTAAATATGAGAAGGCGTAGGGCTCCAACTCGGGCCCAATCAGAGAATCAATCATCAGCTGAAAAGTAGCGGGGGCTCCATTCAATCGAAAGGGCATCCTACGGAACTGGAATAATCCTTTTCCGGCCACTGTGAATGCCGTGATTGGTTTGGATCGTCTATCCATCGGAATTTGATGATAGGCGCTCCCTAAATCCAGGGTTGTAATATACTTAGCGCCCTGTAATTTCCGCAAAATGGAATCCATGTAGGGTAGAGGGTAGGCGTCTGGCCTCGAGACGGCATTTACCTTACGATAGTCAACGCAGAATCGCCAACTACCGTCCTACTTCTTCACCATGACGACAGGACTCGACCATGGACTTGAAGATGGTTCAATAATGCCCTCATCTAACATATGTTGAACCTGTTGGTGCATGTCTTCCTCAATTTTCTTCGAGACCGGATAATACCGTTGTTTAATTGGTCGGGCACAACCTACATCTATCACGTGCTCAACTAAGTGAGTACATCCTATGTGAGGCGTATCCGTAGGAATAACCGATTGAACTACTCTCTGGAGACGTCTTTGTTGCTCGTCCGTCAACTTCCGTAGACCCGATGTCTCGTGGCTCTCTTCAAGAGGAAGGGAAACCATAGCGATCTCTACTGGAATTCTTTGTACATCTCCATTCAGTGTAATGTAATTCTGCCGAGGATGAAGGATTGCGTTGAATTTCCTGCTGAAGTCGGCGCCTAGCAAACATTCAGGCTCCAAATCTGGTATTAGTAAAACAGTCAGCCATTTCCCCTGGTTGCCAATCCTAAATGGTAGTCGAATTTGGCCGGTGATCGACACAGTTCTTCCATCAGCGACTTTAGCGCCACTACCTCGATATGGTTCTATGTGGAGACCAACATTATGGGCGAGTCGATGTGCGATACGCCCGATTACCGTACGAGCCGCTCCTGGATCAAACAGAACTTTCAGTCTGTGACCATGGACAGTCCCAGTTACCCACCATCGAGTACTGCCTTCTTCCGTCGCCATGTGCACTTCTGACGGGTATTGAGCGGCTGCTCGGTTTAATGGTGAGGAGGTCTATATTCGAGAACCAGGGATAGGTGCGACCTCTCCTACGCATCCCTGATATCGTTTTCCCGACATCGAGGGCAATTATAGCTCTTGTATCCCAAGAGACCACACCGAAAACATTTTAATCCGGAAACTCCGGCGTTTGGATTATCCATCTTCTTGGCTCCGGGCGGAGTTTTATTTGCTGAGCCTTGGAATTTTCCTGGATCAGCAGTTGGGGCACCCCGAGATGCCTGCCCTGGTTTCTTCCTCCATTTAGGAACTTTTTGGCTCGGCGGGGATGTCCATTGGCCGGCATTCCCATAATATGGACGTCTGTCCTCGGCCACCCTGGTTGCCGACCTCTCTCGTTGAAGTGACGTTACTGCCTCCTTTATGTCCCTCACCGTAGTCGCCAATCTATCTTCCATTGACCCGATGAGTTTTGCACAGGTGTCCTTCACCATTTCCTGTACGTCCGACTCGGATAAGGCCGCTATTGAAGACGATTTGGTCTTCGGTACCTCTACTGCGGCGAAACCTATTTTCTTCTTTGGTTTCCCACGATAGGCTTCCGGACAGAACGACTGTTCTGATGCTGGTGGAGGTCTATAGGCCTGCCCACATTTCATAATTCGTTCGGCCTCCGTTGCATGGTGCAAGAGTTCGCCAAACGATCTGACTCTGTCTCGTTGTACATCGAGAACAAGATACCGCCATCTGTATGTCTGGCCGAAGATTTCGATGTAGCCGGTTCAGCTGCGCCTCGACTGACGGCTCCGGGACTAGCCTATGCAATAATGATTGCAGGCATATTAAGTATTCCTGGACTGATTCATCGGGACCTTGAGTCCTAGTGTGAACTTCCATCTCAAGCTGGCACTGCAAATTCCGATCACCTCCATACGTGGCGCGGGCTTCCTCACAGAACTGTGTCCAGGTATGCCAGTGGTGATAGGAAAACCTATACCATTGCAGGGCGACTCCTGTTAGCAGGTATGGTAAAGCATATAGCAGCTCTTCTTCCGAGATTTCTGCCATCCTGCTGCATTCCCGGAGTCGGGTCAAGAAGTCATTGATACTCTGGTCTTCGCGTCCTGCAAACGTCACGTTCCATCTTCTGACCACTTCGCACAGATCTCTGCTCCGGAGGGTTCGATTTAGCCGACTATTATTTTCCCGTTGGCTATTGAGTCGGCTAACAATTTCGTTCACCAAACTTGAACGATCTCCCCCCTCCTTAGGGGCACCCTGACAGGGTAAACCTAAAGTCTGACCCTCTGGAGATAGCGCCCCCCCCCCGACCGATCTCCATGACGTGGTCGACTTTGCTATGGCACATGTTGACCTTCCTCCATTGCTTGTATTTCATCCGGGGGTGAAGGATAGTTAATGTCAAACGTGTTACGGAAAGTAACTTTTTCTGTCCTGGCCGCCTGGCCAAATGTGGTACTATGCGCCCTATCTGACCATCCATTTTTCAATTGTTGGACGACTAATTGGCTGACTCGTTGTACTAATTCATTCAGATCGGCTTCATTCTGACTTAAATTAGTCTCTTGTACGGAACTCTGATCTGATTGGTTTCCATCTTGTCCCCTTGTTGGGTTATTTATATTTTCTCCAATATTATTAATCGACAACAAATCTTGTTCTCGATGTACTTGAGCCTGAACTCTAATTCTATCCCTATTTTGGGGCTCTTCAATAAACCCTACAAAAGATTCTAATAAGGCATCGCGACGCGACCTAGACTCTACTTCACTTTCCTCTACATTAGCTTGTATAAAGTCTGCCGCAGTATAATTACCTTCAAGTTGATCTAAAAGACGACTGACCCGAATAAATGGTCGACCAGATCTATTTAACTCGAGACGCTGTAATGCCTCATCCAATTCTTGGGTCGACAAATGGAAAACCCATTCATCTAACTCACGATAATCGTCTTGGCTCATTTTTCTTTTCTGAATTGTATTGTCACTTAATTCAGTAAATAAATAAATTACGATTACACCAACACACACGCCTATCGTGAATATGATGAATTCTTCCATTTATTTATTTCACGTCAGTGAATAAAATTAAAATTAAAACTTTAATTAAAAAAAAAATAAAAAATTAAGTTATTAGACGTCCAATTAATTTTTAAAAAATTTCAATTTAATTAATATTGACTCGACGTCAGGTGTAATAAAAATACACAATTGCACTTTACATTTAAATAAATTATTGAGACATATCCACAAATATACATTTTAGGTTAATTAACGCCTTTATTAACTTAAAATAAAATAAAAGTCTTCAAAAATATTTACGTCTTAATCCATAAAATAATTTAAAAGTCACAATTTTGATTAATTAATTTGACGTCTTATCCTTCAAATTTGATAATACGCTCTCAAACCTTTTTTTTTAACTCCGTCTAGTAAATGGATGACTTAAACCTTACTTCTTGTTTTTAAAGACTGTAATACGTTCGTTAAAATCACGTTATTAATTTAAAATTTCAACTTTTAATAATTTAATTTAGTCGGTCTTATATGGATCTACTGCAATAATGGCATTATATCCTAAGACCAACACACCTGTCAACCATTTACTAAACTATAGACGACCTAACCTACAATTAACTTTCAATTTGATCGACTTAGTTTTTCGCTTTTATTTCGTCGCTTTGAAATATACTATTCAGCCCAATCGAGTCAATACCATAAATCCGTACATATGTTTTAATTCGTATTAAATAAAATAAATTTCTCAATAAAATTTTAATGACCTTAAACTATACGGTCGCCTACTATGATCAAGTACCCATGTAACACAACCTAAACCTTAAACGACCAATAATTCCAATATTTATAAAATTTTGTTAATAAATAACATATACCCTCTTTATAAGACAACACAAAACGTCATAAACCAATAACATACTCTTTTATCTTGTCTTGTAGTAACATTTACAAAACAAAGCCTATTGTTGGTCTCATATTTTTGTATGTAAAGACGTCTATCCAATTATAAATCGTATTCTAATTTTATTAATTAATATTTAACACACTTATATGAATTAATTAGACGCTAACTGTCAATTTTGTATTAGACGTCTATTATATTTCTGTTTGATCAAATATTGTTTTATATGCCTATATAACGACTATTCAATTTTAAAATAACTTTTATTTATTACAACTATTCACTAATATATGTCTGACCCACTTGTATACATTGGTCAGATACTAACTGTATATTTAAACTTAGTCGTTTATCATATTTAGTAATCATAGACTATTATTTTCAAAAATTCAAAGTCTACGTTATTTCACTAAGAACAATATATATTATATTTCATTATTAAACGATTTCAATAATTTAATGATAACTGTCTGACCTATTTATATTCATTAGTCAGATGCTAATTATCTATTTAATTTTAGTCGTCTATTTCATTTATTATTATGACTATTATTTTTTATAATTCAAACTTGACGTTATTTGAATAAAAACTATGTAAGCTATTATAATATCTCATTATTTTCTCTTATTGTTCAAATACCTATTATGAAATTCAAAAGGTTATTACTTGTTATTGTTTATCTTTATTATGTGGATAGATTTTCAAAATTTGTCGATTAATTAGCAACGACAAAATTCTTTTCCTTTATTGTAAATATTCACACCTTTTTTGTTCATTAATTTCTTACTTTTAAAACCATTAACATTACCAATTATTTAAAATTTCCTAAACGTCAAGTCAAACATTAAAATAATGTCACTTTTCACCTTTCAGTCGACTAACTACCTCAATACGTCGACTCTATCTATTAATTTTTCTAATACAGTTGACTTGTTATACTATTTGTCGAATTTAATTAATATTTAAACAAAAATAGTCGATTTTATTTAATTTAATAGTAACTTAGTCGACTTTACCAAAATATATACTATGTCGACTGGTTACCTATTTCCTGTCTTTCCTTTATATATAATATTTTGACTCGTATAACTGTCGCAAAGTTTACATATACCAACACATACACAAAGCATATATTTCTTCTTAATTCTACTAATTGACCAATCAGGTCAATTTTGTTCGGGCGCCATTTTGTAACTGTCTTTTAGATTTTTTTATTAATTTTAGTGAGCCGTCTATACGTCACACTACAAAAGAAGTCAGTCTTGTGCCAACAGTTACAACAGTCGCGCACCTTCAATAAAAATGCACGGCGAGCAAATTTCGAGTTAGGAGTAATGTGTTCCATTATTAACGAAAACAGTTATCCCAAACCAAACTTGCCAATACCCGGGACGACTACTAATATGTCTTAACAAAAACAATCCTTAAAATGAGATACGAGATAACTTTAAGAGGGGGAGAAGATTAAAATGAAATATATAAAATATGGTTTAAGATAAATAGGTTTATTCATATAAAAGATATTTATTGCCCGAGAGATATGAGAAGCCGGGACAGAGCCGGTACTTACAAAATTTGGTGCTTCGTACACGCTTCGAAAAAGGCTCTGTCTCAACCAATAGTGGACGTCGCTTGCCCTGTCCGTTCGTCCAAATTTCGAAAGGTCGCACAATAAGATGGACGTCGGTTGTTCACAAATATTACACAAATACGGCCGTCCAAATTACAATCTAATACAGACGACTTAACAAAAGAATTTCCGATCGGAAGCCAACAAAAATAAAGCACAATCCTTTCGCTTAACGCTCGCGGATCGAAGGTACGCAGAGATCTTACTTTTCGGTTACCGGCGAGTACCGTATTACTCTCCACAGGGTTGCCGGCTCTCGTCGTCTTGGCAGTCGGCTAGTTCTGAAATGTTACTAGCCATACAATTATTACACAATACGGAGCCACCGCCGGAGCCTGGGGAATAACGAAAATGCTTTTCCTATAACCGGGTATTAAAATAAAGATAAAACAGCATTTTCGTTACAAGGGCGACCTTGAAAATAGTAAGATATGTACCTTTCCATGTTTTATAATTTTTCTTTCCATACGAAATATTCGATGAAAAATGAGGAGAGAAAAAATATGTCATTACAGACGATGGGTTGATGTCCAAAGGAGGCCTGTAAGGTTCTGGTAATGCGACCTCTCGAATAGAAATTGGAAGAATCTGATAGCAGAAAAGTAGCACGATTAATTGTCAGCGTGATGCTTCTGAATAAATAATCACATATGAAACAAAAATTAATATACACTACAATTATAGGTCATTGCATGGATATATTTTTTTTGACATTAATTTACACTGTTACAGAGAGACACTAATCACCAGCACAATCACTATCACGAATTGTCATTATTCCAATAAACAAAAACGGCATAAATTACGCGAATAAAATATCGATGTCTGACAGGTCAAAATTGAATACACGTTAAGTTAATAAAACATATATGTCAGACAAGTCACTACACGGATATAAATTACGCGGATTAAAATCATGTCATATAGGTAAACAATTTCTTATAGAGATGGACTACACTGGAAACATACATACATACATACATAATTTATCGGACGACGGAGAGAAGGCGCATTTTTAGTCTTCGTTCTTCCTCCTCTTCGATTTTATATTTTTATTGGCGGTGGTCCGTCCTCAGCAGCATTGGATCTCACCACTGGTCGATCAGATATGACGTTGCAGGTGAGCCGTCCTCGGGCGCCCTGGACTCTGCTGTTCAAATATTCCCATGGGAGGACAGCGCTCACCTCAAGACTTCGACCAGTGGATCGAAGTCATAGTAATTCCTCCTTTATTAGTTGACGACGAATTCCCGGTCATGGATTTCCTTAATTGTTCCAGAAGATGGAAGACGGATGAACTTTGAGATTTTGGAGAATTATATTTTCGACGGCCCGGGTCTCGTCGTCCAGGAACGGCCACCGGAGGTTTTTGCAAGAAGGGAAGGGCCCGTTTCGTCGTGGCTCTTTATATACGCCGTGTCATTTCCAATGGATTTTGAACTATCGGCTTTTTAGTCGGAATGTGGGGCGAACTGTCATCCTTTCAAAGGGTATTCGTGCACTTGAATTTGACAGGCCGCCCACTTATTTTGAATTTTGGTGGCACGCGCGGCTGATAGGTGAACCGACGCGTGCGCGGTATTCCGACTAGCCTCGTCATTCGGATCTTTTCGGCGCACTCCGACACCTCTCGAAGCGCGCCTCGTCTGTTCTCGGGCCTCTTCGTTTCCGCGGGTCTTTTCCCCCAATCATGTACGGGCAGGGTTCGTCCACAGTCACACTACTCTAGTCAATTCTAGTTGTTCCTAATAATCGTCCATCGCACGTGTAAGATGGACGATTTTTTCCGTGCCGGTCTTTTAATTTCACATTCGATCATTGGCACCTTCTCCCCGATACCTTCTCTCCGTTATTAATACGAACGTCGCGTTACACATAAAATATTATTTTTCTTCAAGGAGTATAAATTATATATGAAATAGTCGGGGATTTTTTCACTGTTGTGATGTTAAAACTAAAATACATGATTGCATAAAAGATCCAGAATTTTTATAAAGCATAGAAAAACAAATCATGTCGCTTAAATTATTTTTCTGTAGAAACATCACCTCAGGTGACGCCTGCGGACAAAGTATTGATGCCTCAGAACCCTAAGGAACGACAGATTCAAAATGAATACGATACAATGATTGAAATTACAAAAGACGTAGGTATGGCAAGTGGCATATTTGTGGTTGGTGGAACTAATACACTCGTGGTAAGTCTAATAAACTGAATATATTTAATCATATATGGTATAATATTATTATTGTACGTAACATGAGACATTGTCTGTCAATTCAGCCACCTGCAAATTCAAAAATTCACTTATTCCAAGAAAGTTGATATTAAACTTTAAATATAGCTTGACATGATTAGTTTTATTTGCCATAAGACGTTTGAAAATGGCGACAGAAAATACTGACAGAAAGGTGGGATATTATTGAAATTATTACAATAGTGTTAAAAAACGAGAAGAATGAGTTTCACACGTTCTTTTTTCTTTCGGCTAAATTACACATCTGTAGATGTACTTTCGAAATGAACAGCATGTGTATTTCGAAATTGAATATGTTGAATTCAGTATGGAAAATTTCCTTAAAAATTAAAATGTCAAGAACTTCATTGATTATATATTATAAATTTAATTTTTGTCACTATTAACAACAACGCTTAAATAAAAGCGTGTTCCCGAAATTATTATTGTACATTTTCTTGTTTTGGGATATTTTTGAAAAAGTAATTTTCAATCGAATCTGATACTCTTTAAGATTGACTACTCGTCGAACAAGTTTCCTGCATTGTCACTCCTGCGCTAGCGCGCACACATGCGTGCGCCCTCACGCACCCCCCCCCCCCCCCCACACACACACACACACACACATACATAATTTAAACCCAGATTTTCATTCATAAGGTGGAAAGCCTTGTTTTCGTCTATCCTCCTATTGAAAACCATTCCCATTACCACCATCGGAACGCCTCGACTGTAAAACCCATTAATCATTACGTCGATCATCGACTCTTTCATAAATGTTTATTTTTTTTGTACAATATCATGCAGGAAGGAAGATGAAGAAAGTACAGAAGATGTATGTATGAGGTATTTATTAAATTTTATTTTTCACATTCATATTCATACATTACATTAATTTTTTTGCATCGCTTTTAATTTGACAACTGATGCAGTCTTTAATCATAGACGGTTCACCATCTATCGTATCATAGCTTGATTCGAAATGTTTATAATATCGTCGACATTCACGTATTTCAAGATGCATTTGCATAGCAGGTGGTAAGCAGGTCTATGCTTCTTCATGCAGATGAAATCGATCGGTAGGCATTCTATATCTATTGTTTCCATCAATGCGAGACGTTTCACTTCGTAATAAATCCTTAATGAACGTTGAAGTGATGCAGGCTGTTCACGTAGATTTCCCAATACCCAATTTTTAATTATTTGTACATTTTCTTTAGTGCAAGTTCCATTAAGCGAATGATTTTCACACTTCCCCAACAATTCATATTGCTGCTGTTGCTTCAGTTTTTTCAGAGATGGGCAGTCCAAAACTTCGAGAGAAAGAACATTTCCAGCGTTTAATATATCTTCCAACCAACATTTTTTACCGATTCCTTTTACATAAATTTTGTTGGCACATTTAATGATATCCTCCAAAGTCTCGTTTATAGCATCAAAGAAACGTTACCAGATTGCCATGGTAAGCCGTAGTAATTATGCATTAACCAGTTATTCACTCTTTTAGAGTGTAACGGTAAACACACCCATTGATATGGTGGTTTAAACACACATGTCTCAATTTCACCGACGAAAATATTCATTATAGACATTTCCTTCGGTATGAAGCGATTACCAGGCCCGCGGAACCCCTGAACGTCTACAATATATTCCATTTCGTATGAATCTGATTCACTAGCGATTACAGTATAAACGCATTTTATTCATTTATTGACGCATGCGCAATAATGGCTACCATAAAAGTCAGCTATTACTACATCATAGTCGCTTCTCGGTGCCTGTGTGGAAATACATCGTAGACTAGGAAGCGTATTGTGAAAGTGAACGTAAAATTCTAATAATGACCTTTTCCTCCTATGTTCTGCTACCATCTCTCTCGCTCTCGCATACTCTTTGTTATATCCATCAACTTTAGCATTATACCGTTATCACGGTCATCGTCATCGCCGATTACCCGCCGATCATTTTCACCATATATTTTCCATGTATACAGGTTTAGACGCGTTTAAAGTCATTGCGCAATTTCATCAAAACATATACCAAGTGACACATTTTTTCTTTCCCAAATTTAGACAACCTCCGCCATAATAGAAAGGAGATGATCTCAGTTCCGTATTTTATCTAGGAATAACCTGGCGGGCCACCTGTAGGCTAACTCACCCCTTCGTTAACAAAGGTAGCATAAATAAATAAAAAAATAATTTATAATAATAATATTTAAATACTAATAAATTTCACATAATCCGAATAGCGTGTATTAAAATGTATAATATAGAAATGATGAAAAAGCTAGCAGTAATTAGAAAGAGAGGATGACACGCTTATTCCCTATGCATGTATCTATTCACGGTATTTACGTGTATTCATGACGTTTGAACCATAGCTATATGAGTTTGGACACGTGTATAATGTAATTAATCAGGTTCCTGACCGTTTTTTAATGTGTGTGTGCATAATTTACCACATCTTAAACATCGCCATACAAGTTTCGACCTGTTAATTACCCGTAGACTTTACTATACGGTAACAATGAATCTGACTTCCCACAAGTGACGAACACATACAAGTATCGACTTGCTTCTAATATAATTAATTAACCTTCATTTAATATTTTCCACTTTTAAAATTTCTGAGAATAAGAAGATCGAAATGACGATGTAAAAATCTAAGAGAGGCGTGTAAAATTCAACAGTTTCTTTCTATCTTTACGCACAGTTTTTTGTCTTTTAAGTAAAAATTTAAAGGAAATGATAATGCTGCCATCTTTTGGTATGTTTAAAGAGATTGCAGAATCTGCGTGTCGCAGAATGAAATATGCGGGTGCATCTGAAATGCATAGATTCATCGTATGCTGCCGGCCATCATACACTTGCTGATATGAGTGGCTATGCAGCGATTACAATTGAATATGAGGTTCTTGAAAATTGAATCTAGTTGACAATTAACCTTATTATCGCCATGCAAAAGAATATGAAAGTGAAATTGTTAAATATTACAGCGCATCTACTGCAAAGCGAAAGCAATCTCGCTATTTTTAAAATACCTACATTGCCATTACTAGACATCCCTCTGAAATTAACACTTTGCATAGTCTTTAATCATCGGCGGTTGTCTGTCTACGGTATCATCACTCGTTTCAAAATGTTTATGGACGACATTCACGTAAATCTGAATGCATTTACATTGTGAGAGGTAGGCATGATCATGCTTCTTCAATTTCACGTTCTGCAAACGTTGAGATGAAATCTATAGGTAGACACTCGATGTCTTTTGTTTCCATTAATGCAAGACGTTTCACTTCATAGAAAATTCTCATTGACCTTTGAAGAGATGCAGGATGGTCTTGAAGATTTTCCAGTATCCAATTTTTAAGCATTTCATCCTATGAGTTTCGGTAGAGATGGACGGGCCAATATATCTAGGTCAACAGCATTGTCGGCATCTAAAATTTCCTGCAACCTATATCTTTTTTTTTTGTTTGCGCCTTTTATGTATATCTTCTGAGCACATGTAACGATGTCTTCCAACGTTTCGTTAATTGCATCAAAGGTTATATCGCCCGATTCCAATCGTAGACCATGATAATTGTGCATTAACCAATTGTTTTACGTTCAAAACGTACTTTACTACATCACTGTCGGAAATATCCATAAGGCACATTTCCTTAGATATAAACTGATTACCAGATCCGGGGAATCGTTGCACGTCGGCAATATACTACATTTCTAGTACCTAATACTGATTTGCTTGTCCCCTTCATTAATTGACGCTTCATTCTCCCTCTCTCTCTCTATCTCTGTATCTCGCATTCTCGCACACTCTTTGCCACTTCCACATATGGCGTGGTGCCTCTAACTTATGGGTATACGTCGTACCTTTCTCTCTAGATCGTAGTATCTCTTCGTAAAATCCTATGAATCGGAAATCGAATCAGAGTGTAACGAAAACAGATAGTTTTCACGGTCACTAGATCGCTCTCGGTACCATTCGATGTTCCTCCTGAGATTAGGACAGATGGTACCATACGTGTCCATTGTCGATAGTTTGCGAGTTACGATACTCGGATGATGAAGAAGAAGTTAAACGCAATATTAAACCGTTTGAAGTACTAGCACCAGTATGATGGTCACCACACTTTTGCAATTGAAGAAATCTTTTCTACGATATTCGATCTCATTGAAATGTCCATAGACGTATGAATACAAGTTTCGATCCATTTATAATACAATTGAGCGTGCCAAAGATCTCTAAATTTTAAATAAAAAAATGTTCAATTATTAAGTTGACATCGTTTAAACAATTAATTTTTGTATGTATATTGAATCGCGAAGTACTGCACTCTAAAAACAAATACTTGAAATCATCACATCTTAAAGTCAGTCCATGCATAAATCTTACATGGTCTTAGTCATCTTATTTACACTACATCTTTCTTTCTGTCAATATAAAAACAAAACGAAAGTCGACAAAGTATTTATCATTATGATAATAACAAATTTGTTCACATAAGAACCGTGTATAATAGCCCACATAAGATGGCCTTATTCATAGCAAATGTGACTTTTGATCTTTATTCTTTAATATTGTCGATCATTCTCTCTCTCTCTCTCTCTCTCTGTCTCTCTCTCTCCCACATTAGCTACGCATTTCTTAAATCTATCTGTATCGTCTAATCACTGCACGAAACGTTGTTATATTTGACAGATTTTTGTTACTTCCACATTGTAATCGTAATTAGTTAACTAAGTCATGCACGTACAAATACTATTGTTATAGCGATTTTGTTAAATGTATTGGCAGAAGGAGACTTTACTCCTATCCATCACACCCAGTGTAATAAAAAAAGACACAAGTCATTATATCAATAAATAATTTTCATAGTAATAAATTAACCTTTAAGAACTTATGTTTTGACACCATGCACTAAAATTTCATATTATTATTATTGATATTGAATCGTTTATAGAACTGATGTTTTCACACATTATCACTTAAAAAGGCTGCTACAGTATATGAAATAAAAGATCAAACAAAAATTCAACATGAAGACATGCATAAATTAATTCTATTAAAATGTGCATATGTGATTCCGTAAAACATTAGTCATTTTGAAAGGAAAAGTGAAAAATTTTCAATTATCTGTCTGTAAAGCTTATATAGTTGGTGCAATTTAATATAATGGTACAATTTAATATATACGATCATTATACAATTTAACTAAACAAGCTTAATTGCGGTGTTCTTTATCAATGATTATCTACTTTTCGTATAGGCATTAAATGTGGAATCGTTCATCTTTGCAGTCCCATGCACACATATTGCTGTTCCCTCTCTCTCTCTCCCTCTCTCTTGCAACAAGCTATAAATAACAGCATTCGGTTTATATTCGATTTACGCAGATCAGAACACATATCACCATACCGGCTAAAGTTAAACTGGCTAACTGTTAGAAGCAGACGTAATTATTTCTTAGGAATATTTATCTATAAGGTGGTTCATGGATTAGCTCCACAATACATTTTAGACCAATTGACATATATATCTGACATGCCCGAATTACGTCGATCGGCTCGTTGCACATCTCGAGAGACATTCGTTGTTCCACTATGTCGGACGACGGCACTTAAAAACTCGTTTTCGGTTTCTGCAGCGTATTTTTGGAATAATTTGCCGTATGTGATAACTTCTGCTACTTCACTAGCGATTTTTAGAAATAAATTATACACTTATCTGTATTCCAATGACATATCCGTGACAACGCTTACACCACGCGCTAGATTGTAAAACACTCAAATATATACATATCACGCACACTGAGAGAGAATTTAGCTATTTGTCATTAATGCAGTTTAAATATTTATACAACTTACTAAGGTCTTCGGTTTTAGTTTTTAGTTTTAATTTTTAGTATATAAGTCACAATGTATTTTCTTTTGCATATCTACCCTTTGGGTCAGTCCCAGGGTGTAAATGAATAAATCTAATCTAATCTAATCTCCCCCTCTCCCTTTCCTCCCTCAATAAAACTTCAATTTTATATGTATTCCATGACGTCATCCATCATTTTCAATTTAACATTCGGGTTTGTCAACACGTAAATTCATTATTGCACTTTTATTTAAATCTGTCGGCATTTATTTAATATTTCTACGCATTTGAACATTACATCCAGTTACTATAGAAACTTCCATAATAAGGCTTGAATTTTATGTTAAACTTAATGATGCAATTTGTCTTGAGTCTGCATTCAATATTTTTCTTCAAAATATGCAATCTGCAATATTTTACTATACGGTAGTTCATCTTAAGTAAGAACACTTCTAATTATACTTTTATTTATAATTTTGAATATTAAGCTATCTACGTTATGATATGCATTGTGAACGTTTGTTACCATTGCGAGATGTATTTTTGTTGTTTCCGTAAAATTTACTTCACCTTGGTTCTTCATCTTAATGTGGTCTTAAAAAAGGTCACCTACTTTATCAATGATTATCTACTTTTCGTATAAGCATTAAATGTGGAATCGTTCATCATTGCAGTCCCATGCACACATATTGCTGTTCCCTCTCTCTCTCCCCCTCGCCCTTTCTCGCTTTTCCTCTCTCAATCATCAATTGAACAACCGATAAAAATCATAATATTTAAGCATAATTTCACAATCGTGTCAGCAAACGTGCAGAAATTTATGATACCTTTTGTGTGTGAGAGGGCAATAGTGTAAGTGTCAAATAAATGATGTATGTATTACACAGTAATTGACCAAATCACACAATCCCTATCAGGACGGGCAACCGCAAAATAACCGAAAAAAAATAACCGGTCGAAAACCGCCAAAAAATAACCGTTGTACAACCCTAATTACCACAAAAAAACTGGACTACATCTGCGGACTCTTCAAGTGCGCAGAACGGTTGTTTTGAGCAAAATTACCGCAGAATGACCGATGAAAAACCGGACTTCCAAAGCGTCGGTCGATCGATTCTCGCAAAATTACCGCAGAATAACCGATAAAAAATCCGTAGTACCATAGGGTGGATCGGTCGTTTCTCTCAAAAATACCGAAGAATAACCGATGAAATAAGTTTGTTCCAGAAAGACGACCGGTCGTTTCTTACAAAATTACCGAAGAATAACCGATGAAAAACCGCTGTTCAAGAGCGGCGGACAGTCGTTTCGGATCAAAATTACCGCAGAATAACCGCTGAAAACCCGCTCTTCAAGAGAATATAATAGTTAATAATTATTTGCAATAACATGTATACATGAGGTTTTTATTTACTTATTTTGTCATTTTGCGAGAAACGACCGGTCGGCGATCTTGATTAACAGATTTTTAGCGGTTATTCAGCGGTAATTTCGACACGATACGTCCCGACGAACAGCACCCTTCATTCAAATAGAGTTTTCTCAGCCAGCGCTAGGTGGCGTCGAAATCCTCTAGCAAAGTAGCGCCGTAATTCGTATAATAAGCCTGACCGTTCGGGTTTTCACCATGCACGTTTGAGAATTCTCTCATCGTTGTACCTACATACACATTTACTACAGTGACTGAGCAGTTTTGTTAGATCTATAAATAGATGATTATAGATATGCATAACAAAACAGAAAATAAGTAAATAAAAACCTCATATGTACATGTTATTGCAAATAATTATTAACTATTATATTCTCTTAAAGAACGGTTTTTCATCGGCTATTCTGCGGTAATTTTGGTCCGAAACGACCGGCCGCCGCTCTTGAACAGCGGTTTTTTTACCGTGCTGTTTTTTTACGTGCGGAATATTGTGCGGTAATTTTACGACAGAATTAACCGGTCGACGCTCATGTACGACAGGTTTTATCGGTGATTCTGCGGTAATTTTGTAAGAAACGACCGGTTGTCCCTCTGGAACAACGGTATTTCATCGGATATTCTTCGGTAATTTTGAGAGAAACGAATGGTCGGCGCTATGGTACAGCGGTTTTTTATCGGTTGTTTCACGGTAATTTTGAGAGAAACGGCCGATCCATCCTATGGTACTACGGTTTTTTTATGGGTTATTCTGAGGTAATTTTGCGAGAAATAACTGATCAACGCTCTGGAAGAACGGTTTTTCATCGGTTATTCTGCTGTGATTTTGGGAGAAACGACCGGTTGACGCTCTAGAAGAGCGGTTTTTAATCGGTTATTTACGATAAATTTCGCTAGAAACATCCGGTCGATGCTCTTGAAGAACGGTTTTTCATCGGTTATTCTGCGGTAATTTCGCAAGAATCGACCGATCGACGTTTTGGAAGAGCGGTTTTTCGTCGGTTATTTTGCGGTAATTTGGCTGGAAACGACCGGTCCACGCTCTTGAAGATCGGTTTTTTATCGGTTATTCTGTAGTTATTTTAAGAATACTGACCATATGCTTTTCCCTCGTAGTCCGGTTTTTTGCGGTAATTATGGTTGTACAACGGTCATTTTTTGGCTGTTTTCGACCGGTTATTTTTTTCGGTTAAATAGCCGTTAAAGTACGAGCGCCCGTCCTGATAGGATTGCCGGAAACAAATAAAAGAACCTAGTCTTCGACGGCCGAAATAACAGAAATTATGTCCTTTGATTGTCAGTCTTAATTATTATGAAGGCGCTCGTTAATATCTGGAGTAGCTGTAATTTTAATCTGTAAAATATGAATATTACACGATTACGCCATAGTCGAAAGGTATGTGCAATGGAAATATTGAAACTACAGTACCGTTCAAAAAGTATAAGCTCACCCTTGCGGAATTTTTGCTAAATTAAAATGTTGATATCTCATCGCGATGTCAACGTACGGGAAAAATAAAAAAAGGGAATTAAAGAGGAGACTTTCAGTTTCTCAGTCCTGGTAGTTTCATTTCAATATATATATTTCTCTACGAACTATGCTTGATTTACTAAAGTCATTTTTTCGTATTATTTTTTTCTTTTTCAATCCGCTCCCATTTTTTTTAAATGATTGCAGGATAAATGTACAACATGTAATCGAAAGGTAATTCCTATAGCTTTAATTTGCCTCTTCGGGATTTTGTCTAATATTTCTTTACAAATACTTATTCAATTTTGAACAAATTAATGTGATTTTTTTTAGTCTGCTATATCTCGGAAAATTAATGTGATATAAAAAATGTTTAAGAAACCAAAAGTTTCATTTTTTGATTATCTATTGGCTGAAATTATTTCAAATTTTTAGAAGGAAATTTTTTTTTTTCCGTATTTTGTCGACTTCAACATTTGTTGTGTAACAATCATTTTCGGATGCAAAGTTGCATTTAAACTATGATCAAGTTTAAGATTATGTTTGTCTTTACTATTAGGATATTTCACGCAAAGCTTGTTTCGGTTTTTTTGCAGAAAGCAAAATTTAATAAATATGTACATATATACAGGGTGGCCGATTTATCTGAAGACATCGAAATATCTCGAGAACTATGCACAGAATCAAAAAAGTTGTCGGATAAAAGTTGTTCGACACGAAGGGGGGCATCCAGTAATAATGAAATTTACCCCCTCCCCCATCCCCTGGGGGTGGAGTGGGGGCAAAAACAATAAAACTTAAATAGGAACCCCCAGTTTTTATTGCAGATTTGGATTCTCCAATATTGACAATTTTCGCCCGCGTAGCGGATATGGAATACGGTCATTCTAACAAAGCCGGGAAAAAATACATTTAGCGTTACCCAGGAACAACGACGTGGACGTAGTATTTTTCTGTTCCCTTTGGGGTGCTTGTTTTACGTGAGTCCTCTTGCCTCTCACTGTCTCACTGTTCACTTACTTGAGTAAGTGTTCGAAATGTTGACCTTCCACTTCAATGCATTTATTTATTCTTTCTTCAAATGACTTTATACATGATAGAATCATATCTGCAGAAATTTCGGCGCAAGCAGTTCTTATGCGTTCCACCATGTTTTCACGAGTCGTTGGTACTTGTTCATAAACCTTACCTTTTAGGTAACCCCATAGGAAGAAATCCAGAGATGTTAGATCAGGTGACCTCCCAGGCCAATTAATGGGGCCACCTCTATCAATCCACCTACCATTGTAATCACGGTCTAGTATTTCCCTTGCTACTCTTGAAAAATGTGCTGGGCAACCATCATGCTGAAACCACATTGTCCGTCGGACGTCCATAGCAACATCCTCAAGTAGTAATGGTACTTCTTGTTCTAGGAAATCTCGATATTTTGTTCCTTTCAAATTACCTTCAATGAAATAAGGACCAATGAGTTTATTTCTTATGATTCCACACCAAACGTTCACCGACCAAGGACGTTGATGATTAACTTGTCGTAACCAATGGGGATTTTCTATGCTCCAATAATGCATATTATGCCTATTGACGCCACCACGGTTCGTGAATGTAGATTCATCTGAAAATAATACAATAGCAAAGAAATTGTGGTTCGTTTGCATTTTTTGAAATGCCCATTCACAAAACACCACGCGGTTATGAAAATCATCGCCATCTAGTTCCTGGTGCAGTGAAATGTGATATGGGTGAAACTTATGACGATGCAATATTCTTTGAATACTGTCTCTGGAAATGCCGGAATCGCGATGTAATTGTCGTGTGCTTACATGTGGATTTTGGTGAATAGCTGCTAGTACAGCTACTTCGTTAGCTTCTCCTGTAACTGTTACACTTCGCTTCCTTTTTTTCATTTGTACGCTGCCATCAGAGTGAAAGGCATTCACAACTTTGTAAAAAAAAGAACGCAGCGAGCATTATCTGGAAAACGCTCAGCATACAACGCAACAGCATCGTCAATATTCCTCTTACATTCACCATAAATAAGAATCATTTCGATTTTTTCGGGAACTGTAGCAGGATTCATTTTTAACTTGCAATTATATTTAAGCAATGAAGGGTAGACAAAAAATAGTCACGTAAACGGAAAGTTGTTATTCTAAAAGCAAAGTGACCTCCGACCGAATTACTACCAATACAATGGACTTCAAAAACAGTCTTACACTGAGAGACCGTGAATACTAAATTTTAATATGGGGATTAGAAAGTCGCGATATCCATTTACTTCCCTTCAGGAAAGTAGAGAAAAATGTAGGTGAACTGGTTATGTGTGACTCAACTTATGTATAAAATGATATGCTACTTTATTTTCGAGTTATGTCGCCCTCTAGCGTTATGTAACAGAACCGGCGCCGGTGATGGCCGAAATGCAAGCGGTGTACATGTATGAAACCACGTGAGTTCTCTCGGGGTCCGGTAGATGGCGACGAAATCCCAAAATGAAGTAAGAGTTTCGTTTTGTTTAATAGAAGCTGGTTTGACCGTCAATGCTCAGCTTATTTATTCTCATTTCAGAAAAAACATACAGAGAGAGAATGAATGAGCTGAGTGAAGGAACATGACGCGTTTTTTAATGGATTGCGTGATGTCCTCTTTTTGTTTATTAAATAATAAATTTAAAACCTAAAATGTAATTTTATTGAAGGTAGAAAACTTATTTATAAAATTGCTTCCATATTGTATGCACAATTTTTATGTAATCAGTTTTGATTTTTAATATGAAGAATATCAATTATTCATAATCTTAATTTTTCGAATGAACATTATTAAAATTTCATATTCAGAATAACAATTTTCGCAATTGATATTACTAAATTCTAATATTAGAATTTTTAATATTAAATTTTCATAAAGGGATCAAATTGTCCCTATTTGCCCCCTGGATGCCCCCCTTCGTGTCGAACAACTTTCATCCGACAACTTTTTTGATTCTGTGCATAGTTCTCGAGGTATTTCAATGTCTTCAGATAAATTTGGATTTTTATCGATTACAGCGCCACCTGTGAACCAAAATGCAATAGCTCCTAGGTCAAATTGGTATACTTTTTTCCGGAGAATCCAAATCTGCAATAAAAACTGGGGGTTCCTATTTAAGTTTTATTGTTTTTGCCCCCACTCCACCCCCAGGGGATGGGGGAGGGGGTAAGTTTAATTATCACTAGATGCCCCCCTTCGTGTCGAACAACTTTCATCCGACAACTTTTTTGATTCTGTGCATAGTTCTCGAGATATTTCGATGTCTTCAGATAAATCGGCCACCCTGTATACATGAATACAATTGTTGATACTTTCTACGATATATTTTAAAAAAAATGGGAGCGGATTGAAAAAGAAAAAATAATACGAAAAAATGACTTTATTAAATCGAGCATAGCTCATAGAGAAATGTATATATAGAAATGAAACCACCGCGAATGAGAAGCTGAAAGTCTCCTCTTTAATTCCCTTTTCTTATCGTTCCCTTACGCTAAGTTGGCGATGAGATATCAACATTTTAATTGAGCAAAAATTATGCAAGGGTGAGCTCATACTTTTGAGCGGTACTGTATATAAATGAAGTTAAGGAATATTAATAGTGAGAGGAATGTTAGCAGAGACGATACGAAATAAACTTATAAGATAAAAAAGCTAATGAGATATAAATGGAAAATTCAAAATAATTACAAATTTTGAAAGTGAGTATTACGATTGAGATGTATGATGTTCGGAGAATATTAGTGAGAGTATAATGTAATAGTGGAAAAGTAATAATGTGTATAAAATTATCATTAACTATTAGTAAGGGTTTAATTAATGTCTTGAGCGGCTAGAACGTAACTTTAAAAAATACATATGATTCGTATATTCTACTCGTTTAAGTATGCACAGTATGAAATAAGATAGTAGATAAGCATAAAGATACAATAAGCGAAGGTAACACACGACGCTTTGAAAGGTACATATTTAATATTGTGATATACTTACCGATCTATATTAAACAATATGTTTATTATGAATCTACTCGACAGTAAACTTATGACTTATAAAGAAGCATATTAATAACTGTAAATGCTTTTGCCAATAATTAACGAAATCTCATTGATAGGTGTGGGTAAGAAATTTCAGATACTAGCAATGGTGCTGATCTCAATTTCTTACTTTCGCACCTTTGGTCAAGATGAAATGAAAGAAGCATTATTATCATCAGTAACGTGAATGCATTCAGATTTAAGAAAATATACAACATATTGTACAGGTGTTTCAAAGCTCCGATGTACTATAGATGCCTATAAATTAATGACGGACAAGAGTCAATTTTGACGCACATTTTAGTCTAAACGTGATAATGAAAATACTGACATACAGACTGCACATATTGTAACGTACGTGTTACAATATGCAAAAATTATGTAATTGAAATTAATGATAGAGATACGTGTGTTAAATGATTCATTTAATTGCATATTCATACTTTAACACCAACAGTTCCAAAACACCGCAATTAAGCTCGTTTACTTAAATTGTATAATGATCGTATGTATTAAATTGTACCATTATTTACGAAAAAATCGTTGAATATTTACTCCCTTACATAAGAAAATATTCCATGATTATCGAAAGTGTGTTTCGACTGTCGAAAAGAAACGTGAAGTACGATAGAACTATATAAGCTTTACAGACAGATCATTGAGAATTTTTCACTTTTCCTTTCAAAATGACTAATGTTTTACGGAATCACATACGCACATTTAAATAGAATTAATCTATGCATGTCTTCACACTGAGAGCACGTTGGGAGAACTACTGCCCTCTGCCCGGTAATGCTGCGCACCGTCCTCGTTGGCTCTCCAGCCCGCTCAAGTTTGGGTGAGCAGCTAACCCAAAATGTCGGGCGAAAGGCGAACCCAAAGCGCGGGAAAACTGTTGACCCGAAGGATGGTTAGGTATAGCGCTTATGAGCCAGTGTTTACACATGTTCATTCTTATATTGAATGACGTAAACTATTGCAAAATACATGTACTAGCATTCACTTAAAATGAATTACATTGATATAAATGAATATTAGTAACAGCTTTTTTCTTCAGGATTGTCAAGATCGTATCTACAATATATACATCTATCGTAAAACTTAAATATGGAAACACGATCGTCCACATAAAATTTTACCCTTAATATTCTTTTTGTTACAGTGTGCGTAAAGTGCGATTTTACGCATTGGTCTACATTTTCAAACGCACTTTTCTCACACTGTAACAAAATATTGTTCGACACATGGGCATAAACTATTTTCTGCGAATGTGCGGGTTGTGGACCGAGCCGAAGGCGAGGGTCGCATGCACATTCGTCCAGAAAATACTTTTACACCCTTGTATCGAAAACTACTATTAGTAAATAATAAGCTTGAATGGAGTATAACATTATAAAGTAAAAAAATAAATGAATTACCTGTTTCTCTTTTGTAGATTATTCCTACTCCAACAAAATACACATAAATGTGCAAACTTATGTGTATATTTGCTTAATATATTTAATAATTATATTACTTTTATTTTACAATATGTACATTTAATATAGATAAGAAATATATTCGGAAGAATACGTTCAACCAACCAAAACTGCCATTATAACAAACTTTCTGTATAATCATTTGTAGAGTGTAATGGCTTTGAACATATTTTTCATAAATGTATGTGTATCAATTTGTTTGTTTTATATTATATTTTTAAAAAGTAAACAACGGAAAATATATATATTATAAATAAAACAAAAGAAACTGATACACATGTACCCTTATGTAAAATGCTTAAGCCATCATCGAACAGCCTCCGTAGATTAATTATTTTCTATAACGAAGGTTATATCATTGAGTAAGTTTATATTCTTTCATATATTTCTGATCTATCTAAATCTGTTTTCAACTCTTTATTAATATAGGTAATATAAAACAAATAAAGAACTGATACACATATACTTGTGAGAAATAGGTTCAAGAAAGGTACAGTCGATAAGTGATTGTTCATGAATTTTGTTATAATGGCTGTTTTCGCTAGTTGAAATTGTGTTCCTGCATATATTTCTTATCCATAGAGATATATTTTCATCTTTTTTTATTTATATAAAATATAAAACAAAAGGAACTGATATACACGTATCTGTATGCAAAATGTTTAAGCCACTTATCATCGAACAGCCTCCATAAATTAACTTTTTTATAACAAAGGGTTCTAGGAATAAACAGCCGGGGAAAAAAAAGACCCGGAAAAAAAGGCCAGGAAAAAAGAGCCATGGAAAAAAAAGCCTACACTGAAAAAAGTGGGAAGTAAAATTACATTTCAGTAATGTAATTATTTACAACGATTTTCGTGGTCAAATTACACATTTGTTGTAGTTCTCCAGCGATTTCTGAAGGTGTTTTACCACAAATAAAATAATATTACAATAAAACTGTAATTTTACAACAAGAATCATAGGACACAAAACCTGTGATAATTATGGTAATTTTTCATCAGAAACTGTAAAAAATGTTACATTGTTTGTGTAATTTTGCTTAGAAAATCACTGTACATTTACAAGCTCCACGGAAATTTTACACCGCTTTTCAAAGAAATTTTACATTGAACAGGTTATACTTTACCAGGTATCGGTAACTTTCCTGCGATTATCAGTGGTATTTTTGTGTCCTACGATTTTCGTGGTAAATTTACATCAACACTTTTTACAGTGTATGGAAAAAAAGTCTTGGAAAAAAACCCAATAAACTGACTTTTGTCCATGTTCATCTTTACAATAGATTGTCTTTAGTACCAACGAGCGGGAGAGCTTCAAACTTTTGTAATGGGGGCGCAGTGGTCCGCGCATGTGGTCATGCAGCCGATTTGTTTTGGGTGAGCAGCTCACCCAAATTCGAATATCAGCTGGCTCAAGCGAAGTCACGGAGTTTTCCTTTGACTAGTAGCGCTGCTGACGCTGTTGGGATAACTGTTTCCCCAACGTGCTCTCAGTGCATGTTGAATTTTTGTTTTGTCTTTCATTTCATATACGGTGTCAGTCTTTTTAAGTTATAATGTGGAAACATCAGTTCTATAAACGATTCAATAATAATAATAATATCAAATTTTAGTCCATGATGTAAAAACATAAGAAGTTTTTATTACCATGAAAATTATTTATTGATATAATGACTTGTGTCTTTTTCTATTACACTAGGTGTGATGGATAGGAGTAAAGACTCCTTATGCCAGTAAATTTAACAAAATACCTAGAACAATAGTATTCGTACGTGAATGACTTAGATAACTAATTACGATTACAATGTGGAAGTAACAAAAATCTTTCAAATATGACAACGTTTCGTGCAGTGTGATTATTCAAATCATTATTATAAACGGAATTAAATAGTCATGTCGGTTAGGCTACATATACAATTTCGAATCAAGAGGTATACCGTTAGTTAGTACTAAAATACATTTACGCTTGTACTTGTTGGGTTTTCAGCCATTTCAGAATGAATTTCATTCCATAGACGTGTGAATGTTACATCACAAGAATGTGCACAAGACTCGATTTTATGCACGGGTATTCGTATAGATGTAAGAAATGGGTAGCTAATGAGAGAGAGAGAGAACGAGAGAGAGAGAGAGAGAGAGAGAGAGAATGGTCGACAATATTAAAGAATAAAGTTAAAAAATCACATTCGCTATGAATAAGGAGATCTTTGTGGGCTATTATAGACGGTTCTAATGTGAACAAATTTGTTATTATCTTAATGATAAATACTTTGTCGTCTTTCGTTTTGTATTTACATTGCCACAAAGAAAGATGTAGTGTAGATAAGACGACTTAAACCATGTAAGATTTATCCATGGACTGACTTTAAGATCTGATGATTTTAAGTATTTGTTTTAGAGTGCAGTACATCGCGATTTAATATACATACAAAAATTAATTGTTTAAACGATGTCAAGTTAATGACTGAACATTTTTTATTTAAACTTTAGAGATCTTTGGCACGCTCAATTGTATTATAAATGGATCGAAACTTGTATTCATACGTCTATGTACATTTCAATGAGATCGAATATCGTAGAAAAGATTTCTTCAATTGTAAAAATGTTGTGACCATCATAATGGTGCTAGTATTTGAGACGATTTAATATTGCGTTTAACTTCTTCTTCATTATCTGAGTATCGTAACTCGCAAACCATCGACAATGGACACGTATGGGACCGTCTATCCTAATCTCAAGAGGAACATCGGATGATACCGAGAGGGATCTAGTGACCGTGAAAACTATCTGTTTTTGTTACACTCTGATTTGATTTCCGATTCATAAAATTTGACGAGGAGATACTACGATCTAGAGAGAAAGGTACGTCGTATACCCATAAGTTAGAGGTACCACGCCACACGTGGAAGTGGTAAAGAGTGTATGAGAAGGAGAGATACAGAGATAGAGAGAGTGAGAGAGAGAGAGAGTGAGAGAGAGAGAGAGTGAGAGAGAGAGAGAATGATGCGTCAATTAATGGAGGGGACAAGAAATCAGTATGAGGTACCAGAAATGTAGTATATTGCCCTCATGTAAGGATTCCCCCGATCTGGTAATCGGTTTATACCGAAGGAAATGTGCATTATGGATATTTCTGACAGTGATGTTGTAAAGTACGTTTTGAACGTAAAACCATTGGTTAATGCACAATTATCTTGGTCTACGATTGGAATCGGGCGATATAACCTTTGATGCAATTAACGAAAGGTTGGAAGACATCGTTACATGTGCTCAGAAGATATACATAAAAGGCGCAAACAAAAAAAAAAGATATAGGTTGCAGGAAATTTTAGATGCCGACAATGCTGTTGACCTAGATATATTGGCCCGTCCATCTCTACCGAAACTCATAGGATGAAATGCTTAAAAATTGGATACTGGAAAATCTTCAAGACCATCCTGCATCTCTTCAAAGGTCAATGAGAATTTTCTATGAATTGAAACGTCTTGCATTAATGGAAACAAAAGACATCGAGTGTCTACCTATAGATTTCATCTCAACGTTTGCAGAACGTGAAATTGAAGAAGCATGATCATGCCTACCTCTCACAATGTAAATGCGTTCAGATTTACGTGAATGTCGTCCATAAACATTTTGAAACGAGTGATGATACCGTAGACAGACAACCACCGATGATTAAAGACTATGCAAAGTGTTAATTTCAGAGGGAAGATGTCTAGTAATGGCAATGTAGGTATTTTAAAAATAGCGAGATTGCTTTCGCTTTGCAATAGATGCGCTGTAATATTTAACAATTTCACTTTCATATTCTTTTGCATGGCGATAATAAGGTTAATTGTCAACTAGATTCAATTTTCAAGAACCTCATATTCAATTGTAATCGCTGCATAGCCACTCATATCAGCAAGTGTATGATGGCCGGCAGCATACGATGAATCTATGCATTTCAGATGCACCCGCATATTTCATTCTGCGACACGCTGACTTTAAACACTGACTTTAAACGCGTCTGAACCTGTATACATCGAAAAATATGTGGTGAAAATGATCGGCGGGTAATCGGCGATGTCGATGACCGTGATAACAGTATAATGCTAAAGTTAATGGATCTAACAAAGAGTATGCGAGGGCGAGAGAGATGGTAGTAGAACAGAGAAGGAAAAGGCCATTATTACAATTTTACGTTCACTTTCACTATACGGTTCTTAGCCTACGAGGTATTTCCACACAGGCACCGTGAAGCGACTATGATGTGGCAATAGCTGACCTTTATGGTTGCCTTATGAGGTCATTAATGACGGTCAGATTTCCCAATCAAGAGAGTCTTGAATTAAGCCCGCGAATCAGTCCGCGACTCAGTCCGCGAATTAGTCCACGAATCAGTCCGCGAAGCAGTCTGCGAATCAGTCTGCGAAGCGGTTCGCCAATCTACCACCCACTCCACCCCGCCCGCTGCGACAGCACCGCGACTGTGGCGATGCCTGGCGGCGGCGGCGGGAACTTCGTGGGGACGGTCCTTCCTCTACTACTCTTTCATGTACATATATATAGATATATATATATATATATATATATATATATATATATATATATATATATATATATATATATAGGCAAATCCACAAAACTTTTAAACTGAGATGTAAATGAGAGAAAATGTAATTTATATTAGTAAGCCGTGTGGATATGGAACCGGGGATCTAGTCGGGGTCATGACCAGTGAGCCCCAGTACAAATTAGGGGCTAGTTAGGAAAACTACCCTGGCGAAAAAATCAGGATTGAAAAGGAATGACATTTATTCCGTCTTAGTCCGTTTCATGCCGTAATCTGTCCCCTATCCAACCCTGGCCATTCCTGTCGAATGTGTTTCGGAATGACTCAGGATTCGTTAGGATTGAACTCACGGAATGAAACGGATAGCAAATCGAGTGAGAATAACCGAAGACTCGTAAAAAGAAGAAATGTAGGAATGAAACGGATTGCAAATATGATTCGGAATGACTCAGGATTCGTTCGGATCAAAATCGAGGAATAGAACGGTTTACATTTGTGTCTCGGAATGACTGAGGATGAAAATGGATAGAATTTCCCGGTATGGTATGGCTTGGAATGGAACGACCCAGATTAAATTCGGATTAAACAGGGGACAGATTCCGGATAGTCTCGAATAGCACCGGTTTCGGTCGGATTAAATTCCTTTCCGGAACTTTCGCCAGGGTAGTCGTCTCCCGGTCAGAGGTATCACGGTGTATTAGTCGGGAGCTGGTTAGCCCCACTTATCCTAGTCGTGAATTGGCTAGCCCTGCTTATCCTAATCGGGATCTATTCAGGTTATAATTTATTTTAAACAAACGTTTTTTTTGTAATTTATTCAAGTTAATATGATTTTACATTTAAAAGAAATACAACAGGCATAATTTCAATACATATATAAATAATAATAATACAATTTGTATATAACTGAAGAATTTTATTTCTTGTTCGCTCTTTTTCTCTCACCTCCCCAATCTTTTGCATTAGATAGCACATTTCCTAGGGCAACGTCAAAAGTACTACGTCAGTAATCAATTGACCTGAAATAGAATCCGGGTGCGTTTGAGAAAGACAACCTTGAATAAAATAAGATAACGAATTTGTAGCCCAGAAATTCATAAATATAGTTTTATTGGTGAATAACTTGATATATTAAATTAAATTATCAGTCCATTATTTACTTAATAAGTAATCGTAAAATGCAGTGCCTTTTAATAGGGTTTTACACCCCATCTGTATATTGGATTGCCATTTCCTTTGATAAATACTTTTTTAATATATATGCGATTGATCTCGTGATAATATAGTTTCGATCGAAATATCTTGTCAGAGGCGTAACCTGAAAATTAAAAAAATTCAATAAAAATATTTGGTATGGAAATGAAATGAATACCTATTATTATTATTATATTATTATATTATAGAAAAAGAACCGACCAGAATTTCGTGAACACTCTCAATTTTTGAGCTCTTAAAATGATTTTTTAAATCTTCGGTTTATTGGAGCCAATGAAAAAACTTACAAACAACCTTATAAAGTACGGAAATAGAGACTGTTACTTTGCTCTATTTGTAGTGATGTGAGGAATTTTCCCAGTTGCTCGTGTGCTTTTCCAATTCTGATTGTAAATCCGTTGTGCCATCCTTCGACGCTGTTATTTGTTCTAGGTTCATTGTTTATGACACTTGAATAACAATTCCATAGTGGAATTGGAAATATTGCAACGTCACTCCCATTACGACGATGACTTCCGATCCATGTTGCTTCGAAATATTTTAAGAAGTCATCTAATATTTCAGCATTGTTTTTAAAATATCTTGATCGAGTCAGAGTTTTGTATACGACTTTCACTTTTTCAGGCGGTACGAAAGTCAATGTAATATGCATTTTTATGTGTAGCGAAAATTGGTCATCGGTATTAGTAGAATAGGTTGCCTTCTGGCCGGACACCCCCTCCCCCCTCCCCCTGGCGCGAGACATTGAGGCAGACAATGGTTTGTTATGAGGTCATTGACCCCTTAAGTTCGTCGACTGTTCCTGGCAATCCCCGCAGGGGACTTGTGGAAGAGAGCGGAGCGGGTTATCTCCGTCCACAATTTTTGTGGAAGAGTGAGGGGTCGAAGTACCCGAGCTCGAAGAGGAGCAATGCTTTTGAAAGATCCGCTTCTCTTAGCAAGTTTTGAGAATTGACGACCTCACGGACCCGATCGTTCGGCTGGTCTGTGCCGACGAATGCCTGATCGTGAAACGACTCGAGAGACCCACCGTACTGGGGAGCTAGGGTGCGGTGTCAAGCCCCTGCCGGCGGGTTCCACGCGGGGGAGCGCTACGGCGTGCCGTGTCCGTGCAGGCAGTAACCGCAGAAAGGGTTGGCCTCTAGCGGGCCGTCGCAACGTTAGAAAGGTTCTCTGAACCAACAGAAGCATCAAGGCAGGCAGCTTGTTGCTAATAAATGTGGTAGCTGACTTGTTGTATATCTTTTTTAAGTGTGCACAACCAGCGGTGCTGGCGCATCACTAAAATTTGGCCCCATTCCCCCGTGGGGGGGGGGGGGTGTCTTAAACCCGAAAGGGAGGCAATACACCTTAAATAAACAACACTCAAGTGTTCCTGGCAATGTGCAACCTTGAGGTAGGCCATGGTCTTCTGGCCAGACACCCCCTGAGAGGTTATTGACCCCGTCTGCAGACTCGGTAAGTTCGTTCTTGATGACCTTGATGTAGGTCGTGTTTTTTTTGTGACCTTGACCTGGTTCTTTGTTTTTATTTTTACCTACCTTCTCTTCCTTCAGCTATACCCGTGCCCCTTGATTCTGAAGACCTTGAGATAGATCATGGTTTTGTTGTTTCAAAAATGGATTTATCCTATTTACACGAGTGCAACGTGATTCTCTCTCTCTCTATCTCTCTCCCTCTCTCTCTCTCTCTCTCTCACTCACTCTCATTCTCTCTCTCTCTCTCTCTCTCTCTCTCTCACTCACTCTCACTCTCACTCTCTCTCCCAAGGACAAGTATTTTACAGGTGAGAATTGTATTTCTTATAAACTTTTATTATTATTATACCATGACCAGCTTAATACTCTGATCTACATATTTATAATCTAGCATTATATATATACACATTGTTATTAATTATGCTATAAATGTTTGTACCCGAACGGAAGCGAATATCTGTGCGATACATGTCGCCGTTTCTTTAATACAACTCGACACGTCTTTCTTTGTTCACGCGTAACAACATCGTGCGTTTCCATACGCCTCATTGCCCCGAATCGTACTTCTATACTTTTGTTACTATCGGTATCGTTCGTCTCGAGATCGTGTATCGTTTCGAAGTTTATCTTTTAAGCTTTTTTGAAATTTAACCGAATACCTTTTACCTTACATACATCAGTAGTTCCGTTTGGCGTTTCAACACGATACACGTAAAATTTTGGAACTCCCGATACAAATATTTCAATAAATGGTCCTTCACCGTAAGCTGACAATTCGTCCGTCATATCCCCAAGAAGATTACCTAATGGTGGTTCATACTGGTCTTTTGTTCCGTCGCGTACATAAATCACCGAATCCGTGTCATAATACAATACCCGACGATCGAGTTTTTCTTAATATGTTTATAGTTCTAGGTTTAGAAAAATTTACAAGTCATTACGAGGGCAAAAATGTTAATTTCATTGCATGCGTCTGATTAAGAAAAATTTACAAGGGATTACGAGGCCAGAAATGTAAATTTCACTGCATACGCTAGCATTCGAAAAATTTACACGGGGTTACGAGGATAGAAATGCAAAATTTCATTGCCTCCGTCTGCTTTAGAAAAATTGAGAAGGGATTACGAGGGCAAAAATCTAAAGTGTATAGCATACGCTAGCTTTAGAAAAATGTACAATATCATTACGAAGGCAAAAATGTATATTTCTTTGCCTACGCCTGCTTTAGGAAAATTGACAAGGGCTTATGAGGCTAAAATTGAAATGTCATTGTTTACACTAGCTTTAGGAACATTGACATGACATTACGAGGGCAAAAATGTAAATTTTAGAAAAATTTACAACTAACCTGTCATCAAAAGATTGCTTCCAACCTCCAGGATGACGAAGACGGAGGTATATTCTATCTTCTGGGATACCATTCTTCGATGCCTAGAACGCCCTAGCCTCTTTCTTTGTGGTTCACGGTCTGCTTCCTGGGTGCTGAAAACAGAAAGCACCCACAAAGAATCAAATTCTTTTTGCATTATACATTTTAATTAAATTTATTTTATACTAACCTGACGGGATTCCGCTTCCGCCAGTTCCCGATGTTTGCTCCGTTAGTTTCTTCCAATGCTTCGGAGAAACCATCCTCTGGAAGAAATCCTAACCATGGATGTCACCGGGACAGGGTATACAGACTCCATACTCGACGGTACCGGCGGAGGTTATCCAGCTGATTTACGTAGAGAGAGAAAGGAAGCGATATAGAAAGAAACAGGCAGATGTCACAGTGGCCTGCCTTTATGACACGGACGATCGACGTTCCTGCACTGCATATGCTATGTACGAGATCGACATATAGAAATCTCGAAACTGCTGTGGTGAACCGTATCGATATCGTTCCGTAGTGGACGTGGTTCTCCGGCTAAATGATCCGTTCTCTTTTAATCATGCCTGAGCCGTTGTATAGGCAGCTAATACTACGTTAGTACACGACATTTACAGGCCTGCGTATTTTCGCAAAACCCAGTTAACAAACATAGTGTTATCATTTAAGGGAATAAGTCGTGTTACGTTTTTGTCCTTGTCTGCGAAAATCCGTAACAAATCATCTCTCGTGTTTACGATTTCGGTTTATGGGAAATTTTCTCTTTGACCAAATTTCCCCCAAAACGAGTTAAGACATAGCTTGGAAACGGCTCGTAGACCCGGATTCTTATAAATTTTATCTTTGTCAAGAATTCCTTCTTCACGTTCGTATGTTTCGATGTAACGTTCCTTCGATGAATCATCAACACATTCACGGGGCCAACCACTGGCTTCTTGTTTTATTTTTAAGAATGTATCAATGTATTCATTGAAGAGGCCACCTTCACGTGTTTTTGGATCCTATTGTGTTATCTTCTATTGCAAAATTTCAAATATTTCGACAATACGATAACCCCTTTCGATCGATTTCTTCAATTCGTCCGAAACCCACGTACCAGTGAATTCGCGATCTTGTAGACAATCGTGCACAGACTGTGTTTCGCAACATACTCTGCGAAAAGTGGGAAAAGTAATCTCTCGTTCATCCGTACAGGAAGTATCGGATGATACAGATTTCGCGGCGGTAATACTTTACACCGTACAAGTCCTTCAACACCGTGCAATGTCATCTCGTTCATGTCTGTTATAGTTGAGCATTCTTCACCGACATAAATTGTCGGGTGACCGATTTGATAACGAACTGTCTTACAAATGTACGGGTATAATGAACGAACATCTACATATCGTATTTGCTCATTATTTCGTGCAGTGTAAAAGGTAGCCGTGTTTCCAGTTCGACCACCAAAGAATGCATCGCGCGATACTCTTCTCAGGTATCAAAGAATGATTCTCATATATCCGAAAACAAAGATTGTCTTTTTTTCGCGAAGGAAATCGCATTCCCATTTTTCATGAACGATGTAACCGTATGAACGGATTTTGTTTGTCAGAGCTAATGTATTTTGATAACGTCCAGGATGTATGATTTGACAGTGAAACTGCTCCTCGCAAAATAACAGCCACTCTATTCCAATTTTCGATTGTCTATCTGTACATCTGTAAACGTTCGCGTGTGGTAGCAACCCGATTTAACAAATTGTTTCTAAAAATAAGTGAACATGCAGATGCCAGCGTCACACATTCTGTAAAAGGATATACATAACCACAGGCTATAAAAATTTTACGAAAAGCGATACATACCCTTCTCAATATTTCTACATCCATCCGACAATATTCAACAATGTCTCCTTGCAAATCAAACTGTTCACCGCGAATCAATGCATCTGTATGCCATGGATAAAAATTTGTTCGTTCCTTCGTAGACATCGTGTCCGGAGAATAAAATTTCGCATCGGGCATATCACAAATGTAATTTTCGTTACTTGATGTATTAAAAAAATGCGGGGAATATCCTTTTTTGATGGAATCTGGTAAACCAAATGTTTTCGGTAGGGCACTTACACGCATATGAAAGTAGTTTAAGCTATCTAAAGAAAGTTTTCCGATTTGAATTTTTATAATGTGTTTCCCGTTTAAAATTACATCGAATACGTGATTTTTTTCGAGTCGTTTATTTCCCAATTCTTTGTATTAATTTTGTCAATATAAATTGTGCATCAAAACCTTTGGAATTATGTGCGATACAAATGGTTTTTGAAAAATTTGTTTTGATACGAATTACCAAATGGAGAAATTCGTTAACTGGATCCTGCTTAAAAATGAACTCTCTGATACCGCAAAAGTTACAGCGTACATTCATACTGTCAATGTCGATGCATGCATCGCATACCTGCTGCGCAAGGCAGAGGCATACTGTATGTTTTTTTATTTCATCCTTTCCACGATATGACTCGTCCTGACGCGTTTCGAAGTCATAAAAAACAAATTGAGTGGAAGGATGTTTTGTCCAGTACGGAGCAGTAGTAGTAGTATTAATAGATGATGACGATGTCGATGGTTGTACATTTAAACTCACGTCTGATCATATAACACGTTTACTATGTTTTTTAATACTCTGCATGTAACAGTAGGCATATATAGGATTTTTACATTTACAGCGTTTGCAGTAATTTATTCCACATTCGTGCTTTCCACGCAAATTATTAATAAATTTATTACAAATTTTACAAATATTAAATACTGTACATATACTTCGGATACCACGTTTTGTCTTTGTGTATGACCCTGGTAATTGATGTGTTTTCGAAACATTTTTGTCCAAAAAAGTAGCGGTTACAAGAAGAACAGTGAATTGAAGAACATACTATTCTTGGAACAGGCAGGTTAACCGTAACATCTGTCACATGGATTTGGACAGTTATGCATGTTTGGTAGAAAGCACATGCAAATGTGGAAAAGAAGAAACCTCGGAACACGTACTAAGGGAATGTGTGCTGTACCACAGAGACAAGTACAGAAAAGAAAATAAAGTGAATGAAATTAACCTAAAAGAAATACTACAAAACGAAAAACTGTACAAGAACTTCGTGAAACTGGCCAAAAACATCCTAAATGAAAAACAAAGAATCGAAAATGAAGAACAGGATGAAGCAGTATCGATCAACGGAGAAGAAGATACTGAAGAAGAAAAAGAAAGAACAGCCAGCGAACAGTGAAGTGCAAGAAACGAACTTCTCTTGAAAATGAGAAGTCCTGAGACGGTGGTTCGGATTCCACGATAATCACGTAGGCCCCCTTTGCAGCTGGGACTGAGACTCGCAAGAGTCTCTTCCCCGGCTGCAACTGTAAAACTTATTGCCAAACGGAACTGCTGTCGCATGTAAACTGCAAGTTTAAGAAACTATAACAGCTGTAGTCAAATCACCGGTATGCCAGAAGGCGAGGGACGGTGAGGTATTATTTAATTGTATATATATAATACGGATGGCAATAATTTTTTTTTTTTTATTTTTTTTTTTTATATTTTTTTTTTATTTTTTTTTTTTATGCATGTTTGGTAACGAATACTTTACATTGCAAAATTGGCAATAGTACTTTCTTCGCCCACAGATACTTATGATATTTACTATAACTGAAAAGTGCCGAGCACGGGAATGATACAACAAAATAATAAGACGTTCAGATCCATTACCAATACGACGACGACCATCAAAAATAAGTTCACTGCCATTACCTATATTATCTTCATCGTGAAATTGCGTAAAATGAGGCGTCCAACAACCCGTTTCTGGAATTTCAATGTTCACCTGGGAAATTAATTCTCGTGCACATTGTAATTGGAAACGATTGTTTCTAATTCGTTTTAAGGTGTGATTAAACTCTGCGCTTAGTATATAATTTTTTGACAAATAATCGCTGCCGGTTTTATAAAAGTGCTCTAAGCGAAGTTATCCCGATTAAATCGATGTTATTGTTGTCGATTATCCGTTTTATATTGTCATCCGGGTTTGTTAAAAAATTTTCTGAAATTATTAAATGGAACAACTCGTCTATCATGTTTTCTAAAAATGTTAACGGGTCAACATTTACCGGTGGTTCGCGAATTTTAAAAGTTATTTTACGACCCGAAACGCCAAACCGATTATATTCTCGTGACGAACGATTAATAATGATTAAATAATTACTTATGGACATACCATAGCCGCATTGAAACACATTGTTACCGCGCTCTTCTTCAAGAAATACAACGCTGTCATCATCATTGTGAAGCATCATGCTGCCATCATTATTATCCTCTAAGTCTTCATAATGGTTTTCGTTGTCCATATCGTCCTCAAATTCATCATCGCTATTATCACCATAGGGTTCGACATCCTCCTCGAAGTAGTCGTCGTCGTAGTTGTCACCATCGTTATCACCGTCATCATCATCGTCAACATCCTCATCGTGTCGTCGTCGTCGTCGTCGTCGTTGTTACCATCCATATAATCAATTGTAATGATCGAAGCTTCCGATATCGGCTGCGGTGTCTCCGTAAAGCGGGAATTGTCCGGACTATCATCTATGTCGATCGTTCCACTTACGACGGAGTAGATTTCGGCTGAAAGTAGAAAGAAAGTTGTGTGATTTTTTCAAAATTTAATATTGCAATAGATTTTTTTGTAAGAATATTTGCATACGTAATAAGTAACGGGAACAAGTGTGTATTATTCTTCATCAAAGACCACCTGCATGAATTTTTTCGGCGGGAAAACATTATCATGATGCGTATTATACAAATCGGCCAACCAATTTTGGACCTTTTGCATACGATGTCGATATTGATTACTGTGAAAATCACTTGTTCTCGCATCTGTATAAAATAAGATTATAAAATAAGCAATTCTACGTTTAGCTTGTACTCGCTTGATTAAATTTATCGTTTAACTTACGTTGATTTATTGCGGCCATATATGCAAATGCCCGATGTTCGGATTCTTCTATTGAAATATCAGAAGATCGTCTTCTCTAACGGAACGAGAATCATCCAGTAAAACTGTTTCCTCCTCGGATTCCAGGTCACCCGTTGCAACGGACATCTTTTCTTGGAACAACGATTTATACATTTCTGAAAATGTATAACAAATCTTAATAAAAATCCAATTATTTATACATGAAGGGTTCAGTCTAGGAATTTTCTTTCAAAAAAATCGATTATTTCTTTTTTTTTTTAAATCACGGATTTTTTTTTACAGCAAATTTATGTAAAAATACTGCGGATAAAATATTTTGTATCCAAAAGATAAAGCCCATGACTGAGAAAAAAAACGCATATCAATGCAACGGCCTCGAACGCGTAGAGCGATTTTCAATAATTAATAATAATTTAAATAAATAATATTTTTTATTAAAGAACAATTTACGTTAAAAAAAATAAGGAAAATAATTTTAAAAGACCCGCCTTTTCAATTGTATTGATCCAATATATTTTTTTTTTAGTTTCAGACACTTCAAGCTCCCGGAATTACATCAATCGTTTGAAAAGCGCAGTCTCATATACCCCCAAGTGACCTTGCATTAATAAAAAAAAAATAAGAAACCTTTTTTTTCACAATTGAAGACACACGTTTTCACATGTTAATAAGTTTAAAACAATAAAGCATTACTAATAATATACTAATACCAAAGTTAACACCTTAACACATAGTGACGCCCAGAATCACCTACGCGGCAGCGATATGGTGGCGTAGAGTGGAAAAGGCCAATGTTCAACAGAAACTAAATAGAGTACAGGGTATGTTCCTAAGGGGCATCTGCTCGGTAAGGAAAAGTACCCCCACAATTGCAATGAGAACTCTGTTGGGGTTACCCACCTTGGCCCTTGCTATTAAAGGCGAAGCGAGGAGAACCGTATACAGACTCAAATGCATGGGAAGTTTAACAGGCAGACTGGAAGGGCTGAGAACCATGTGGAATCAACCACAGGATAAAATCTGGATCCTCGACTCGGGGGAAAATAACTTTAAGATATTTTTTCCGGATAGAGAGGACTGAGAAAGAAATCCGGTAACACCTAAGCATGGAACCATCTGGTATACTGATGGTTCCAAAACAAGTCAAGGTGTAGGCGCAGGGTTCTGCGGACCGAAGCTTAAGGAGAACTTTTCCCTTAAGCTCAATACATTCAACACAGTCTTCCAGGGAGAGGTGGCGGCCATTCTTCAATGTGCCGAGACTCTTTTGAGGAAGGAGGTGACAGGTAATACGATATGGATATGCTCCGATAGCCGGGCGGCATTGAGAGCCATAGGAAATCCTATCGTTAAATCGGCGCTAGTCAGAGATGCAAAGGCATGTTTGCGACGTCTGGCCATACGTAATAAGCTCAACCTAACATGGATCCCCGGACACATGGGTTGGAAAGGAAACGAAAGGGCGGACTCCTTGGCCAAGTCGGGCATAATGAATGGCCTGGACATGACCGGGAGGGTTGCTATGCCCTTTCAGGAAGGACTTAACAGGCTGACGCGCCATCTTAGAGCTCAGCAGGTTAAGGAGTGGATCAGCCACAAAAAATGCAGCACAACCAAAAGCCTTGCAGGTGAACTGAAGGCTGATAGATGGGCTGAACAGCTGACCAAACTGGACAGAACAAGAATAAGAGTTTCCATTGAAATCTTCACTGGACATGGGAACCTGAATAAGCATGGATATACGGTGGGAAAGAAAAGTTCCCCGCTATATACTAAATGCGACGAAAACATGGAGGATACCACAGCACACTTTCTCTGTGAATGCCCTGCCCTAATGGAGACACGTAAGAAATTCCTAGAATCTCCATTTCTGGCAAAGGAGGAAATCAGGGCGCGAAGTCTTCAGTAGATTCTGAACTTCTGCAATAAGGCTGGTTATCCAGCTGAACCCTGAAATGGCATCAGGAACAGCGTACAAAGGCAAATTGTCAAGTGCGCTGATTTCGGACCTGATGAGAGTCTTACCAATACCAATACCAAATACCAAAATTAAAATTGATCGTAAAAATTTGTACAAAGAATGCACTTACCGCGTACTTCCTCGCAATGCTGAAGGATATCCGCAAAGTCGCGATTATTCCTTAGTCCACGGGATTTGATGACGTCGCCAGTCGACAAAAAGTGCGCGAAATTGTTGTGGATCTTCCATAATAAGGTACCGCAGAAATTGTCGAAAATCATGGCCCAAGCGCTCATACGATTTTCTTGCGGCACTAACTAAGTACCGCGGACCAAAAATATCTGCGATACGCGGATTCACGGTAACCACAAAACTGACACAATTACACATAATTTCCGCATTTCACAGGCCATTTTACTAATACCAACTTAATCACACTTGTCACCAATTTTCACCCTGATGTGAGAGTGAAACTAAATCTGACTATCTCAGCCGCGAAAAGTTTTACCCTTCATTCCCTACCACCGCGACTTTAGTTATTGTTAATGAGTGAGCAATCACGTTTAGTACGAGACAGATTTATGAATATACTTACTTAAAAGCTATTTCACTGTTCTTCCCGTAGAAGAAGAAATCGATTCATAGTGATGTTTATAACACGTATGCGTACTTGAGTATGATAAAGATTCTGTGAATCCGAAGCTAGGTATTAAGCAGAAACTGAAATTTAGACGAAAACGTTAATATAAGTATTAAATTTACATTTAACGTGGATTTATTGCTTTTCATTCAGATTCTTCTGTTGTTAATATTTTTCATACTCTCACAATGAAAATTTATTACATAAATTCTGAATTGTCATTCAAGTAATACTAGAAGAAAGTTTTACATCTCACGGGTGTGGTATGACGGAATTAATACTGTGTATGTTAACCGTAAATTACTTCGTTGGTACAGAGATGCCAGATTTTACCGCTAAATCGTCCAATGTCCATTTGAAATTTACGTCCCCCCTCCTCGCTTAGTATTGCTGGCAACCCTGCATCGGTAAGATATCCTGTATTTATGATAAACTTTCAAATAACGTTAATGATTCATCCCCAGCCACCCCCTCTCCCCCCTCTATCACTTGGATTCAAGCTACATACTTAGATACTAATTTCTCATCTCAGATTTTTCATTCGTACAGCTACATTAGTTTAGTAAAGACATATCAGAGAAAAAAGTGCAAGTTGGTCGGTGAAACAAGTGTCTGATAAGATAGAGAGCATTGAAAATATTCCAGTAGAGTTCCTTCACGAGTCTCAGATTATCACGGATGAGTTTTTGAACGAAGAAGTTGCAACGATTGATAGTTCAGTGTATAGTGACAAGAAAAAATTTTCGGTGAAAAGAGTGCGAATGTCTCCAGCATCACCGACTGCGATGTCCGAATTTCGTCAAACGACTGCATTGCTTCTCGGAACAATGTATCCGTTGAATAAGTCTGCTGGTTAAGTGATTTACCTAGGACTGTCGGCAAATCATAAGGGAAAATTGGTGCCAATAGTGAAATTGTTGAACAGCCAGAATGCTAATAACGGATTCATTATTGGGCCGACTAGCTGGAAACAGTTTGCAGACAGCGCAGAAAGTATAGGATATTATTTTTTCGGAAATGCGTTTTCGAAATCGACGCTCCGGGATGAAAAGAGGGAGTTCAAAGAATTCAAAATTCTCTTTACTACCTGCTATAATAAGAAAGCAATTATTTTCGATAAAATTGTCCAGGACGGTGATACGAAGGAAGAGCTAGAATCGAAGAATATCAAAACTAATTTCGCAACGTCATCCTCCAGTGTGAAAAATGAAAGTGAAGTGAAAATACCAGACAAGAAATTTTACACACCATCCATAGTGATGCAAAAATCAACATATGATATTTTAAAAATCGTAATTCCTTGCATTAATGAACGTTTATTTCGATTGAGTGAAACTTGTGACGAAGTGAACAAGTGCAAAAATGTAATTATGCACGAAATTCGACAACACTTGTATGCAATGAACTTTCAAAGTTTACCAAGTGAATTACGAATTCGGAACATTATATACGAAATTAGAGACAGTTTAAGCGATAATATTAAAACTAGACTCTCGGAGTCATTTTCTTCGTATTTGAATATTGTTATAAACGAATTGATTGCTTTTAATATGTACATTTTAATAAATGAAACAAAATGTAACTTTGTTTAAAAGAGATAAAAAAAAATACATGTATACTTCTCATCGTTTCTAATACACTAATTTTATAGAATCTATATTTTACAGTGTTCTACTTATTTATTCCCTTACTCCGTACCCGTTCTATTGAGAATTAAAACTATCATTAAGTAAATATTTAATTTTTCCACCGACGTGACTTTCAAGGGTATTTGAGTAGACGTTCGCATGTTTACGAATTACGTCCAAACAATCTGTAACGTACACACCGACGAAGGACAAATAAGATAGCTTAGATCTTTCACAGCTTCAAAATTATTTATCCAACAAATACTCAGTTAAAACATATGAAATTTTAATAAATAAAAAAAGGGGTTATACTACATCTCTAATTATGTAGCATTGAAGGTAAGCTTTGTAAAACCGCGGGAAATGAGCTTGCTTAGCCGCGGTCTGCGAAAGTAATCTTGCGTAGCCGCGGCCTGCGATGGTCAGCTTTCGAAAGCGCGAAGATAAGCTCGCGAAGTCGCTCCCGCTAGCTTTCGAAGTCGTGAAAATGAGCTCTCGAAGCCGCGGACCGCGCCGCCCGCCGCCCTCCGCGTTAAGGGGTAAGCTTATTTTTGCGGTTATTTAGATTTATAAGACTTGCGTAATTTTTTTCAAGATCAGTCGATGTTGTCGAGATATGGTGAATGGTTGCGAGCTAGGAAAATGGCCGAAAACTTAAATTCTTCTATGGGTACACGTTGGAAACATCCGTGGACGTGTCTACTATGCGGACCAACGGGTTGTGGGAAAACGGTTTTTGTAAAAAGATTTTTAAAAAACTTGACGTCATTAGCGCATGTTCTGTTTGATCGGGTTATTTTTTATTACGCCGAATGGCAAGCTGAATATCGAAATAAAATGACTGTAGGCGGAAAGTCGCTAGCTGCATTGCGCGGAATCGAGTTTCGCGAAGGGTTACCGAACCCCGAAGATTACTCGAAGGACAACGATACTAAAAAAGTGATTATAATCGACGATCTTATGCGAGAATCGTCCAATAACACCATTATAGACCTCTTTACGAAAGGAAGCCATCACAAAAATATTAGTGTAATTTTCATTACCCAGAATATTTTTCACCAGGGTCGTGGACAGCGAGATATTTCTTTAAATACCAACTACATCGTTTTATTTTAAAATCCTCGAGATCGAGCGTAATTTCAACATCTCGCACGTCAGATATATCCTGAAAATTAGAAGTTTCTACAGGAGGCTTATCGAGATGAAACTGCTCGACCACACAGTTATCTTCTTTTGGACCTCAAACAATCGACACTGGATAATTTTAGATTTCGCACTTGTATATTTCCTGATGATAAACCACAAATCGCGTACGTACCGAAACGAAGATAAACTACTCTGATTATCTACTCATAATCATTTATGACTTTCAGTACGCGATAAACCACGAATATGAACTATCGAGAGTGAAGCGTAAAAAAATAAAATCATGCGCGAACAGACAAAACCTTGACGCGCAGAATCTTCGTAATAATTTAAGTAAAGAATTGTTTAAAGAAAGTACATGAATAAAGTATCTCGCTTTGTTACATGCACTTTATTCGCACACTACGGGCGGAACGTATTTCTGCACATTCCATTGGCAATAAAAACTTGTGGAAACTTCGATCTACTCCACGATTTGGTAAAAAATCTCAAGAGATTATATATGCAGCGAGATTAGGAAAAGAAATTTGACAGAAAATGTTAACGACGACGACGACGACGACGACTACGACGAAAACGAGATCGAGGAAAAACGAGAGGAAGCGAAGAAGAGTCAAATCAAAAAGAGACGAGATCGAACGTGTTTATTACAATCCTTCACACCCTGCTAGCTACTCGGGAGCTCGAAATGTTATTCGTTTTTTTAAGAAGCATGAGCACGTATCATCGGACGATGTTCGAGAGTGGTTAAATCAACAAGATGCATACACTCTGCATAGACCTACAAAACCCCGTTTTCAGGGTTTAAGATATGACGTCACAAATATCGATGATCGGCGAGGTTGAAAGAAGGAAGTCTTTGTCAGCTGGGCAGGTTATCCTGAGCAATTTAATTCATGGATAGCTGCAGAAAATTAAAAAAATCTGTAAAATGCATCAGTCCTAAGTAGACGATCTTTTTATAGTTTTGCCTAGTAACAGTAGCACGAAATGTTTTCCCGACAATACTGCGACGAGATTTACAACCGTACTAACCAAGGAAATACAATTAACGGATGCCTGGTTAGTAGGCTTATCAGAAATTCACGTACCTTACAGTATCGTTCACATAAAACGAGATAATTGCCCCTTTGAAATTACAAGCAAATATGCGACATCGGATGGATTGCAAGTTATTGAAACTACTGATGTTAATATACCCGCAGGTCATAACAGAGAAGTATCCGATTTTGTAGCCGCAATCAATGAAAATATCAAAACTGGTTATGGATCTGATCCCATACACTTACAATTTAAATATGCCAAATCACGCGGTGGTTTCGTTACGCCATATTGCGTGCAAAAAGACTGCAAAAGTTCACACTTTTTTACCTTTCATAGTTCTGTAAACAAGATTCTGGGACTCCACGATGTATTACCAAATACATACTTTCTACAAAATATTGAGATGGAAAATGAAAGCTTTATAAAGGAGCGACGCTATCCAGCTAGTTTGTCCCGTGCAATACCCGATCAGTTATTTGTATACTCGGACATATGCGAGCCCAATGTGGTCGGTGATTCTCAAGTATCCTTCCTACGTATCTTAAACGTTGGTGGTAAAAATTATAATTACGGCGAAACTGTTGTGAGGCATTTTTCTCGGCCAAATTATATTCCTCTCCTTGCGAAAAATTTTCGAGAGGTTACAATCGATATAAGAGACCACGCGGGTGCACCAATACCATCCGAGTATGGGACGTTGACCGTTACTCTACAATTCAAACGAGAGTATTAATGAACGGTAAAAAGTGTATTACGCGAGGAAATGATTGATCACTATATTTCGTACTACGAGGATCAGTATGGCGGTGGTGCCGTTCGGGGAATTCGCAACGTCTATGTCGGTTCCGTGGATCAACGAGGTCACGGTATAGGTAGTTTTCTCGGAGGATTATTCAGACGCATTCTACCTTTACTCAGGAAAGGTGCAAAATCAGTTGAGAAAGAAGCCTTTAAAAGAATTATTGAAAAATCGAGCAAAAGAATCTGGAAAAATTCTTGCAAATAAAATGAAAGAGAAGCTTTCCAAAATGATGCCTGATGTGGGTTATAAGAGTATGTCGCAAATTCATTCTTCTCAGTATTCGATTGCTAATACGTCTACACGTGTCGCGAAACGACGTCGCAAGAACAATAAGTTACGGAAAACAAAAACGGGTCGTATTGCGAAACAAAAGATAAAAAAAGGTAAAAAGGCGAAGACGGCGAGTAAATGCAAAAAGAAGATGTCAAAAAGGAAAAGTAGTGCAAAGTGGACGCCTAGAAAACAAAAACGTAATAACTTAACGAACGACATATTTGTGTAATAAACAGCCATAATGTCTTTCCTTCATTCACACTCGTGTGAATGCATGAAATCAGAGCTGGACATCTTAACGCTTCCCCCAACCCAGACAACGATCGAGAGCTCGCACTGGGTACACTATAAGCCCGTGTCGTCTTTAACGGATGACTCACCGATCGAATTTGTCGTGCCTGGCCATGGCGAAGAGTACATTGACCTTGCGCATACAATGATTTGTCTTAAAGCGAGAATTCATCCTAGCCACGCAGAGGATAATACTAAAGTTGCGCCTGTGAATAATTTCTTACATTCAATGTTCAATCAAGTAGATGTTTTCTTCAATCAAAAACTAGTATCACAGCCCAATAATACATACGCGTACCGATCATACATAGAGACATTGTTAAACTATGGACCAGCCGCAAAATCCTCCCACTTGACATCGACCCTATGGTACAAGGACACGAGAAATCATATGGATGGATTACCAACACAAAATAACAATGTTGGACTCGTTAACCATAAAAAATATACAGAAAATTCACAGATAGTGGATCTTATTGGTCATCTGCACTGCGATGTATTCAATCAAGACAAATTTATGCTAAACGGTGTCGAAATACGGTTACGGCTTGTTCGATCTAAAGATGCATTCTCACTCATGGATGAATCCACGGATGGAAAATTTTCAGTTAACATTAGCGATATCACATTGCTCGTAGGAAGAGCCAAAATAAATCCTGGAATTCTTCTCGCACATGCAAAAACCCTTTCCAATACGACGGCAAAATATCCAGTCACCAGAGTCGAGGTGAAATCGTTTGTTTTATATAACGGAATACTAGGCGATCCACTCGACAACGTCAGACTAGGTCAGTTACCTAAAACAGTAGTTATCGGTTTCGTTGACAATAAAGCTTTCAATGGAGATCGTCGTCTTAATCCGTTCAATTTTCAAAATTATGGTATAAACTTTTTATCGCTATACGTTGATGGCACGCAAATTCTGAGCAAGCCCCTTCAACCAAACTTTAAAGAAAATTCTAAACTTTTCGTAGAAGCATATCACACCCTATTTTCTGGAACCGGCATTCATTTTATGAATAAAGAAAACGAAATCTCGAGAGACGAATTCGCTAACGGCTATTGCCTATTTGTTTTTGATTTGACATCAGATCTTTCCGCAAGTTGCGTTACTCATTGAAACCTGATAAAGAGCGGTTGTCTGCGCATAGAAGTACGATTTGATGCTGCCTTAGTAAACACCGTGAATTGCATAGTTTACGCGGAATATGATAACGCCTTGGAAATCGATTCTTCCCGTCAAATTATTACAGATTATAATGCTTAAAGCTATAACAAGAGGAGCTACGTATGATGTTGATTAAAATACTGTGTTCGCATGACCTTTCATGTCAGTCGTTTGTTCCATGTCGAGCCACAAAGAATAAAAGATGCGTTTTATAATAGACGTTCAAAGTTTTTTGAATAAAACGCGCTGTTTTACACCGAAAGAAATTGCTATTGCTTGTATCGAAAAAAATTATATTGGACATTGGATTCTCAGATCTACTAATAATTTTCTCGAATAACCTGTAAATCGTATCTCTCCGAGTATCATCATGGTGTCGAGTGGTTCGACGGCGAAACAGATGTTACTAAAATATTTCACTTACTTCGAGAGATTACACAAGACGCATCGCCTATTTATGTACGAGGCCATCAAAAGAAACAATTTTTGGAGAAAATTATTACTCGACCGGTCGAAAATTTAGAAGAGTATCCCAATGCACCGACGTTTGCTCAAATCAACACCGACGAAGCCTTCTGCACATATCACGGAATCAGAAAAACTGCTAAATACATGTGCGCGCTGAATAACTCGTTAAAAGTGTGAAAGTGGATAGTTTCGCGTATAAACACCGAGGACGACGAACCAGTTTTACCAACGTCGTCGGTACAGTCATCGTCTACACATTGTAACGGGGCGTTACGCCGATGGACCAGGTACGTTCGCCGTCGTTGGAATGTTGCCATAGAGACCGTTTTTCGTGCGTTTCCGCGACGGGATCGGGTGTTAGGAACGGCCCCGAATCAGCCCGAGTGCCGCCGATTTCGGCGCTCGGCGAAATTGGAGTCAGTTGGCCTAGGATCGTCGAGCTGACTACGGCGGAAAGAGAGCGCGTGCGAAATCGGAGTAACCGCGAGCAGTCGAGTGGAGGCACTCAATCCGAGCAGAACGCGCGCGAAACTGCACGAGCCAAGAGTACGAGTAAGACACGTCGCGACTGTGACTGTCGCGAGAAGACGTCATCCTTCAAAGCCCGGCCATTTCCCAAGGACGAAGCCGAGGATCGTCGCCCGAACGAGCCGACAATTCGGGGACGAGGATACCGTCCTTGCGAGCCCGGGATTTCGGAGGACGTGTGCGAGAGAGACGAGCAAGGAGGCAAGGTAACGAGCCGATCGCGACACAGATGTAAGTCGGCCCTGAGCCAGAACCTGTACTTTGTGTCGGGCCTTGAGCCCCTATATCCCTTTTTTGCTATATCAATAAATAGAATAATTATCTTGTTGGAAAAAATTGTGTCCCGCGTGTTCTTTGCCCCCCTTGAAAATTCCGTAGCTGTGCGAGGCGGAATTCGGGATCCGCCATTTAGGTTTTTCGCAGTTTTCAGGCGCGGAAGGAGGCGAAGACGACCCCCTCTGGGTTGCTCTCTTGCTCCCCGGGCACATAGAGTCAGCCGAGTAAGGCCGATTACCTGGCGCGGCGTTTCCCCCCGGGAAACGTCAAAGTCCGTTGACGGACGGTAAACGGTCGGGAAAATTTTCCAATCCGGCAAAAGCCGTACAGTTGTGCGTGCTCCACAAAAGTACGTCACAACATACCAGTTACATATCCACTATAGACGCGTTTAGTACAACGGCTGAAAAAACCGACAATGAACTCGAAAGAGCTCTTACACGCCCTAAAGTATATTCCGTGGAAGACAAAGGGCGTCTTTCCGGCGGATCTGATTCCACGGGTGTGGACGATACCGGCATCTATAATAGCGAACACGGACGATCAGACATGACCTGGTTCGCACTGGGTCGCTTTCTACGTTAATGAGTTTAGGAACGGAATTTTCTTCGACAGCTATGGATCACCGTCGTTCATCGCACACCACATTCATCGCCTCCGACGAAACTGTAAAACGATACGATGGAGTGACAAATGTCTTCAAAGTTTTACTTCTTCTGTGTGCGGCCAATACTGCGTTATTTTTTTGTACACGGTGGCTAATGGTTATAGTTTACATGACTTTTATAAGAATTTCTCCAATGACACTAGACAAAACGACATTTTGTAAGTAAATGATACAATCAGTTTTTGCATAAATTACATTGTCGCGAAAAACAAAATAATGGTGTAAGTATTAATCGTATTCTTAATCATGGCGGACAATACAGTGCAAAATGTAATCAAATATGTACATTTAAAGATTGCTATTTTTAAAATAAACATGAGTTGATTAAATGTGAGTTTTTATTTTATTCTTTCCAAGAAGACCTCGCATTCCGTTTACGTTATCGTTCATTGATAACATAAATATTGGCGAACAGGGTAGAGATTTTCGACCGCTGGTTCAAGTTCGCCATTGTTTCGATCATTCGGTAAGTGTGGAGGGGCGTTGACGTAAATAAATACTTACTATGTTGGTGTACCGAACACTTCTCTTACAGTTGAGTATATGAATTTACGAGTATACGGTGGAGTCACGATGTCTACGTTTAAGTGGGTAAGCGAGAAGTAAGAATGAGGGAGAGAAAGATTTCAATGAAACGTGTGCATATGTGTTTGAGGGAGAGACAGAGGTAGCACATGTGCAAGAAATTTTTAACATTGAATCTCTCAAGAGGCTGCAAGCAGTATGTATGTGTGTGTGTGAGAGAGAGAGAGAGAGAGAGAGAGAGAGAGAGAGAGAGAGAGAGAGAGAGAGAATAACGTTGAATAACGTTGCACTCGTGTAGATAGGATAAATCCATTTCTCGAAACAACAAAACCATGACCTACCTCAAGGTCTTCAAATCGAGGGGCACGGGTATAGCTGGAGAGAAGGTATGGCATTGATGTCTGGCGGCAATATGGCCAAAGATCGCGGACCATACGTTTCCCAGATCGTCAAAAAGCGTTGTTGAATGTATATAGGAAAAATCTAGATGACGTCTGGTGCAATGCTAAGGCATGCGTATGGCATGCGTATGAAACGACGAAAGACTTTTGACATATTTAAAGCATACTTTTGGCCTACGTTTGGTAGACTATTTTCCATAAGGGATAGTTATTGCTGCGTTACATATATATTTGCGTCATATTGCTGCCAGACTTTTCTCCAGGCTTTTGCTAAAAAACTATGACCACATTAAATTGGACAAGTAGCAAAGATCTGGCAGAGATAAGGAGCATAAATAAATTTATTGTTAATAAGACGACAATAATTCAAAACTCTCGAAGTTTAGTACAAAATTCATTTTATTTAGGTTGATTATAATATACAGGTCGTGAACAAATCGTTTAACATTCGATGAGTTTTAGTAAAATCCAAGAAAGGGTACGTTTGGTAGAACAAGAACGATATTTTGCACCAGAAAACAAATTAACATTAAGGGTTCTTCTTCTTCTTTGGATTCCTTAGTGTTCCACAGAGCAACGTGATCGTTCTATTGAACTTAGCAGAATCTAGCCGCTTATCGTCCACAGTGTTACGAAATAAGTAATCTGCAACAAGAACAAGTCGTTTGAATGTCTTTTATTTTTATTAATAATGAGCAGATTTATTCGATTATTTTAGATTTTATATTTATTCATAACAATAACAAGCTTATCAGCAAACATTTTCTATGCCGTTAGTACAGTAAAGAACATCATAGACTATATATCCTAAAAATGTTTTCATTGAAACATTTAAAATACTATACGAAATTTTCGAAAGAGTGAAAAGAAAAGCGTGTTGAAAGTATATTTCTCATCACGGTAGAACTATTAACTATTAATATTATAATTAGCTATTATAACTATTAACCCTCCGGAGGGTCGAATACTATTTTTCTGCCTAAATGCAGGTAGGCAGAGAATATACTTAATACTATGTTGCAAAGGGTTAACAAATCTATTTGTTATATTTTAAAATTTTTAAATAGAAATTACTTACATTTTATAGCATCCTTTAATTGCCTCCGTACTCCGTTATCCTTTCCGCAGGCCGACATATTTATCAAATCATCATCACTCACGTATTGACGTAACAGCTGTCGAGTCATCTCTCTCGGATTCTCTCTAAATCTTTTCATTATGATGAACTCTGTTTTCTCGATCCAAACCTGCGACTTTTCCTTTAACTCCACCTATAGTATAATCAGAAACTTAATGAGAAAAGTTATTTTTATACACCTATGATCCTACATTATTTGGAAAATTTCAACGCAATGAAATAGACTGAACAGGGACTTTTTTAAATTAACACTTTTTTGAATATTAATTTTTTTATTATACACTTTGATATTTTAGATGCGAAAAATGTTTAAAATTAAGACACTTTTGACTTAAAAAACACTATCAAAAAAGTACTGGTTGTAACAAAATATTACTTAATTCAAATAAACTAATCTTCTCGAAATTCATTTATTTGAGTGAAGATTGTCGAGAAAAATAGCAACGACCAAATTTGAATGTTTCATCACGTTGGGAAGTTGAAGAAATCATTGTTGAAATTGCACATTATATTGGGAATTAAGTGGTAATTTAAGTAGAAATAGTCTGCATTGAATGTTGTTCCCAAAAATTGACTATTAATACTTATAGTACTATACTTAATCCGCTTAACAGTCCACCATATCAAGAATGATATTTGCAACTTTTCGTTATGATAAAACATTCAAATTTTATATGAAGCATTAATTTTTAGTTTCGGAAGTTAATTCTCGTGGGCAGTAATCAGCCATGTCTGCGGGCATACATTCAAATGAAATTTACCATTGAATCCTCTTTCTGCAAACTCGTCAGCGGCAGAAAGATTTTATTCGTGTTTACAATGCGCTTTGTTGCGCTTTGTGAAAGACGCGATGAATTTCCGGTGCGTTGTGATTGATCAGTGGGAGTGCTTAAGGACGCAGGTGGCGATTTTTCCCCAAAATGTTGAAGGTCTGTATTGGCGATCGAGCTTGCTGAAGTACCCTGTGAAGTCGAAGACAATTCTGGTTCGTAATTGCAGCAGACTGCACTCGCTGCCAATTGTGAATGTTCAGCCATATGTGGAGGTGACTGACTGGATACCTTCTTAGTGCGTGTACGAGGCGAATCCGAAGGCGATTGCGAAACGTAAGTATGCTCCGCTGTAAATGAGGGCAATGCAAAAAAAGGGAATAATGAAAGGAATTAAATTTAAAATTTATCCAATACATTTTATTTTGTAGGTAAATTATTCACATCATTAATCATCCTAACGAAGGTTTGTGGTTACAACGTAATTCGCAATTTGAATGTTAAAGAGGTTATAAAGTGCCAATTGGTTACATAGTTATCAATGAAAAATTTTATGTGCACCATATTACTAATCGGATCCTGTATTACCCCGTTTATCTTCAATAATCAATTATTAACCTACAGAACTAATTTTATAATTCCCTAACCTTCAAGTTACGAGAAACTTCAATTCAATAAATAGGTGATTTAATACTTATGCCTTCACACGCCTTTCCTTGGATAGTTTTCTGCAATCTTTCTTTGCTTTTCCTTATGCTTTCCTCTTGAATTTCATTTCCCTTTATGCACTGGCTAAGCGTAGGTAAGCTCATAATGTCGCATTCCACTTGCCTTTGGCAACTTCTCTTATTTCTTATATTTCTCTTTTTTATCACCTTCTCTCTGCTTCTTTCTTTTTCATTACTATCTACCTTTCTAAATTTCTTCCCGATTCTTTCAATTTCTCCTTCGGTCGTAATAGTCAGGGAATCAAGCCAGTCCCTATCATCTATTAATACCATTGAACAAACAAAACGTTAGACAGATTTGTAAATTCGAATTATTATAACAAATTTAGCTAACCATATTTTGAAAATTTTGCAATATCTTTTTTGATCAAAAACAATATTTCAAATTCTTACCGCTCATTTCGACTATTCGCCCCATGAACTTCTTTCGCCCATACGGGATCATCATTTCCATTCCTCGCTCCACTCCGTCGCCTCCATTAGGAAGGTTCTTTCTTCTTAATATCGACACTTCCTTAGACCTCAGCCAAAAAACCAAAATAAACATGTTTTCTGTAATTTGTTGACAACTGGTACTACCTTTTCGAAAGTGACGTTACGGTTTGAAGTTCGGAGAGTAACGAAGATGCTGATGTCTACGCGCATTCTATTATTCAGAAATCGAATTATCGATTTACGTACGATTGTCGTCGGAGTCAAAGTGTCAACGTTTTTATCATTTAATTTATAGTAGCAAATATGCCAAAACGTCAGCTAGTATTTGAAAATTATGGATCAACTGCTGAGTTTCAAGAAGGTCAAAGTTTGAGTGACTTGGAATCCGATGAAGGTAAGTAATAAAAAACAAAAATCTTATTTGCCTTTCGATTCAATTTTTGCTGCGTTTTTATTTTATATATCATTTTAATTTACCTAAATATTTTTTTATTAAATTCATTTGTTCTTTTTGAAAGCATGACGTATATATTGAAGGATTCATAGTCCATTAATGAATATTTTTTACAGATTCCGAATCAAAAAAATGCGAAAAAAGTCCCAGGTGCCAATTTAGATTCGATGTTCAAAAGATCGAAGAAGATTTAAAAAAACTCGAAGAAGAAAGAAAGCAAATTATAATTGTTAGGCAATATTTCAAAAAAAAGGAAATTATCTTAACAAAGGAAATTATGAATAAGATGGAAGAAATTAAGAAATTTAAATATAAATAATGTAACATTTTGAAAGTTTTCGTTATTTAATATAAGCTCTATTTTCATAATTATTATTTTATTTTTACTTCGATAATTTGAACGATTAAAAGTAGCAAATATGCCAAAACGTCTGCTACTATTTGAAAATTCTGCAACAAGCACAAAACGACGTATAGTGCGCTTTCTAAGAAATGAGAATGTTGAGTCGGATTATTTAGATTCATCACCTAACGTATGTAATATTTAAATAAATTTATCATATGGTATTAACAGCATTTTCAAGTACAATTTTTTAATACGATTCTGTAGATTCATGTGGATCAAATTCCTGAAAATGACCCCGCAGTATCAAGGTTTCAATACAACCATAATTTCGTCGATGAAGAAGATAGTAGTAATGGTAGATTATGTGGACTCCTTTATGTTACAGAAGTTATTAAACATCAATGATGACATAACGCAAATTTTAACGACAATAGTTTCATCCATTTCCGAAGAAGACGTTGGTCATAATGATCAAATTAATGATAAAAGCGATGATATAGATAATGATTTTCTGAATATTGTGACCTTGATTGGAATGAAGATTATGTTGATAGTGATAAAGATGGTTATTATAATGCTAATCCGATCGATCATAATGACAACGACAGACCTTTATACGAAGAAGCACCGATAACAATTATGGAAAGTTTGCTTCTGATACTCACTTTCGCTTTAAGGCACAAAATAACTGATGCATGTCTTAAATACCTTTTGCAGCTTATTGCTGCCCACTGCATTCAGCCAAATTTGTGTACAACCTCTTTATATAAATTTAAAAAATTTTTTAAAGATAGTCAACATCCCCTAACACGCTGTTATTACTGTGCTAAATGTTTTTTTAGCCGTCACTGATAAACACTCTCAGTGTCCAAAATGTCTAGAGACTGCGAATAATGAATATTTTATTAAAATTTCGATAATTTCCCAATTACAATCTTTATTAGCTTGACCAAGATTTTTCGATAAACTGAATTATCGTTTTGAAAGACAAAAATTGCATGAAAATAATTATGAAGACATCTATGACGGGGAAATTTATAAAGAGTTAAGTCGTGAGAACGGAATTTTATCGAAGAGAGAAAACTTATCATTTACTTGGTATACGGATGGAGTTCAAATTTTTAACTCTTCAAAATTTAATATATGGCCATTTTATTTAATTATCAATGAACTTCCTTATGCAGAAAGATTCTCAGTTAATAATATCATAGTGTGTGGTATTTGGTTTGGTTACGTAAAACCTGCAGCACAAATGTTTCTACGTGCTTTTTATGACGAAATAATTCAATTTTATCTGGGCGTTTCTTTTAATATTTTTTCAATGGAGGTTCCAATGATCGTACGGGGAATTGTTATCTGTGGAACTTGCGATGCACCCGCCAAGGCCTTATTTTTGAATATGGTGCAGTACAATGGCAAATTTGGCTGCCAAAAGTGCAAACAAAAAGGCAAAAAAGTTAATAGAAGATGGGTTTATAGGTATTTGCGTCATTTACACCCGAGAACAGACGAAGAGACTGCTCTTCACGCACAGCAAGCTTCAGACTCAAATTCAAATGTTTGCGGTGTAAAAGGTCCTAGCATGTTATCGCGCTTTGTTTACAAGAGTATTAGATCAACGGCAATTGATGAGATGCACTGCGTGTTTGGAGTTGTTAAACAATACATGCATTTGTTATTTGATTCTGATTATTCCAATGAAACCTTTTCCATTTATAAGAATATAAAATTGATTGATAAACGACTTTTAGCAGTTAAATCTCCTCAGTTTATTCAACGTTGCCCTCGATCAATTGAACTTCACTTGGCATACTGGAAATCATCTGAGCTAAAAAATTGTTTTTTTTTATTTTTTGTTGCCAATCCTAAATGACTTCTTGCTCACTCCTTATTTCGATCATTACAAATTATTCGTGTATGGTATATTCCTGCTAAATCAAAATAGTGTATCGCATACTATGATAAATAATGCTTCGTATGCTCTCAATGAATTTGTGAGTAGATTTGAAGTATTATTTGGTGTTCAACACATGTCTAGCAACATTCATCAACTCTTACATCTTCCACAAGTCGTTCGGGAATCTGATCCATTATGGACCACGTCTTGTTTCCCTCTGGAAGATATTAACGGTAGAATAAAATCTTTAGTACGTGGCAGCAATTCACCACAGCTGCAGATCTATTCTGCAATTTCATTATTAATTAATCTGCGCACCTTGGTGGAAAAACACCTCATCGTCGTTTCGGAATCTTATGTATTCTGCAAAAATTTACTTTCTAAAAAAAACAGATAAAGTTGCAGGAAATGATATCAAATTCATTATTCGTAGTCGGAGGGCTTTCAAATGTAGCTTTACCCATTGATATTGAAGAATTACTTAGTATTAATAACTTAAGAGGTTCGCAAATGAGTACATTTCAAAGGCTCATGAAGAGCGGTACGTTATATACTTCAGAAGCATACAGTCGCAAAAACACGAACAACTCTGCGTATGTAAAATATACGCAAAATTGGGAAATGTTTTTTGGCCACATCAAAATATTTGTCAAAATAATTGTGTGTAGGTGCGAGACAAGATGTGAATGCCTGAGTAATTACTATGCAGTTATAAATCAATTCTATACCGAACCTGCATTCTCCAGAGCGATACCAGAAGGAGTACATTTACCGTTTATTCACAAATGTAATTCCCAGCACACTAATTTGGTAGTTGTACCCGTCAATGATCTGAAAACCGTATGTTTTATAGTAAAAAATGAAGACACGGATAACATTTATATAATTGAACGTGTAGGTTAGGTTAGAGGGTTTGGGATGGACATTATTTCCATTCCTTCGCATCAAAGCCTGTGGCCCATTGCGCTGCCCTAGTTGGGGTAGTTGGAATTTCTCTAATCTCTCCTATTTATTTTGCTTGGAAGCATTTTCTTCTAGCAAAGTTCACGAGTTGTTTTAAGTTCATCTGTGACGCCTCGTGCAGGCCTTCCAGCTGCTCACGTCCAAATAAATTGAAGCGTTTGCTTTCCAGGGCCGAGCAGTGACATAATAGATGGACGATCGTTTCCTCCTCTTCGTTGCACTGCCGGCAGGTGTCATCAGTGTCCTTTCCCCATCTTTTGAGGTTGACTCTGTTGGGGCAGTGTCCCGTGATCACTCCTGTGATCATGCTGACTGAGGTCTTTTTCAGTCCTAAGAGTTCTCTCGTTCTTTCTTTGTCTAGTTGTGGCCATAGTGCCTTAGATGTAGAACATCCTCCCACGATTTCCCATCTGGCACTATGCCATTTCGTTGTGGTTTCGTCTATTGCGTCTTTTATGACATTTATCGGTAGGAAGGGGTATGTACCAGCTTGTCCCTCATCTTTCTCCGCCCCCAGCTTTGCCAGTTTGTCCGCCTCCTCGTTCCCTTCAACCTTGTGGTGTCCGGGTACCCAGCAGAGTTTGACTTTGCTGTAGCGGATCCATGATAGGGCCTCACGACAACTCACCACCGACTTCGATCTAGTCGTATGTGACGTAATAGCTTTTAAGGCGGCCTTGCTGTCAGTATAGATCGTGACCGACATGCCCCTGTTTTCCTCATGTAACATGAGTTTCGCTGCATTCTCGATTGCTAGTATCTCTGCTTGCAGCACACTACAGTCTTTCTTGAGTCTCAATGACTCCTGAAATCCTAACTGCCTTGAGAAGATACCTACTCCTTTTCCAGTCTTCGTTTTTGATCCGTCAGTGAAGATATTGGTTTCCTCCTCCTTTAGAACGGAGTTTCGGTCCCATTCTTCTTTTGTCGGAAATTCCACCGCAATCCTGTTTTCGAAGGTAGTTTGAGTGGATATGTAGTCCGATTGCTGCGCCAGCATCAAGGACAACTTACCATTCGCATTCCCTAGGTCCTTCATGATCCTCGTATGTCCATAATTCGTCTGTTGCCACAAGTTAGAGTCTCTTAGACATAGAGCTCTTTTTGCTGCTAGGCATTTTATGAACAGATCAATAGGTGGGAGGTATATCATTACCTCCAGCGCCGCTTGTGGGGCACTTTTTAATGATCCCGTTGTACCGACTGCTGCCAATCTTTGTACTTTATTTAGTGCTTTCTTGTTTATTTCTTTATCCATGGCATTCCACCAGACCACGGCTCCGTACGTGATGATGGGCCTTACTATCGCTTTATACATCCAATGGATGATGTAAGGCTGTAGTCCCCATCTTCTTCCAAACATCTTCTTACACATGTAAAAGGCATTGATGCCTTTTTTTGCTCTTTCTTCGATGTTCCTTTTCCAGGACAATTTGGTGTCTAATACCATACCGAGGTATTTTGCTTCTTTGGATAGCGTTAATTCCCGCCCTCCTAATGTCGGCATTTTAAACTTCGGTATTTTATATCTTCTTGTGAATAGAACCAGTTCGGTCTTTCCTGGATTTACTCCTAGACCATTTTGCTCTGCCCACTTATAGATCTCTTTTAATGCTGACTCCATGATGTCGCCTATCGTTGTCAAATCCTTGCCTGTGATTAGCACTACCACGTCGTCTGCATAGGCTATCGTTTTTATTCTCTTAGCCTCCAGGGTTTTCAGGATCCTATTGATCACTGTTAACCAAATGAGAGGGGACAAAACTCCACCCTGTGGAGTACCCCTTGAAGTTCTCTTTCTTATAGACTTGTCTCCGATCTCTGCATTTATGATTCTGCTTCGTAGCATTTCCATAATCCAGTTTATGGTGACTTGGTCCGTTCCAATTTCCTTTAAGGAATGCAAGATTGATGACGTCTCGACGTTGTTAAAGGCTCCTTCAATGTCTAGGAACGCTCCTAAGGTGTATTCCTTCTCTTGGAGGGACTTCTCTATCGTCTTTACCACATCATGTAGACCACTTTCCACCGACTTGCCTTTCAGATAGGCATGTTGCCTTGTGCAGTACTTCTCAAGTTGTGTGGTTTCCTTAATATGCAGATCAACGAGCCTCTCTAGTATCTTTAACAAGAATGATGAGAGACTTATGGGTCTGAAATCTTTTGGTATTGTGTGGCTAACTTTCACTATCTTTGCAACCATTTCCTTAGTCTCTCTCTTTGGTACTTCCCTTTGTGCCGTGGTGTGCTTCATATCATCCTCAAAGCAACCTGGGAAGTGAGTGCTCATCAGCGTTTCTAGGGTCTCCTTTCTAGTCTCAGTCCATGAGTCGTCAGGTCGTCTGATGCTCTTTAGGATCGTTGGTTCCTTTGTGAGAATCTTCCGAAATCTGGCCGCCTCATTTATGTCTGTAAAAGACTCGCTGAAGTTCTGGAATGACTCCCATTTTGCTTTCCTTATTTGGTTCTTATAGGCTCTGAAGCTGAGTTTGTAGTTTTCCCAGCTTTCATTTGCCTTTGTTCTCCTTGCCGCTTCAAGAAGCCTTCTGGATTCCGCCCTCATGTGTCGTAGCTCCGCATTCCACCATGGTTTGGAGGTTTTGCGATTGTATCTGACGGGGCAGGCCCCTAAGAAAGCCTTCTGTAGCGTCTCATCTAGTAGCTTGACCGAGTTTTCAATTTCCTCGTGGGAGGGGAAGTCAGAAATTTGAGGTTTAACCTCCCTATTCAGTCTTCTGTCTACCAGTTTAGAAAATTTTGTCCAGTCAGTCTTTTTTGCGTTCCTAAACATTGTTCTTTTTACAATATCGCGGTTAATTGTGAAGAAGATCCTCTTATGATCCGAAAACGAATTAGTAAGGGATACCCTCCAATTTTCGACCGCGACTTGATCAGAATTTGTACACAAAGTTAGGTCTATAACTTCCTCCCTAATTCTATTTGCAAAAGTTGGCACATTACCTTTATTGCATATAATCAAATTACTAGAAAGTATAAACTCTAAAATTGACTCACCTCTTTTGTTTATATCGCTGCTTCCCCATTGGACATGATGTCCATTGGCGTCACCTCCGATCACCAGCTGTTTCCCCTTTGCCTGGCAGGATTGCACCAGGTCACGGAGCTTGGCTGTTGGTGGCTCTTCTTCCTCGTACGGCATGTACGCTGCTACGAGAATTAGCGGAACCTTTCCCGTTTCTTCGTACACTGCCGTAGTCATATCGTTAGTACTGAACTGTGAAAGTAGTATGAGTTTTAAGTTACTCTTAGCCATTATACACGCTCTTTTCTTACCTTCGGCTTGGGTGTGGATCAGCTCATAGCCTTTTGCCCTTAGTCCTCGAATTTTGCCTCCTAGGAGCCATGGCTCTTGGACAAGGGCAATATCCACCCTGCCTTCCGTCATAAGCAGCATCAGGTCTTCGGAGGCTGCTTCGCAGTGGTGCAGATTAATTTGCACCACTTGCAGTCTCGATGTCGCTTTTCGTCTTTTCACTGGGAAGCCTCATTTTCAGTGATCCAAGACCGAATTTGATGCTACCCAGTGAATTTCTTAATTTTCTAAGGGACTCATCATCCACAGCTATGACAACGTCTTTGCCGCTTCCCCCTTTGCTGTCTTTTGAGGAGACAATCCTCCAGCTTTGGGTGTTGAGTCCCTTATTTTGCCTCTTGATGATCTTTAGGATCTTATCTTCCACCAGGGCTGGGGGGGGGGGGGGAATCCAGACTGATGTTAGGTGTCTGAGAGGGAGATCCGATCTTGGTATAACTTCGAGTTTTGCCCCCTGCCATAGTTCGCCGCAGTCGCGGATTACTTGCTTTAGTAAGTCGCAAGACTTCCTGTTGCTGCAACCCACGACTTTGACTCCCTTCTGCCAGCCGGCCCCGTCGAAGTTCACCTCTTCATCACCTCCTTCCTCTTCCCCCTCCGCGATGGCTTCCAGAATCCTCGCTTCCACCTCTAGCCACCTTTCGGAGCTCATCCTGCCGTCGAGATCGGAACGATCGATGACAGCGATCTGAAACTCCATAGGCGACTCGAAGCTTGCCGAGGGTTTGGCTTTCTTTGCCGTGTTTTCCTCCACGTCACCCGAGCGGCCCCTTTTGGTCGCCTGGTCCCTTACCAGGGGCATTTGCCCAGCGGGCCCACCCGCGTTCCGGGAGGACTCCACGGCACGAGCCCTCTGGAGCTTTCGCCTCGATTTCGACTTCCCAGGTGGAGCGGTGGCTTCGGTTGTGGCCGCCGAGTCCACCTGTACTGCTGTTCCGGGTTGAGAGACACGATGTTCTTCCTCGTATCTCTCAACCGTCTTTTTATTTTTGCGGATGTACTCCCGCTCTTTCGTCGAGAGTTCTTCCGGCTTTTTATTTTTCATTTTTTCAAGGTACTTAACCGCATTCCGATAGCCTTTCCTGGCTTTCTGATCGCGGTTAAGCACCTTTCTTTCATTTCCCACCGTCTCGCTTCCGGCTTTGTCAGCCTCCCCCAGTAGATCCCTCTCGGTTTCGGAATCTGCAGTCTCGACTGTGCTTCCAGTGGACATAGCGTCCTCGGTTGCTGCGTCGATGTGCATATCCTCCATCCGATTGAAGATACCGCTGGGACTGACTATGTCGTCCGCGAGATGCGGGTTTCGTTTCGGGTTGCCACTAGTAGCATCGGTACCTCCCACAACCAAGTGGCCAATTGTGGGTCCCGTGATCGTTAACAATGTTGAGCCCCCCCCCCCCCCCCCCCAGACTCCGAATGGGGCTCGGCCGCTCTTTGAGCGGGTGGGGTTCCGCTAGGGTTACCACCTGGGGATATTGAGTTTTTAACATTGTCTTCCATTGTCATGATTTTGAATAACTCCTCCTATCCCGATTCCGTTGTCCGCGGTCGCGTATTCAATATATTAGCGACTAACCAGCAGGACTGGGAGTGGCTCCCCACCCCCCCCCTACTCCTACTGGCCACTCCATTGAACGTGTAAATAATAATGAATTTGAATAATTACATTAAATATATAAATATATATTCTTCACAGTACTTTCTTATAATATTTACCATATTCTGTTTTATTGTAACGATATACTGTTTACTACCCACTTAGCAACGTTTTGAACAATTTCAGCAGGTCAAATTGTAGCTATGACCGAACACAGTTCCGCAATCGGACTTATAGAATCAATAAATTTAAAACATCAAAATATTTTAAAAGCTGGAGTGGTTGGGGAGTGTACTTCTAGCGCAGAGGTCCTGGGTTCGATTCCTGGCTGGGGAAGATTTTTTCATTTTTCGCACAAAATTAAAAAAAGAAAGCAAATAAAATAAATACATGTACCTTAAAACTTGCAGTTAGACCAGAATAAATTGGTTCAAAATAAAATGAATATAAAAAGAAAATTTGTTGGTTTAAGATTCAAAAAGTTTCATTATTTTTCATCGTTCAAATTATCGAAGTAAAAATAAAATAATAATTATGAAAATAGAGCTTATATTAAATAACGAAAACTTTCAAAATGTTACATTATTTATATTTAAATTTCTTAATTTCTTCCATCTTATTCATAATTTCCTTTGTTAAGATAATTTCCTTTTTTTTGAAATATTGCCTAACAATTATAATTTGCTTTCTTTCTTCTTCGAGTTTTTTTAAATCTTCTTCGATCTTTTGAACATCGAATCTAAATTGGCACCTGGGACATTTTTCGCATTTTTTTGATTTGGAATCTGTAAAAAATATTCATTAATGGACTATGAATCCTTCAATATATACGTCATGCTTTCAAAAAGAACAAATGAATTTAATAAAAAAATATTTAGGTAAATTAAAATGATATATAAAATAAAAACGCAGCAAAAATTGAATCGAAAGGCAAATAAGATTTTTGTTTTTTATTACTTACCTTCATCGGATTCCAAGTCACTCAAACTTTGACCTTCTTGAAACTCAGCAGTTGATCCATAATTTTCAAATAGTAGCGGACGTTTTGGCATATTTGCTACTATAAATTAAATGATAAAAACGTTGACACTTTGACTCCGACGACAATCGTACGTAAATCGATAATTCGATTTCTGAATAATAGAATGCGCGTAGACATCAGCATCTTCGTTACTCTCCGAACTTCAAACCGTAACGTCACTTTCGAAAAGGTAGTACCAGTTGTCAACAAATTACAGAAAACATGTTTATTTTGGTTTTTTGGCTGAGGTCTAAGGAAGTGTCGATATTAAGAAGAAAGAACCTTCCTAATGGAGGCGACGGAGTGGAGCGAGGAATGGAAATGATGATCCCGTATGGGCGAAAGAAGTTCATGGGGCGAATAGTCGAAATGAGCGGTAAGAATTTGAAATATTGTTTTTGATCAAAAAAGATATTGCAAAATTTTCAAAATATGGTTAGCTAAATTTGTTATAATAATTCGAATTTACAAATCTGTCTAACGTTTTGTTTGTTCAATGGTATTAATAGATGATAGGGACTGGCTTGATTCCCTGACTATTACGACCGAAGGAGAAATTGAAAGAATCGGGAAGAAATTTAGAAAGGTAGATAGTAATGAAAAAGAAAGAAGCAGAGAGAAGGTGATAAAAAAGAGAAATATAAGAAATAAGAGAAGTTGCCAAAGGCAAGTGGAATGCGACATTATGAGCTTACCTACGCTTAGCCAGTGCATAAAGGGAAATGAAATTCAAGAGGAAAGCATAAGGAAAAGCAAAGAAAGATTGCAGAAAACTATCCAAGGAAAGGCGTGTGAAGGCATAAGTATTAAATCACCTATTTATTGAATTGAAGTTTCTCGTAACTTGAAGGTTAGGGAATTATAAAATTAGTTCTGTAGGTTAATAATTGATTATTGAAGATAAACGGGGTAATACAGGATCCGATTAGTAATATGGTGCACATAAAATTTTTCATTGATAACTATGTAACCAATTGGCACTTTATAACCTCTTTAACATTCAAATTGCGAATTACGTTGTAACCACAAACCTTCGTTAGGATGATTAATGATGTGAATAATTTACCTACAAAATAAAATGTATTGGATAAATTTTAAATTTAATTCCTTTCATTATTCCCTTTTTTTGCATTGCCCTCATTTACAGCGGAGCATACTTACGTTTCGCAATCGCCTTCGGATTCGCCTCGTACACGCACTAAGAAGGTATCCAGTCAGTCACCTCCACATATGGCTGAACATTCACAATTGGCAGCGAGTGCAGTCTGCTGCAATTACGAACCAGAATTGTCTTCGACTTCACAGGGTACTTCAGCAAGCTCGATCGCCAATACAGACCTTCAACATTTTGGGGAAAAATCGCCACCTGCGTCCTTAAGCACTCCCACTGATCAATCACAACGCACCGGAAATTCATCGCGTCTTTCACAAAGCGCAACAAAGCGCATTGTAAACACGAATAAAATCTTTCTGCCGCTGACGAGTTTGCAGAAAGAGGATTCAATGGTAAATTTCATTTGAATGTATGCCCGCAGACATGGCTGATTACTGCCCACGAGAATTAACTTCCGAAACTAAAAATTAATGCTTCATATAAAATTTGAATGTTTTATCATAACGAAAAGTTGCAAATATCATTCTTGATATGGTGGACTGTTAAGCGGATTAAGTATAGTACTATAAGTATTAATAGTCAATTTTTGGGAACAACATTCAATGCAGACTATTTCTACTTAAATTACCACTTAATTCCCAATATAATGTGCAATTTCAACAATGATTTCTTCAACTTCCCAACGTGATGAAACATTCAAATTTGGTCGTTGCTATTTTTCTCGACAATCTTCACTCAAATAAATGAATTTCGAGAAGATTAGTTTATTTGAATTAAGTAATATTTTGTTACAACCAGTACTTTTTTTATAGTGTTTTTCAAGTCAAAAGTGTCTTAATTTTAAACATTTTTCGCATCTAAAATATCAAAATGTATAATAAAAAAATTAATATTCAAAAAAGTGTTAATTTAAAAAAGACCCTGTTCAGTCTATTTCATTGCGTTGAAATTTTCCAAATAATGTAGGATCATAGGTGTATTAAAATAACTTTTCTCATTAAGTTTCTGATTATACTATAGGTGGAGTTAAAGGAAAAGTCGCAGGTTTGGATCGAGAAAACAGAGTTCATCATAATGAAAAGATGTAGAGAGAATCCGAGAGTGATGACTCGACCGATTTTACGTCAATACGTGAGTGATGATAATTTGATAAATATGTCGGCCTGCGGAAAGGATAACGGAGTACCGAGGCAATTAAAGGATGCTATAGAATGTAAGTAATTTCTATTTAAAAATGTTAAAATATAACAAATAGATTTGTTAACCCTTTGCAACATAGTATTAAGTATATTCTCTGCCTACCTGCATTTAGGCAGAAAAATAGTATTCGACCCTCCGGAGGGTTAATAGTTATAATAACTAATTATAATATTAATAGTTAATAGTTCTACCGTGATGAGAAATATACTTTCAACACGCTTTTCTTTTCACTCTTTCGAAAATTTCGTACAGTATTTTAAATGTTTCAATGAAAACATTTTTAGGATATATAGTCTATGATGTTCTTTACTGTACTAACGGCATAGAAAATGTTTGCTGATAAGCTTGTTATTGTTATGAATAAATATAAAATCTAAAATAATCGAATAAATCTGTTCATTATTAATAAAAATAAAAGACATTCAAACGACTTGTTCTTGTTGCAGATTACGTATTTCGTAACACTGTGGACGATAAGCGGCTAGATTCTGCTAAGTTCAATAGAACGATCACGTTGCTCTGTGGAACACTAAGGAATCCAAAGAAGAAGAAGAACCCTTAATGTTAATTTGTTTTCTGGTGCAAAATATCGTTCTTGTTCTACCAAACGTACCCTTTCTTGGATTTTACTAAAACTCATCGAATGTTAAACGATTTGTTCACGACCTGTATATTATAATCAACCTAAATAAAATGAATTTTGTACTAAACTTTGAGAGTTTTGAATTATTGTCGTCTTATTAACAATAAATTTATTTATGCTCCTTATCTCTGCCAGATCTTTGCTACTTGTCCAATTTAATGTGGTCATAGTTTTTTAGCAAAAGCCTGGAGAAAAGTCTGGCAGCAATATGACGCAAATATATATGTAACGCAGCAATAACTATCCCTTATGGAAAATAGTCTACCAAACGTAGGCCAAAAGTATGCTTTAAATATGTCAAAAGTCTTTCGTCGTTTCATACGCATGCCATACGCATGCCTTAGCATTGCGCCAGACGTCATCCAGATTTTTCCTATATACATTCAACAACGCTTTTTGACGATCTGGGAAACGTATGGTCCGCGATCTTTGGCCATATTGCGGCCATACATCAATGCCATACTACTTCCATATGCATAATAAAATAAATACATAACAAAAATTAATTTACGTAAATTTTAATTCTGCATTCATAAAAAATACATAAAATCACCCTAAAGTCGATTTGGACTTGTAAATACATTTACATCGTGTTTAATTTGATAATTTTAGAATAAAGATTGACGTTATCGACGGGGTCAGCTTAACAGCCCCTTAAAACGAATGCAATAAGTATGTAATTTGCTTCACAAATGTACCATACAAGTTGAACAAATAATAACTTTTAATTCCAAGAATGATAAAACGTATTATTCTTTAGTTACTGAAATTCTTTCTTTATAAAAACATCCAAAACCTTAATCCTAACATTAAGAATAAGAATTACGTCTAAGCGTTCTTCATTCAAACCCTAATCACATAGCAATAATAAAATTGTATTCGAAAATTCAGAATCAGATAAGAAATTAGAAAAACAAAATTAAGAAAGATGATGTTTAGTAATGTTAAAATCGAATGTATATAAATAAATTTCCGTTGAAAGTTGATATATATTCAATTTGTATGCTCGTCAATCTTATATATATGCCTGTTCCCTTTCTTTTTATATCGGAAACAGACAAGGGAACAAAATATATAATTACATATCGAGCATCAATATATCCTTTCTTTCATATTTGTAATCGATATGTTATTCTATCTAATAATATTAAAAAAATATTTGCATTATGAACTTGCTGGTTATAATAGTTTTATCGACTATTTTCTGAGATGAAGGTTTCAAAGACACAATTTCATTAGCCTTCTGTGATTCCTGGAGTGATTTTCTTTTTGAATAACGGTGATTGTTCTGACTGAAGCTTTTGGTTTTAATTATTGGCATTTTAGTGGATGTACTTAGTTTGAACTCATCATTGTCTTCAACTTTGTCATCTGAAATAATGGACCGAAAGATATAATGAATTGTATTCTAGTGTAAAAAGGTAACATTTTTTTAAAAATTCTGCTCAGCATCAGCACAATAAAAGCCCATATTACATACGAGTAAAGAAATAATTGAACTTAAAAATGAACGTATCTTACCATACGATTTATTTTGTTCATCTATATCTGAATCAGGTATTCCGAGCACATGCAAAGTGTGCTCTTTTTGTATCGCTGCTCACTTTTATTGTCTTCTTTTTTTTTTAATATCTTTTGTGCTTTCTCTTCTTGCGTAGTATCACTGTCACACGTAAATGCAAACTCTTCCTTATTTAATAGTTCCAATCGCTTAACAGCATCTTTATAACACCCTGAATCAAAGAAAGTTATTGAACATACAAAGAGTGGATCTTCATTGATATGATATATCTTTCACGTCTATTGAGTATCCATAAAATAAAATATTGTATGTACTTACTCGCTCCACCTCTTATTTGTACAGTATATGTTGGCCAGTCTTCAGAAGGGTCAGCTCTCTTCCCAATAAGTGAATGTAGAATTTTACAATTTTCATCATCATAAGGAGGGGGCATAAAAATCGCTTGCAATTTCCCTTTATCTTTATTATACGCGACCCAATGACAAGGAACTATGTCCACTTATGGTGTTATCTTTGGACCTCGGCAAATAAACTCCACTAGTTGGTACAAGTATTGTTAATCATCTGCCATGTTGTCTAAAATGTATGTTATAATGATTATACAATTCTACATTTTACTGATGATTCAACGTGACTGAAATTTGCATAAACAAATGTTTGAAGTCAACAGTAGTCAATCAATTGCAATTTCCATTCTGATTTTTAAAACAAAAATATCTTTTGAGGAATAATTGAATATAAAATATTATAGTTATTTCTACTTATATATGCTAACATAAAAATTGCACTAAGGTAAATATACCAATCACTGTAACAGATATAACCTAATACTGCGGGATACCAATTACTAAGGATGCATGCGTGTCATATGACTCACAACGAAAAATTGTTGTGTACTATTATTAAAATAATCTAAATATATTATATATATATATATATATATTATAATTGCTGCTTTTTACGCAACCGTTATTTAGGTTGTCGTCCACCGCCCGTGAAGCGCGCTTTGCAGTTTTCTCGGGAAAACTCCGTGCCACGTGGGCGACGCAATGCTCAGCCCGGCTAGCTGGCAAGCTCCCGGTAGAGCACGAACTCGCCCAGAGGAGGTCGGCTCCTGCCTCCTTCCGCGCTTGAAAACGGGGATCGCGAAATTCCCTTGGAGGCACCGCACAAACTACGGAAGGGGTGTAGCAGGAAAAACAATAATAATATTTTATAAAAAGGAAATGGGGCCCTCGGCTCGTCTCAGATTTATTATGATTAATCACAAGTGTGGCCCACGGTGGACTTACATTTATTGTTCACAATGGTTGGCGTTTCGCCCGCTCGCTCTCGCTTATTTGGCGTCTCGTCCTCGCACCCGACGGCAGGTCTCGTCCTCGATTTTGACGGTAGGTCTCATCGTCGCTTTGACGGCTCTAGTTCCTCCTAACTATCCGCTTCGTAATCTTGATCACTCGTTAACTCCTACGCCGGTTTGTAGTTCCTTCCTACCCGAAGGTTTGCGCGGTAACTTTTTACTATTTCGCGCTCGAAGGTTTGCACTCAACTGTCTATCTCGCGATCCTTCCTACTTGAAGGCTCAAACACGACTTTCTCGGCGGCTCTCTCCGCGGCCGCGTATCTCCGTGCACCGTATCCGGCGGCGCTCGGGCATTTTCGGGGCCGTTCGTATCTGCAACGATCCTACTATCGATCGATTCGAACGATTGTATCACTCCGCGCTCTCGCGACCGCGGCACGACACCTGAACAAACGTAACGTCCCGTTACAATATATATGTATACATAGACACAGCAATTGGTACTTATATTCTATATTTAAACTATTCCATTATACTCAGGGCACATAAGCAGCTTGTCCCTTAGCTTTTTTGTATATAACAATTCGTTACAGGGCAAGAAAAAAAATTTGCCACACACAAAGTCTCGTAGCATTTTCAACCTATTGATATATGACGGATTTTAGTCTGGTAGGTTACTACTTTTGATACAAACAGAGCAGAATTAAATTTGATTTATAAAGATGTCAATAAAATAAGGTATATATAAACAGCTTAGAATTTTTGGCTCGCATAACACATAACCTCAAAAACGTAGAGATTCTGTATCTTTCATTTTTTGTAGAATGAGCGTAGGGTACATAAAAATTTGTAATTTTATACTTTACTTGATAATAAATGTGTCTGCAATTGTTTATGGGTATTTTTGCCAAACACGTAGAAATGTTCCAGAACTTACGCTTCTTTCTCTCGTGCGCATACATACAACCGCAGCGGTCTGGTAGCGGCCTTAGTATGTGTTCTATGCTGGCGACCGGATTCCGGACAGCGTGGTTTGACAACTCAGATTAGGTCGGCCAGTGCCGCGTCAGCCAATCACAATTGTACGCGCAAAATGCTGCACATACCAGTCAGCATCTGCGCCATAAACGTATGCGCTTGCAGACGAAAATTCACCCGGTTAATTTGAATCAGCTACATCGAATTAAATTATACAAACCTAATTGTCGATAATGCAGGAAATAATCGAGTGACAAGAATATTAAATTATAAAAAGAAGAGGTACTTTATTCTTTATTTACATACAAGTAATTGTGAAAAATTGAATGTACTTTTTTATTTTACCTAAGGCATTTTCAAACGAAAGAGCTGTTATAAAGCTGAGACTACACTGCATGGATATAACGTCATCAGCCAAATGAATTAAATGATGAGCATTTAATTCACGAGGTATTTGGCACTTTATATTTTTAAGACGATTTGTTATTTAACTTTTATTTTTCGAACTAAATTTAAAAAGCAAGTTACCAGACATCCAATATTCAATTAATTTTTTCATGGTTCCTTGACAGCAAAAATGCATAAAGTCCAAAACAAAGAAAGCAACCATATTTATTAATGGTATTATTTTAAGGAATGGTGACGTGCCATGGTGATGTTCAGGTTGCACAAAATTCCTGAATGAAGAATCTGTTCTTTCTGCATCATTAGTCGAACAGTATACAGTTCGGTTTTCGACTCTTTTCCCTTGAACACAACACCATTCACACGCTAAAATCCCACCGTGGCCCATAATGTTTTTTAAAAAAGGCCGAGCTGGTGTTTCTGCAATTCCGCATTTTGGATAAACAATGAAATTTTTGCCTTGAATTTTTAAATTAGTCCTTTGCAGTATATGTAGTTCGTCAGTAGTAATACAGTCATCATGGAGAGACGTAAACAAACGTAACTCAGTCTTCATTTCTACTCATTAAGGATGAGTCACGCTTATTCAAGTCCCTCCATGGTGACAGATATACAAACACTCTCTCTCTCTCTCTCTCTCTCTATCTCTCTCTCTCTCTCTCTCTAGCTGTAAGTACACGCAGTCACGTTTTGTCGAGCTCCGCTAAATTTCTCTAAATTGCACTCTAAACCCCGTTTTGTGGGAGTTAAATTTTGTACAGACGTTCCTGAGCAGACTCGGATCACGATCACTAATTGGGATATTTATCTCCGAGTCTACTTCAGGCGAGAACAGTTAAAAAAGTCATTCTGGAATTAACGGTTGCTGCTTTTCCACCGAGACATCTGCGCATGCCCGAAACGTCATCGCCTACGTCACACTACGCAAAATGACGTAATGCTTTTCCGGCATATAAAGACGCTGTTTTTGTGCAAGTGCGACAAAAATGTATTTACATTATATCAAAATACCAATACCATTACACAACTATATTAATAATTATAATTCTCATTACATTAACACACAGCTATGCACTTAAAACCTCGTAATTACATTTTTTCTAATAATACCAATTAACGTGAATCAATGAATATACTGAGGTTTGGCCAGATTGGTAAACAGACGGTGTACAGTACCAAAATGGTAATTTTTATACGAAGCATACAATCCTTAAGAAAACAGCTTGTTTAAAGTAAAGGCTAATAATTGTAGGACATTTTCTTAGAGACACGCCCTTAGAGGATTTTTAATTTGCATTTCGTCTAGCAGAAAGGGGTATAATCTCGCATGCTTGAAAATGCTTTTAATACCCATCATAGTTTTTAAATAAATTATCTACTGTGATATCAGTTGTGTACTGACCGTCTCACCAATACTCACTCTCAAATATTCTTCAATTTCACGCCCTTAGAGGCTCGGTATGAGGATTTCTAAGTTTGCATTTCATATAGCGGAAGGGGGTATAATATGGCGTGTTCGAAACTGCGTCAAATATTCGTTAGATTTTTCAGATAAATGAACCACTGTGATATTCTTCCACTTCACGCCCTTAGCGGCTCGATATGAGAATTTTTAAGTTTGCATTTCGTCTAGCAGAAAGGCGTATAATCTCGCGTACTTGAAAGTGCTTTTAATACCCGTCGTCGTTTTTAAAAAAATGATCCACGGTAATATTCTTCGATTTCACACCCTTAGAGGCTCGGTACCATTATCGTGGAAACAAATAACATTCTTATCTGCACAAACCATTTCCATAAGGTGAAGTCATTTTTTTTCTGAAAGTAGCTATGGTGCATTTTGAGTATCACTAACTTTCCTGAAAACCTTGACCTGTCACGAATGCGCGGGGAAAACAAAACGACGTGATCAATGTTTTTGTTGTGAAAAATACGAGATTGAGGTTTATTTCGTTAATAACGTCTTAAATGATAGTTTTTCGAAAAAATAGTATTAGAAAATTCGTTTTTATTTTCCAAGAGCGATTTAATTCTTCTCAAATATCGGTTATTTGTATTCTATCTTTTTATTATTGAATTAGTTCTTGAAATATAAAAACTAATTTCCAAATATCATTTTGCCAAAAAATTATTATTTACGACTATATTTACGAAACAAACCTCAATCCCGTATTTCGCATAAGAAAAACATTGATCACATGGTTTTGTTTTACCCCAGCATTCGTGACGGGTCAATGTTTTCAGGAGAATTAGTGATACCTAAAATGCTATATAACCACCAACAATCGATATCCATCTCATCTGTAGCCGTATTCTGTAAGTCGTTATTAATAGTAACGTCAATGTCATGAGAATTTCAGCCAATGACGGTCGAAGATCTTGTCGTTATCGACCCTAACGTTTCCGTGATTCTTATCAACGAGTTGAGGAATACGGGTACTGAGCACAAGAAAGTCAATGCCTGTTGATAAACAATTACTGTTTAATTCAACAATGGGTTTTAGTTGCAAAAACCAATTCTGCATATCGAAAGAATTTTGTTAGTCATATTTTTTTCTGAAGGTAGCTAATTCCATGAACAATCGATTACAGTGTCATCTGAAAACGACCCGTAGCTTTCTTAGTTACTAAATCCATTCTTACAAGGAAAAACTATTCTTTTCTTTTTACCCTTCTTTTGTGCGGGGTCCTTTATTCAAATTAATTTTTCTGACATATTCTCGACGATTCGTTCCTTTCAATATCTAATTATCAAAGTGTAGAAAATACTACTACACAAATTATAATTTAATCTGCCAAAAAATAAAAATATTGGATTTCGTTGTATCGATAAAATGATACCTTTCGAGGATTTAATTTACGAGGTGATGAAATAAATAAACACTATTTATATATTTAAAATATTGATCTATTCATATTTTGTATTATTACACATACGGATTTACATAATTTCACACTAAGGATATAATTCATTTAACTTATGAACTAACACTATATATTTTAAAATTGGTTTCTATTAATACTTTTATTTTAGAATACAGTTTAATATAGGACTTATAATTCAATTAACTTATCAACTATAGCATGTAAATGCACGGATATAAATTCGTAAAAGACTGAAAGTGAACACTCCTTCGATAATTGTTTGGTTGCTGATATACAAGGCCTATAACATCGTCTGTAAATTCATTTGTTACGTTGCGAACCATATTAATTGTAAATATTTGTCCCTGCGCATCTTAAAAAAAACCGCACCTTTTCTTCAACAAGTCTGAGTATATCTTGAGCAATAATGCTCACATCACTACCGATTATTGACAAATGACGCATTTTTTTGTCAATGCACCTTGAAACGTCCACTAAACACTCGAATGTAACATGTTTTAAAATTAAGCAGTGTCGAACGCGTTTCACAGACACACCGGTAACAAATTTTTTGATCAATTTTAATCGGATTGTCATCAGTAAAGAAATCTTCGATTTCTTTGAAACTCTGGACAAATGCATACCAAGTGTCCGGAGTAAACGGTATACCGATGAAATTTTTCCCAATTACACGTACTATCGGTATGTAATCAGGATCCATCAAATCTGAATACTCCAGGCCTACGATGATTTTCTTTGTGCAAGATGTTTTCAGCCCATAAATGCTGCCAAAGATTTGAGGTGATCCTTTTCCACTATCGCCAAACATTCATGACACTGAAGTTGAAGTAGTTATTGCTTTTGCCACTTTCAACCGATATTCGTTTAAAATACGTGACTAAATTCATTGCACAGTACTCGGTATAACTCGTAAGAGTGAATGATGAACTGAAGAATAAGTAGTGCCTTAAATTGTTTCAATTGGTCATGTAAGCAAAAACGTTGCAATTACTTGTCAGCATTTTACAACATTTATACGATATTTACGATGTGTGCACTTTAAGTATTTTTATGTAAACTAATACTCATACCACATTCAGCAAAACAGTAGTTAAAAGTCAATCACGTAGCAATTATGTCATAAAAAATTCTGTATGCTAGCATTATACGATCCACGGCTATTATTCTATTATAGCGTACACTTTAAATGTTTTATTTGTAAATTAATTTTGAATAACACTTTTGTAAACATCTTAATCTGTTTGTCCCCTTACCGATGAAGGGCCCAGCTCTATACTTAGAATTGATATGACGTCGAACAATGTCATCATTTTTATCCAGGTCCGTAGAAAAATGATCGAGAAACGCCTTGAGATCAAAACCAGCACCCATATAACGTAGAACCATCACACAGAATTGTCCACAGACATCAGACGAGTTACTTTGGAGTTGTTGCGTACTCCACTGAAATTGTCGACAATTATTTTTCAAAGATTTTATATAAGCAGGTATGAAAGGTGGTAATCCATAACTGTCAAAATACCATGCATTGCCATACTTGTCAGCATACACAGCTACCCAATGTGTGCTAGGTTTTTGTGATTATCTGTGTTCAGTACAAAACATGTGGGTTTACCCCAAACACGGGGTATTTGATCTGATGGAAACACCTACAGTATGATCTTTTATACCTGATATACATCTCAAAATTTCTAAGCTACTCATTTTCTAAAGATATGGGTGAGCTGAACGTATACGTTTGAGTATCCTTGTCAACGACGTCTCTGGAATGTTGGCTCTCTGTACAACGTGGTGACGTTTGAATCGACCAATCTTCCATACGCAGTACACTTTGGTTACACTCGCTAATACTGTCAATATTCTTATATAAATTTGATTCCCGATATTGTTCTATGTCAGGGTTGCATACATCATCTTCTCTGTTCCTCGACAAATCCGTCGATCGTATCCGATAAAGTCGTAACTGATGTGCGTTATTTAACGCGCAAACGATGCGCACAAAATTGAATTTACCTCCGTGTTGTATACAGTAATTACTCGACCAAGGAAGAATGTTGGATGCCGGACATCTTGTATCCTCCTCCAAATTTATTATATTACGGGCGGTTACTTTGTTTAGGAGTTTCCATTTTTCCTTACCTCGTACATATTTCGGGCGTTTACGGTGACTTCCCGTAACTTTTTGTATAAATAATTTGCAGATATATCGCCGTCGGACCAGTCAAGACCATGATGATTTCGTGTCAACCAGTTATTTTATTTCCGGGATTCTCGACTCAACAAGTCGACAGGATATGGCGGTGCAATTACCCAATGTCCAAAAATCTCGTCATCGATAGACAAAACGGCCACTACTTTCGGTATTATCTTATTATTTATATCTTTAAAAAACTGTACGTCAACCACCAGATCCATTGCAATGTCTATCGTGCGTCGTGTCTGAAAGATAACTGCGATCTCGATCTAACCCTATCGTTTTTAAGACCATACATATAAAACGGTATCTGTAGGAATCTTTATGCATTCACGCACCGAAGTCAACAACTACTTGTCAGGATGCATCAATCTCCAATACATTTTCATATTCGGCATAAATAATACAATTGACGGTACTCGTTAGAGCTTTCGACAACTGAGGAGTCCTTTATTATCAGTATTAAATGCATCCATATGACCCGGTGTATCGTTATACCATAAAACACTCGTTAAATGGGAACCTTTGGCAGCAGGCCCGTAGTTCAGTAGTGTTTAATGTATGATCTGTAGGCGTATGCATTATTCGGTGGGGAAACTAGCTTTTGATTGAAGTATACGTCGATCTGGCTAAAAAGCGAGTGCATAAAATTATTTACAGGGCCAACACTATCGCGATCCGCCTGTGGTGTATCAGCAGGCATATTTTGAGCAGGTGTTAAAGTTACCCGTAAACTTAACATCGTACGTGCAAGATCAATATATTCTTCACCATTTCCGGGTAAAACAAATTCAAGTGGTGAATCATGAGTGTCTCCGACAGGCTCAAATCAGGTTTAGTCTACGGTTTGCCAAATTATGTGCGATTGTTACACGGCATATGGCGATGCAGCCGGTATTGAGTACGTATTAGAGTATAGTGAATTATTATAACATTTCAGTCTAATGTAAAAGAATGGGCACAATATGTCATATCGAAAATAACGTAAACAAATGTTTGTTCCCGCCGCCAACGTAAGATAGACGAGACCTGGCGGGGATGTTCGTTCCCTCCGCCAACGTAAGATAGACGAGACCTGGCGGGGATGTTCGTTCCCTCCGCCAACGTAAGATTGACGAGACCTGGCCCATGTTCTTTCCCTCCGCCAACGTAAGATTGACGAGACCTGGCGGGGATGTGTTCGTTCCTTCCGGCAACGTAAGATTGACGAGACCTGGCGGGGATGTTTGTTCCCTCCGCCAACGTAAGATAGACGAGACCTGGCGGGGATGTTCGTTCCCTCCGCCAACGTAAGATTGACGAGACCTGGCGGGGATGTTCGTTCCCTCCGCCAACGTAAGATTGACGAGACCTGGCGAGGATGTTTGTTCCCTCCGCCAACGTAAGATTGACGAGACCTGGCGAGGATGTTTGTTCCCTCCGCCAACGTAAGATTGACCATATATTCAATAGTATATAAATGATATATTATAAATTGTATTATCTTCTGGAATCTAGGAAATCGCCTAAATTATAATGCGAAAGGAAAACGGAACTAATTGCACAATGGGTACTTAGCGAGTGGGGAACGTAGTCACAAACCTTATAAATACGGCTGCAGGGTCACCACCAGTCAGTATTCCGTCCGAAGTTCTATCGGGCTGCATCGCGAGTAAAGTACCATTGTAGATGGTAGAGTATAGCCGGGGTGGTTGAGGAGAAGAACAAGAAGAGTTCTGTTTGCCTTGATTTGCAGGACGTGCTCCCATCAACGTACGTTACAATGAGAAAGTGTTGACACAGGTTTATACTGTACCCAGTGCGAGCTCTCAATAATCGTTTGAGTAGGTGGTAATGTAAACAAGTCGAGCTCCGATTTCATACATTCGCAAGAGTGCATAAGCAAAAAAGACATTTTCTTTCAATTAAATATATCTGCCACCATACGGCGCTTGTTCTTCCTATTTGATGCACGCTTCTTCGTTTTCCTTACCTTATTAGTTACGGTGTGAATGCCGCTTCTTTTTTTTTATTTTCACACTTCGTTTAGTTTTCGCCTTTTTTTCTTGTTCTTCTATTGTATTTTGGTCTGACGTCGACGGGAATTGAGGGCCTCCATGCAAGAAGGGGGTATGCGCGGATTCAGCTGGAAAAGTATTGTCCAAAGGACCAAATTTTCAAAAGTGCTCGGATCGAAAAAGTTAAAATTGGTATTTGTACAGAATTTAGATACTCATCTTTTTTCCTTATGACAAAAACGTTCAAATTTTATAGTTTCTGAAATAAACGTAAAAAACGTCATTTTAATTTCATAAGAAATTTCAATATTTTTTCACTTCAACTCGCGGTGGTGAATTCATTTTTGAGAATTTTGGAACGAAAAAATATGTAATTGAGCGTAAGACAGTCCCGCGACTAACGCGAAAAGAAAATTTGAAAAATCTTAAAAAACAAAAAAGTTATGATTTTTTCCCGCAAATTTCTGAAAAATTTTTTTTGATACGTTCGAATGCTTCATTTATCGTGCGAATTTTATGCTACAAAAACACCCTTCAAGAAGGTTGTTCGTGAGGGTTCATTAGTGTTTTCTGGAAAATTTCATGTCCATTCGGGCTATAGTTTTTAAGTTATGGAGGTTTTAAGCTACTAAGGATAAGCGCGTCGCGGCACGCGCTGACAAAGGACCGACAACATCGTATACCCGGTGTCATAGAACAAAGGCGGCGCAGCTCTTACCGAAATCACAATAATGAATAAGAGTTTCCCGGCTTGAAAACGTTTGTTGCTTTTAATCGTATGCATACTTCGGTTTGTGGTTAATAACATTTTTTAATATTTATATAGTTTTATATTAAAATGGAAAGTAGCAAGGGTAGAAAACGGACAAAAAATGAGGATTCGTGGGAGCGAAACGTTCATAAGTTGAAGAAAGATAAAGTAAGAATAATTTATAAATATTATTCGAAAACTACTATTTTCTTTCTACCTTTCCTGATCTTAGTAATGACACTTTTTGGTTAAATATTGTCGTTATCGACACGCCGATTTAGAGAGGTTGTCATTTTCCTTACTAGAAAAAATGACAATAAATTTTATTTATTATTTAGTTACTAATGGAGATCGAGTGATTTTTTACCATCTTGATAATGTGCGATAATATCAACAAACATGAAAATTAAGTCTTAATTTTTTTTTATTGCGATATTTTAGGGAGAAGAGTATATTTCAACAGCTGGAAAGTATATAGAAGGTAAAGTTTTTACGCCGGTAGGAAGCTGTTGTAAACAAAATTGTTTTCAAAAGGGTAAAATTGTTGAACAAGAAAAAGTATTTAAATTACATTGGAATTTGGAAGACTACGCAAAACAAAATATTTATCTCAGTACATTGATGAAATGTAGAAATCCGGAAACATTGGCTGCAACTGAAAAACAGCAGTTAATAAAATGAATTTATTTTTTTCCTGTAGATGAAGGAAATGTTACGGTTTGCAAAAATTTTATTTGCAATTTATTTAGTATTGGAAAGAAGAAACTGGACAACATTCAAAGTAAAACATTAAATAATCTTGGGTTTGGCGATGGAAGAGGAAAACATGGGCAGCAGATTGCTAACTCAACTGAGGAATTAAAAGATCTGATTAGAATTCACTGTGAATCGATTCCGCACCAGCAATCCCATTATGGTCGAGAGTCTTTGTCATTAAATTATTTCAAAAATCCTGACTTGAACTTAGAAATATTATACAACCTATTTTTAGACTTTTATGCTGGTGTAACGCTGGATTTCAAGATTCCTTTGGAAGAAAATACATATAGGGAGTATTTTAATTACAATGTAAATTTAAATTTACATTACCGCGGACGGCTGTTTGTAACAAATTTTACGAAAGTGAGTTAGAATCGGAACAATCGGATGAAATCTTACAGCACAAGAAAGAAGTTGAAGAGTACCAGAAGCTTAGAAAAAATCTTTTAGCAGAAAAAAACATATTATGTTGCGAATTTGACTATGCTCAAAATTTACCTTTGCCAAAAATTCCGGTCTCAGAACAATTTTATAAAAGATTATTGTGGCTATATTTATTTAATGTGCATGTCCTTAATTCTCCAAATAGTTATATGTTCTATTTTCTTCGAGGCAGTGCAAAGAAAGGGGCCAATACTGTATGTAGTTTCGTCCAATATGCTATAAATCTTGAATTTAACCAATCAATGCATAAAAGGATTGTTTTTTTTCGGACGCAGCCGGTGGAAAAATAGAAATTATACGGTGTTTAATTTTTTTGTATTGCTTTCAATTCAACTCGGTGTAGAAATATTGCACGTTTTTCCAGTCCGCGGCCATTCTTATTGCCAATGTGACCGTAATTTTGGGCTCTATTCCCAACTAAAAAAGAAATCAGAAAAGATTGAAACGCCTTCAGCATAAATCGAAATGATAAGAAAATCGCGCGATCCACCGTTTACAATGGTAGAATCTCAAAATGATATTTTGCAGGATTTTGATGAATCTTTAAAAAAAAAAATTAAATTGCCAAGAAACTTAAAATTAGCCAAGCTCGTGTAGTTCAATATTTTTCAAATGGGAAAGTCGACGTTTTTCAAAATTATAAATTAGAAAATCCTTCCTCTTTTTAATTTTATCCAAAAGTTAAACTCGCGAATTTACTTAAAAAAAACCTCCTATTGTTGGCATCACAAAAGCTAAACAAAATGATGTAACAAGCTTACTTCGCTATCTTTCTTCAGAAGGACAAGTATTTTATAATAATTATTTTGAGACTCTTAACGTCAGTAACGAGTGTGGTGATTGTGGAGATGAATAATATTATGGTGAAGTATTATATATATATCATTTCAATTTCAAAATTATTATACAATAAAAAACATTTCTCCTCTCTTAAGCTTGTAAGGTTACTCAGAACAATATATACAAATTACAATCTAATTAAATAAAAAATAAATCACTGAACATAATTTTGAACAACTAAATATAATGTATATACAATTATAAATCTACTAACTATTATGGTTTTTTATAATAATAAAAATAATAATGTAACGTAGCTCTGTACGTAGTTTGTAATAAAAACGAATTTTTAAAAATCACAATTTAGACATTTCGAAAAACATTACTTTTAGATTTTCATAAAATTTCATTGAGTATATGAATGAATATAAAATTGGAGTCAATTTTATTACTACATTCCTCATTTCCGTAATCGTTCCGCTACCATTTTTTATCCCTTTTCTACCCTTGCTACTTTCTATTTTAATATAAAACTACATAAATATTCTAAAATGGTATTAACTACAAGCTGAAGTATGCATCACGCGATAAACGCAACAAACGTTTTCAAGTCGCGAAACTCTTTTACATTATTGCGATTCCGGGAAGAGCTGCGCCGCCTTTGTTCTGCTACACCGGGTATACGATGTCTTTAAGAAACTATAAAATTTGGACGCTTTTGTCATAAGGGAAAAAGATGCGTATCTAAATTCTGTACAAATACCAATTTTTATTTTTTCGATCCGAGCACTTTTGAAAATTTGGTCCTTTGGACAATACTTTTCGAGCCGAATCCGCGCGTACCCCCTTCTTGCATAAAGGCCCTCAATTATACTTCCTATCGAGTGTAACGATGTCATCGGGTAAATGTCCAACTGTTGTGTAGCGCGGGTATTTATACCCCGACCCCGCTATCAGTTCATCAAATTTTTCTTCTGCCTTCCTTTTCAAATTCGCACTTGACTCTTTGACATGTCGTCGAATCGCCTCTTTTGCAGATGTATTATTTGTAGGCATATCGGTCACAATATTTAGACGTGCTCGTAATGCTTCTTTACCACCATCTGTAACACCTCTCGTAAAAACAGGTAACACGCGTCTGAATAAACCACCACGAAAACTACCAATGCCATGTCCTCGCTAATATAATGCCCCTCTGTATACACGACCTACACTACCAGTATGCTACCGCCAATCTGATTATTAAAGTATACTACATAATACGACATTTTGCTTATTCCAATCGGTACGTTTAAAGTGTAACGTCACCGTTAACGTACCATAATCAAATGGTATAAACTTCCCAATCTCATCCCTTATATCTATTTCAATGATTTGGAAAGAGCTATACAGTAATGGTATATATACAGCAGGTGAAAAGCTACATATTCTTGTATCACCGTATATATAATTATCACGTTTTAATGGTACAGCTCGCAATAATCGTGTCTGAACGTTCCCTGTAACGTACGGTTCACAAATATCGTATTGTCACTCACGATTATTGCCCCCTTTTCGTTTACGCATGTATAATCATAACCAAGTATATTTCTCAATTTATCCGGTAGATATACAGCGTGTTCATCGTTTAGACATTCATTGGTGCAGATTCCTGAAACTGACACATACCCACCGTGACCAATTTCAAATATTAAATGGTCTTTTATACATGGTAGATTATTAATCTCTTCAACTAAATCGTGAGTATTCTTATATATTCCGGGTGCTGGAAATGATACCTGTAAAGTATTTTTATTTTTACGGTTACTTTGTTCAGCTGGTAACTCTATATGAATAGCCTTCACTGTTCTAAATTTGAAAATACAACTCGTCTACCTTCTTCTTTGACAGATATGTGTTGAAACGTTAGAGGTATTTGTATCTCGGTAAGTGCCACACACCACTGGCCTTACAAATACAGATGCTGCGGTAATTGTGTAATAAAGTTGGTCGTTCTGTTTTCAGGGTAAAACTCCATACTGCTGTTACTTGGTAAAATAATGTGAAATTCATCCTTCATCACGAATTTTTAAATTTTCTGCATGAATCCAAGAATTAAACTTATCAGGATATCCCAACCAGTGTACGTAATATCGTTTCCTCCTACCGGTACCGACAGTTTTTAGAATTTTTTCAACTACGAAAACTTCTGTATCCACGTTTTTCTGGACACGACTTAATTCTTCTTCGTAAAAGAAACCGTCGATTTCTTCTCCTTGCAGATCTTCAATGATATAAACTAACGGTTGACGTGTATTTGATATACGTGTAATTTTGAATAGTTCTATTGTCCATCCACCCTCGTAACCTTTTGCAAAGACGTTCTTTGCACGAGTGACACGGACTAAATCACCAACTCTATATTTAGGGACTTTCGGTGGCCGTTTGAAAACGCTATAACGACGAATGAGATTTTCTCGCGCTTCTGCAGCATTGTACTAATTAATTAGAGCGGGTACTATATTGGTACCTGAATGTTTAGAATTATTATAAGATGTGACGATAGACTGTAAAACGTCAATATAGCGACGGGTATTTTTATGTGTGAAATACCGACAAAGTTTCTCCTTAAGAGTTCTTATAAAGCGCTCGACAATACTGGCTTTAATGTCCAGGTTACGAACAGATCTGTAGATTATGTTAGCAGACTTCAATAGATAAACTCTATTCCTTTATCACTATGTAGGTATACAGGTTTTCTATTACCACTTCGGGCTAAAATGTACTCAAAAGCTTTTTTTTTCTAACACTTTTGGATATTTTGTCGATTATGAGTTCGACCCTTGCATTTTTACTTAACGCATCTATAACTACTAGCAGGTAAGTATTGTTTTCACTATAAGACTTGATAGAACGTACATCCATTAAATCAGCCCCCCAGACGTCGTCAATATTTCGCACGTTATAAGAGCGTCGAGGAAATACACGGCGTGTACGACGATGTTGGTTATAAGCTTCTTCACCCTCTAGCCTCTCAGATATTTGATCGTATTGATAATTTTTATTTGTCGTTTGATGTAGTTTGCGAGTTGAACCTGTATACGCTGACGGATGCGAGGGTTCATAATAGATCCCCTGAAGAATATCATTCATTTTCTTTTTTACCATTCTTTTAGGGGTTCTTATCAATGGATACTGTTTTACTATGTTTCTTCCTCTATTGGCGTTTTAAACGTTTTCTAGATATATTTATAGATGTTTTTATACCTGAAAATATTTTTTCAAAGACGATCTTACTAACCATACAACAAGCAATTACAACCGCTGCAGTTTCATCTACTGAGGCAGTGTCTGCAAGCATACGAGAAAACGATGTTTTTGCCAACTTTATATCAGCTTTGTGGCGATTTATTATACCGTCAGAGTAAGCAATATCATGAATACGACACGCATCATCCAATGGGTTTATACCCTTTTCTCCATGTTCTAATCTTTCTCGAAGATGGGTTCCAGGACCACAAAATCTATAACCTGGTATATGTAATTCAAAAGGGATTGAATCGATAACATTGTTTAGTATACTTTTTGTAAATGTTAGCGGTGTCCCTTTGAAACTGACCGACTTTTTTCTTTTCGTAGTCGAGCATCCATTCGATGCCATGTTAAGATCTGCCTTGGCTGTTGTATTGACTTCTTACGTTTAGATTTTGTTTCATTGTTTTCGTCGTAGTCGTCACTACTATGTGAACTACCCGCACCAGCTGATGAAGAAGATGATACTGTGAATAACAATCTCTTAGGATTATGTGTCCCTTCACGAGGTGCGCGTCTAACTGTACTACACGACGACTTATCATCAGTGCGATTAACGATCTCGTGCCAAACGCGTTTATTACCAATAAACTCACGCGACATCACTGCTACACGAAGTGCACTTGCAAACTGAATATGGCCGTAAGGCGGCGTCTCTTTTCTATCTCTCATAGCATCATTCAACATGTCGATAATGTTGGTACCACGGATAGTAGCTCCATCTATCACGATTTCACCACGACTATTCCACCGAAACGTGCTCGTGGCATGTAAATGGTTGATCAGTTGTTGTGCTTTCGAACGAAAATTCTTGGGTACGGTTTCGATAAGATATTCTTCGTTACTTGATAAATGTATTAAAGTCCCACTACCATCCCTTTGTACCTTTTAAAAAGGTGGTTTAAAATCTAATTTGTTTAAGATTTTTTCAGTAACATGCTCGAGTACGAGGTTCGCGAGAACCGGGGATAACGGCGATCCCATGGGCATACCAAAAGTTTGTTTATAAACAGAGCTTCCGAATTTAAAATAAGTAGAATACAAACATATCAATATTGCCATAATAAAATCATTTTGATCTAATTTGGTGAATTTAATCAACACTACCATACCGATCGATGTGCAAAATATTATCACCTTAGGCGGCAAATTTGCATTTGAGATCTGTCACAAAAAAGATTTGCCCTTGCATAACATCATTGCTAGTATCGTATCGAGAGTTTCGTGTGTTTTTGATGAAAACGAGAAAAACCGAATTCGGCAAGAATGCACGCAGGCAATTTACCAATTTCGTTCGTCACAATTTTTAAATAGCAACAAATTTAAATCTAAATCTAACAACCACCAAAAGATTGTAAACTCTTTTTTAAAAGATAATCCGGATATTTTCCTTATCAGGGCCGATAAGGGAAATGTAACTGTTGCTATGAGCAAATCCGATTATAATTTAAAAATGAACGAAATTCTATCTGATTCGACCACGTATGAAACATCGAAGTTTGAATACACGGCCACCATCACCAAAGAAATCAACGATATGGAAAAATTTGGAATAGTAGAAAGTTAATCGATGATAAAACTCTCAAATCATTAACTGTGCGTAATGCCACTACACAAAGAGCATACGGACTTCCGAAGACACACAAAGACGGAAACCCGTTACGTGTCATTGTCTCCACCATAGATGGTCCGGCGTACAAACCAGCCAAATTTTTATCCAATATCGTTTATAAAGTTCTAGATAAAAACTCAAATATAAAAGATACTTGGTCCTTCGTCGAACAGATCAAAGGTGTAAAAATACCTAAGAACTACAAGAATCTTTTGATGTTGTTTCAATGTTTACAAACATCTCCAACTCTCTAATTATCGAAACTATTCAGAATAAATGGAACAAAATTAAAAATTTTACCAAATTAGATACAAATTATTTTATTATGGCAATATTGATATGTTTGGATTATACTTATTTTAAATTCGGAAGCTCTGTTTATAAACAAACTTTTGGTATGCCCATGGGATCACCGTTATCGCCGGTTCTCGCGAACCTCGTACTCGAGCATGTTACTGAAAAAATCTTAAACAAATTAGATTTTAAACCACCTTTTTCTACCGATACGCTGACGTCATCTTGACTTGTGTTCCGGAAGGCTCTGAAACTAACATCTCAAACGAATTCAATAATTTTGATAATATAAACAATAGATTAAAGTGTACTTTCGAATTAGAAAGTAAAAATGAGATTACTTAGATTGTAACTGTCTTTGGGGTTGATTATTAATTTTAGTGAGACGTCTATACGCCAAATTCCAAAAGAAGTCGGTCTCGCGCCAACAGTTACAACAGTCGCGCACCTTCAATAAAAATGCACGGCGAGCAAATTTCGAGTTAGGAGTCACGTGTTCCACTTTCAACGAAAACACAAGTTATCCCAAACCAAACCTGCCAATACCCGGAAAACACGAGACGACTACTAATACGTCTTAAAAACAACCCTTCGAATGAGATATGAAATAACGTTAAGAGGAGGAGTGAATTCAAATGAAAGATATAAAATATGGCTTAAGATAAATAATTTTATTAATAACATAAAAGATATTTATAGCCCCAGAGATATGAGAAGCCGGGACAGAGCCGTTACTTACAATATTTGATGCTTCGTACACGCTTCGAAAAAGGCTCTCTCTGTCTCAACCAATGGTGGACGACGCTTGCCCTATCCGTTCGCCGAAATCTGGAAAGATCGCACAATAATATGGACGTCGGTTGTCCGCAAATATTACAAAAACGCGGCCGTCCAAATCACAAAAGATTCGGACGTCTTTACAAAAGATTTCCCGATCGGAAGCAAAAATAAAGCAAAATCCTTTCTCTTAACGCTCGCGGATCGAAGGTACGTAGAGATCTGACTTCCCGGTTATCGGCGAGTACCCACGTGCCTCTCCACAGGGTTGCCGGCTCTCGTCGCCTTGGCAGTCGGTTCGTTCTGAAATTTTACTATCCATACAATTATTACATAATACGGAACCACCGCCGGAGCCTGGGGAATAACGAAAATGCTTTTTCCTATAACTTGGTATTAAAACAAAGATAAAACAGCATTTTCGTCACACTCCCCGCCCAGACGCTGGCTATCCGATCAGGGTACCAGCTCTGAAATCAGCACCCCAGTCTCAGGCATAATCGAGCATAACCAAAATTTTAAAAAATAAAATAACTTTAAATCAGCCTTAGATAAAGAAAAACAATAATATTAATTGTCAGGTTAAATTATTGGAATTTAAGACTCATGCAAACGATGTATGATAAGAAAAATACAAAACAATTGATATGAGGATATAGTTATAGTTTATTAGTTATAGGGGTGTCATCCTTTCCCCCTACAAAAAGGAACCATTTCTTGGCAATCAAGTCCGGTATGGACGCCGAATCAAAAATACGAAAAACAAATATATATTTATGCGCAGCTACCCAATTCCGGTGGTTGTCCTGACCCGTTCCTATCGTCGTTGGTGTCCACAGAGGACACACTCCTCTCGGATTCTTACCAAGGGTGTCCTCTTTATGGCGCGTAATTCCGCCTCCAATGCTTGGTGGTCATCATCCACGACCTAATGAGAATGAATATGTGGATGAAGGGTAATGTCGATTGAGGGGTAATGAATTCAATTTCAAAACAAGAATTAAATAAATAGAATATATCACAGATTATCCATCTCCAACGGCTTTTCATGCTATTATCTACGACTACGTGTGTTATAATTATGAGATGGGATACAAATAGAAGGTATTTTTCGACGATACTTTCTAGGACGTCCACGAGGAAGTCTAACCGAAGGATTAGGCATATTGACTTGATTAGACGGACTAACAGAGACCTCTACGTTTGCTCCGCGCGTTCTATTCGACCTCGAAGGTCGCCTATTTATTCTATCGAGACCGACGGGCGTCGCGTCGCATAACCTAATCTTTCTTGGCCTACCGCGTGGTCATCGTTCGACCTCAGCGCCCCTATGGACGTCCGCATGTACAATGATTTAAGGCCTATCTACCACTTCTTTTTCAGGCTCAAGCAATGCTGATCGTTGATCAATGTCTTTTTCTTCAGCTGGATTCATCGAATCTTTCTCAATCCGCGTTGAATCCTCTAATGGTGGATCTTCTTCTTCATGGTACGGCTTCAGTTGATTTACATGGCATTTACCGATACTTTTCCCGGATCCATCTCTTAATTCATAAACATTGGATCCTAATCATTTGCAAATTGTATACGGTCCTACAAATTTAGGAGCCAATTTTGCAGCAAATCCTTGGGCTGCCGATGGTAAAATACAATTCCTTTTAAGGACGACGTCCCCTATCTTAAATTGGACGTCCCATCTTCTTGAATCATAATAATGAGCTTGACGCTCCTGAGCAGCTTCAATATTACGAGTCGCTTCTTGATGTAGAGACCGCAATGCTTTTAGTCGGACCATCCAATCTTTAACAGCACGTTCCTCTTGAACTTCCTCAGCTGCTTGGTCCTCATGACGTCGATTGTGATTGGGTGGAATCAAATGACGTCCATAATTCATCATATCCGGACTCTCTTTCATTGTGTCATGAACGGCCGTATTATAGGCAAAGGCAAATTCCAAGATATATTTGTCCCAAGTGCGATGATTTTCTTTGACGAAGGATATGATCATCCCCTTTACGGTCTTGTTGGTCCTTTCGACCGGATTTGCCTGAGGGCGATAAGGAGGACTTGTCGAAGGTTTGATTCCTCGCTCTCTCAAATATTTGTCTAGTGACTTATTTTGAAAGGCTTTGCCATTGTCGGTATGAATAACTTCTGGCATCCCGAAACGAAAAACAATTCTCTCATTGAACGCCTTGATTACCGAGGTTGCATATACCTTTCTTACAGGCACGCATTCTATCCAGCGTGTAAAGACATCCTGGAATACTAATAAGAATTCTCGACCTTGAGAGCTTTTAGGAAAGAGACCCATGGCATCATCTGTGACAATTTTCCATGGTCCCGGAACTGGTCGACGACCCATCAGTCCTGCTGGAGCGACCGGAGGAATTTTCATCCGTTGACATACGGAACATTTCTGCACGTATTTTACGATATCTCTCCTTATAGTCGGCCAAAAATAATACCGAGCAACCCTATCACATGTTTTACGGTTGCCTAAGTGTCCAGCCGTTGGGACGTCATGATTCTCCCTTAGAATCACTTGTCGATTCTCTTCTGGAACGACTAGCTTCCAGGCATCCTCGTCGTTCATCGTGGTATTCAGTATTGGATCGGGTAGTTTCCAAAAGGGAAATTTATACGCATCCTCTCCTACTTGTTGACGTTTTTGGAGAAACCACTTATATTGAATATCTGGAGTCTCTTCCATCGAACTTATTGGGATCCCATCATCCGCCTCATACATATGGGACATTCTTTTACAAATCGAACGGATTTCGTAAAAAATATTGGTCGACATTTTTTATTTGCTTCTAAATTTTTTTATGCGTTCCTTATACAAAAAAAGTCGACACGTGTTTCTGGATTTTTTTTTTAATCAATATTTTCGAAAATATGGCGGTTTGAAATTTGTAATACTCTCCAATTCTGCACTTTTTGAAATTGCCATAACTCCGGTTCTATTTATCCGATTGACTTCAGCCGGGGCTCATTTCAAAGGTAATGAAATTGTCTTTATTTCTATATGCGTAGTTTTTAAAATTGTTGCTAAAAAGCGATTGTTATAAACAATTGAATATTAGAAAGTCCATTTACTGCTCGAGGCCGACAGTATACAAATTTTATTATTGCACCATTGAATTCCTCGGGAAATTTTCTACAAAAAACATATTTTTCCAGAATGGCGATTTTACATCTACTATGTCAAATAAATTAATTTCCGACGGCAGATTACGCTCCGTAGAGCGTGGCGCTATGGCAAGACGAGAGAACACACGTAACGAGTTGCGCAGTACATGCGTTCTTCTAGTAAAGGGTACAAATTGTTACAAACATTACTAGTGTGGTATTAATAGTAATAAAAGTCATACGTTATAATGGATAATAATATTGTTAATAAATTGAAAGTCATTTATGGGAATAAAGTAGACGCAATCACTTTATTTGCTTTGTACTGTTACATTCGTCCACTTATCAGACAAAGAAAAAACCTTCGCTTGCAGCTGTCTTGTGTTTATTGGTATCATAGTATGAAATGCTAATGTGCCTTTAATAGTTTTAGCTTGTAGAAAACGCTTACTCAATGTAATCTGGGCATCATTATACTCGTCATTAGTTGTATATTTGCAAACTATATTTGGTAGTGATTCATTTGCCCAAGTAAATAGTTCTTGTGTTGTCCGAATAGGCTTATCAATCCTTTGGAGACCAGCCCTTGCAGCTAAACGTTTTAAAGTCCCACCCAATCCATCACAAGGTCCTTTGCCATGTGATGTTGGAAAAAAATGCCATTCAGCCTCAATACCAAAATCAGATTTATGATAACACAGATTTATAAAATTCTTTTTATTTTGGTATTGTGCGCTAGCTCCATCAGAAAAATAGATTATTTTTTCAGTTCCCACTAAATGTATTTTTAAAAATTCTATTAAACAGCTCTGAAAAACATAAACTGCAGCAGTGTCGAGTTGTAAACATTCAGAAATAATTACTAAATTTTTCATTCTTATTTTATCATCACTCTTGTCCCGGTAATATATTGCAAATGGATGGACTGTTGCCTGGTCATTATTCCAATGTATTCCCTGAACAGAATTTTGAAGAACAAAGGCATAGTTCTCTGCAAAATCGCAGATGACGATGCATTCGTTTCGAGATAAATTTTGTTTTTTATCATTCAAAAATTCATTTTGTTTGTTTACAAGAAATGCATGCCGCAATAATTTTGTTAAGCCTTTTTCCAGAATCGCTAAATACTCATCTACGGGAGATATAATAGTCTGTAAGGTCGTTCTATCAACGTGTGTCCATTGCTTATAAGTTACAGAATCATGAATGATTTGGTAAACTAAACTGATTAAAGCATGAAGCACCCCTTCGTTTTGACAGACTAGATTTCTGCGGTACTTTAGGTATAATTCAATCTCCAGCACTACAGTAAATATATTATGCATGTCAAATTATTAAAGAAACGTACTGAATAAGACATTTAATTATTGAAAAGTACTATATTACTTACATTTTATTGCACAATATAAACCTTAAAAGTAGATTTAGTCACTGTATCCGTTTTACGATAAACCTTTATTTATGCTCACACAAATCGTATATAAAATTCAACAGGCAAATATGTATTAGCTGTTTACTTGCTGTTGTCAACAGTTCAATGACTTCTAGGTAAAGAATACAGTACTAAAGACGCAACTACCACACATATATCCGCTAACCGTGCCGATAACCACCGGACGGGATCGTATTTTAATTTATTAACGTTATTATATTAATAATAGATTAAATATATTTCATTATAAATTTCGTCATTTACAACAGATCAATATTTCGTTATCCCTTATTATAATTATATTATTACTTTTATTACTATTAATACCACACTAGTAATGTTTGTAACAATTTGTACCCTTTACTAGAAGAACGCATGCACTGCGCAACTCGTTACGTGTGTTCTCTCGTCTTGCCATAGCGCCACGCGCTACGGAGCGTAATCTGCCGTCGGAAATTAATTTATTTGACATAGTAGATGTAAAATCGCCATTCTGGAAAAATATGTTTTTTGTAGGAAATTTCCCGAGGAATTCAATGGTGCAATAATAAAATTTGTGTACTGTCGGCCTCGAGCAGTAAATGGACTTTCTAATATTCAATTGTTTATAACAATCGCTTTTTAGCAACAATTTTAAAAACTACGCATATAGAAATAAAGACAATTGCATTACCTTTAAAACGAGCCCCGGCTGAAGTCAATCGGATAAATAGAACCGGAGTTATGGCAATTTCAAACAGTGCAGAATTGGAGAGTATTACAAATTTCAAACCGCCATATTTTCGAAAATATTGATTAAAAAAAAAATCCAGAAACACGTGTCGACTTTTTTTGTATAAGGAACGCATAAAAAAATTTAGAAGCAAATTAAAAATGGTACCCAATATGGAGTGTTCGATTTGTAAAAGAATGTCCCATATGCGAGAGTGCGTCTGGCACATCATGTAATGGTCCTTCCAAATTAACTGAGTGAGAGGCTCTGCTATTGTGGCAAAGTCACCCATAAACTTCCAGTACCACGACACCATGCCAACAAATCTTCTCAACTGTTTTAGATTCTTTGGCGCCGGGTACTCGACAATCGGTCGGATCATCTCGGGATCAGGTCGGAAACCATCTTTATTAACTAAGACGCCTAAATATCTGATTTCCTCCTTGCCAAAGACGCTTTTATTTAAATTCATAGTTAATCTTGCATTTTTAATTTTATTCAAAACATGCTCTACCCATTTGATATGCTCCTCAAAAGACTCGGTGACAATGATTATGTCGTCTAAATACGAGAAGGCATATGGTTCCAACTCAGGACCATTTAAGGAATTGATCATCCGCTGTGAGATAACCGGAGCTCCATTTAGTCCAAACGGCATCCTGATGAATTGGAATAAACCTTTTCCTGGTACAGTGAATGCCGTGATGGGTTTGGATTGAATATCCATCTTGATTTGGTGATAGGCACTTCCTAAATCTAGGGTGGTGATATACCTAGCACTTTGCAATTTCCGTAAAATGGAATCCATATAGGGTAGAAAGTAGACGTCTGGCCTCGTTAAAGCATTCACTTTACGGTAGTCGACACAAAATCGCCAAGTACCGTCTGACTTCTTGACCATGACGACAGGACTCGACCATGGACTTGAAGACGGTTCAATAATGCCTTCTCCCAACATCTCTTGCACTTGTCGGTGCATCTCTTCTTCTAACTTCTTAGATATTGGGTAGTACCGCTGCTTTATAGGCCGGGCGTCACCTACATCAATTATATGCTCGACCAAATGGGCACATCCAATATAAGGCATATGGTTAGACCGTCCGTCAATTTCCTAAGACCTGATGTCGTTTGACTCTCTTCAGGAGGAAAAGAAACCAAAGCAACTTGTACGGGAATCCTCTGGACACTTCCATTTATGGTTAAATCATTTTCGCGAGGATGGAGTATTGCGTTGAAATCGCGAATAAAGTCTGCGCCTAACAGACACTCTGGTTCTAAATCGAGCATTATTAGAGCCGTCAAATATTTTTCCTCGGTTCCAACTCTGAATGGCAGTCGTATTTGGCCGGTTATCGACTCAGTTCTTCCGTCGGCGACTCTGGCGCCGTCTCCTCTATATGGTTCAATAAAAATTCCATAAACATCGGCGAGTCGATAAGCAATTCGACCGAAGACGTGCTACTCCAGGGTCAAAAAGTGCTTTAAAATGGTGACGATGTATTAAGACTGTCACCCACCAGCAAGTATGACCCTCTTCCGTCGCCATATGAACATCCGACGAGGTAGGCTTGGCGGGTCGTATTCGGTTTTGTGAGGTCTGTGTCTGAGATTCAGGGATAGGTGAGACCTTATTTACACATCCCTGATCTCGTTTCCCCGGCATCGAGGGCAACTAAATTTAGTATAACCCGGTAATTGGCAATTATAACATTTAACTCCAGTTCCGGGATTATCGCCTCTCCTTGCCTGCGCCGCTACGTAGGGTCCAGAAGTGAACGATTTATTGGAATTCCCAACAGGTGGCGTCACTTCTTCTTTATTCCTCGTTGGACCCTGATGATTTGGAGTGTACCCACGTCTTCTTGGTGCTGACCATAGTCTTCTCGCGTTCGTCGCACGTTGGCCAGAAGGTGGCGTCTGCTGTCCTCGGTCTTGAATGGGTCGTCTATTATCTTGCGGGGACATCTCTCTTTTTAATGAAGTAATGGCGCCTGTAATTTTGGAATCAAGTGCTGATACCAGACGTTTTTCCATGGACCCCAATATTTTTGTACAGATGTCCTCGACAATTTTCTTGACGTACCACTCTGATATGGATGCAACTGATGAAGTCAACTTTTTCTTATCCTGGACGACTACTTTATTTACATCGACTGCATCAAAGTCCACATTTTTCCTAATCGCCCCTTTTATTTTGCCACGATATGCTACTTCCGGGCAAAATGACTGTTCCGGGGCTGGTGGTGGACGGTAGGCCTGACTAGATCTTAAAATTCGTTCGGCCTCTCTCGCTTGATAAAGAAGTTCGTCAAACGAATGGACTCGATCCCGCTGTACCGCCATCTGCAGTTCTGGCCTTAGATTTTGGTGTAGCCAATCTAGTTGAGTCGCCATAGACGGCTCCGGCACCCACCGATTCAAAATGGACATAGGACAAATCATGTAGTCCCGCACTGGCTCGTCAGGCCCTGAGTCCGCAAATGGACCTCTTTTTCTAGTCGACGCTGGACATTACGATCGCCTCCATAACATGAACGAGCGTTTCTACAAAACTGTTCCTAGGTATGCCAATTTTTATACGAAAAGCGGTACCACTGAAGGGCGACTCTTATTAACAAATGAGGCAATGCGTGTAGTAGCTCTTCCTCTGATATTTCTGCTATCAGGCTGCATTCTTGAATACGCGTCAAAAAATCCTCGATGCTATGTTGTTCGTCCCGGCATATGTGACGTTCCAACGTCGGACCACTTCTCCTAGGTCTCTTGTCCGGATGGTCTGACTTTTATTCCACGCCGTTTGTTGACTGCTTCTTTCATTCATTTGGTTCGAATGACCTCCCCCCTCCCTAGGGGAACTGACCGGTTGGAGTTGCAGCCTGACTTTCTGGCTGTCGTCGACCTTACTGTGGCGATTCTTGTCCATTTTCTTCATGCCTTTCATCCGACACTGATGGATAATTGATGTCGAATGTGTCACTGAATGTCACTCTTTCATTCCTGTCCGGTTGGCCCAGTGCAGTGCTATGCGCTCTTCCCGACCATCCACTATTCAATTGTTGGATGACTAGTTGCATTACATGCTGGGCCAATTCATTTAAATCTGGCCGGTCTTGATTAGAGTTCTCCTCTCGTATATTATTGGTAGATGATGATTCTTGCTCTCGATGTATTTGAGCCTGAACTCTAGCCCTGTTTCTAATTTGAGTCTCTTCAATAAACTCTACGAAAGACTCTAATAACGCATCTCGACGCGATCCACAGTCTAACTCGCTTTCATCTAATCTAGATTGTTCAAATCCGCTGCGGCATAATTTCCTTCTAGTCGATCTAGATCACGATTGACTCGAATTCGTGGATGACCAGATTTATTTAATTCGAGGCGTTCTAATGCCTCGTCCAATTCATGGGTCGACAGATGGAATACCCATTCGTCTAATTCACGGTACTCGTCTTGGCTCGTCGTTTTCTTATTAATTCGGTTCTCTATATTTTCAGTAATCATAAAAGTTAAGATTATGCCAATACTTACGACCACCGTAAACCAGACGAAGTCATCCATTAAGGTCAAAAGTAGTGAAGAAAAAGAAAAATAAATAAATAAATAATTAAAATTTTAAATTTAATTCTAAGACGTCCAATTAGTAAAATCAAAATTTCAATAAATTAGTGTCGACTTTATGTCGATTATATTAAAAATACGCGAGTTTAATTTCACATTTAAAATAACTTAAGACGTAGACACAATTACATCACTTTATTTTTATTAAATAATTAAAATAAATTTATTTAGATTCTTACGTCTTAATATATAAAATAATTTAAAAGTTAAAACTTTAGTCAATAATTTGACATCTAATTTTTAAAAAATTTATTTATTTTTCGAACAATAATACGCTTTCAATCGTCTTCTTTTTAAAAAATATTTTATTAACTAGACAACTAATTTATATTTATACCATTAAAAAAAAATAAATAGTTCCTAAATTTCTTTTATTATGTCGTATTAATTAATTATACCTCTTAAATCTTAGGGACTTTAAACCAATTCTTAGCTTTATTAATTAAATAACGTAAAACTTAATCTTAAAATTATGACAGCTTTCGTGATGTAGACCTTGTCGTCTATTTATTAAAATAAAGACAACACTTTATATAAATTTTAATTTTAATGATCGACTAACTTTTTTAATTTAATTCATCGCTACGTTTTTACAATGAGCCTATACTTAAATACTAACTTGTCACTCAACCCAATCAAGTCAATATAATTAATCTTTTTGTTTCTACACTATTATAACATTCCGAATATTTATACAAATTAATAATTAGACGTTCAAGATATTTATGATACAATTTATTTTAAAATTGTCCTCAATTTTGAATTATTAACTCTAAATAGACGTCTAATTTATATAAATTTCCAAATTACATAAGGATTTATTATTTCATTCGTTTTTCATTTCTTTTATTATTTTCTTTGTAATTTAAAAAAAATGTATATGAAATTAAATTGAATTAAAATTACATATAGATATCAAAATGTTATTTCCTTTATGTTATTGTTTACTTTTGGTCGACAGCACACTTTATTAGTTCGCAGACACTCAGACGATATTTATACTTTAAATTGTAATTATAAAATGCAAATTTAGAATTTTCCAAATATTATCTGAGCGTCAGACTTGTATTTTATTGTAGTCAATCAACATTTATAATACTGAGACTATTAACTGTATATAAAATGTTAATTTTGAAAAATATTATTCTATTATTTTACAACTATTGAAAACATGAATTTATTTCAATTTTATTCGACTATAAATAAAACTTTTAAATTGTCAACAACAGATTAATAGTGAGTATGTGACTTATTGTTGATACTTATAAAAGTCGACAATCATTTTTAAACTCAACTGAAATTTAAATCACACACACTTTTCGACACTAGTAAGCACTGACACTTTTCTTTAGAATAATTCAAGCGTTAATTTTATTAGTATTTCACTTATCGAAGAACAAATCCATATATCTAGATAGTAACGCCAATTAGCAATTATGGATAAATTAAAAAAAAGTTCAAAATATTAACGAGTATTCAAAATATTTAAACGTATTTATATATTGTATGGGCACATTTTTATAACATGCGCCTACCGAACTTGAAAATAGTTAATTATTAATTTGAATTAAAACTTATGAGTAAATTCTGTTCGAGCGCCAATTTTGTAATTGTCTTTTAGGTTGATTATTAATTTTAGTGAGACGTCTATACGTCAAATTCCAAAAGAAGTCGGTCTCGCGCCAACAGTTACAACAGTCGCGCACCTTCAATAAAAATGCATGGCGAGCAAATTTCGAGTTAGGAGTCACGTGTTCCACTTTCAACGAAAACACAAGTTATCCCAAACCAAACCTGCCAATACCCGGAAAACACGAGACGACTACTAATACGTCTTAAAAATAACCCTTCGAATGAGATATGAAATAACGTTAAGAGGAGGGGTGAATTCAAATGAAAGATATAAAATATGGCTTAAGATAAATAATTTTATTAATAACATAAAAGATATTTATAGCCCCAGAGATATGAGAAGCCGGGACAGAGCCGTTACTTACAATATTTGATGCTTCGTACACGCTTCGAAAAAGGCTCTCTCTGTCTCAACCAATGGTGGACGACGCTTGCCCTATCCGTTCGCCGAAATCTGGAAAGATCGCACAATAATATGGACGTCGGTTGTCCGCAAATATTACAAAAACGCGGCCGTCCAAATCACAAAAGATTCGGACGTCTTTACAAAAGATTTCCCGATCGGAAGCCAAAATAAAGCACAATCCTTTCTCTTAACGCTCGCGGATCGAAGGTATGTAGAGATCTAACTTCCCGGTTATCGGCGAGTACCCACGTGCCTCTCCACACGTTTGCCGGCTCTCGTCGCCTTGGTAGTCGGCTAGTTCTGAAATTTTACTAGCCATACAATTATTATTACATATACGGAACCACCGCCGCGCCGGAGCCTGTGGAGTAACGAAAATGGTTTTTCCTATAATCGGGTATTGAAACAAAGATAAAACAGCATTTTCGTTACAAGATGTCAAAATTATAGTGATGCCCGATGGTGGAATCAAACTAGATTGATTCCACAAAACTTACTGGGTCTGGTAGATATATTCATTATCGTTCAGCACACCCTTTATCATACAAAACAGACATGATTTATGGCCTAATTGACCGTGCGTTAAAACTTTTCTCGGCTGAATTCCATGAAAAAAATGTAAACTTAATTAAACAAATTTTATATGAAAACGGTTATCCTCCTCTTATGGTAATTCAGTGCATCAATAAGCGAATAAATATATTAAATTTCAATCAAAATAATAATAATAATTCGAATAATGATTTTTCTAAAACAATTACTTGTCCATACATAAAAGGTTTAAGTGAAAAAATTGCAAGAATTTTCAAAAATAATAATATCAGAATTTTATCTACCCCCTTCAATACTAATATCGCTAGAATTAAGCCGGGAAAAGACATTTTACCACCAAAAAAACAACGGGATGTTATCTACAAAATACCTTGTGCACACTGCAATAAATCGTACATTGTCCAAACATACAGACCTTTGGAAATGCGACTTAAAGAACACAAAAGAAACTTTTTAGCATCGAACAAAGAACAACATACTGGTGTAACGCATCATATAAATGAGACAGGACATGATTTCGATTATGATAACACCAAGACACTTGCGAGGGAAAAGAACTGGAAGATTTAAATGCCGTTCATTTATTCTGTTTACTTTCTCTTTGTTTGTTTTGTTCCCCTACTACCTATAAATACGGCACCCGAAACATTCATAATTTTATTCTGAAGATGACCCTAACGCGGGTCGAAACGTCAAGCTAAATTTCCCCTTTCATTCATTATTAGTTTGTTTCATGTTTTAATTTTTTGATATATAACCCCCCCCCCCCCTATTTTTTTAAAACTTTTCAATTATCTCTTTTATTGTTATCATTATTATTATATTCATCTCCTTTTTTTACATATAACCCCCCTTTTTTAATTGTTGCCGTTAAATATCACGACTCTTATTATTTTTAATTATTAAAAGCGGCCGAGAAACTATATTGTTTAAAATGATAAATATAACACTCAGATTCCTATGATGACTACCCTTTGTGAAAAGACCTACAATTACCCCGTCACTAGACGATTCCCGCATCAAATCATCGATAATCAAAAGCTTCGGACGAGGATCGTTTTCATAATGACTGCTGTTAGGCAGTCCCTCCCGAAATTCAATCTCGCATCCTAACTCTTGGTAGGAAGGTTGCCATTCAGAATAGTACAAAATTATACGGCTAAACAGTGTATCACTCATATGATCGATGTATTGCAGAAATCTTTTAACAAATATAGTTTTACCACACCCTGTAGGGCCACAAATCATTGATGTCCATGGATGCTTCCAACAGATGTCCATGATGAATACCAAGATAATAATCCAAAGTGTTCTAATATACAGGGTGGCCGATTTATCTGAAGACATCGAAATATCTCGAGAGCTATGCACAGAATCAAAAAAGTTCTCGAATGAAAGTTGTTCAACACAAAGGGGGGCATCCAGTGATAATGAAATTTACCCCCTCCCCCAATCCCTGGGGGTGGAGTGGGGGCAAAAACAATAAAACTTAAATAGGAACCCCCAGTTTTTATTGCAGATTTGAATTCTCCGGAAAAAAGTACGCCAATTTGACCTAGGAGCTATTGCATTTTGGTTCACAGGTGGCGCTGTAATCGATAAAAATCCAAATTTATCTGAAGACATTGAAATACCTCGAGAACTATGCACAGAATCAAAAAAGTTGTGGGATGAAAGTTGTTCGACACGAAGGGGGCATCCAGGGGGCAAATAGGGACAATTTGATCCCTTTATGAAAATTTAATATTAAAAATTCTAATATTAGAATTTTTAATATTAGAATTTAGTAATATCAATTGCGAAAATTGTTATTCTGAATATGAAATTTTAATAATGTCCATTCGAAAAATTAAGATTATGAATAATTGATATTCTTCATATTAAAAATCAAAACTGATTACATAAAAATTGTGCATACAATATGGAAGCAATTTTATAAATAAGTTTTCTACCTTCAATAAAATTACATTTTAGGTTTTAAATTTATTATTTAATAAACAAAAAGAGGACATCACGCAATCCATTAAAAAACGCGCCATGTCCCTTCACTCATTCATTCTCTCTCTGTATGTTTTGTCCGAAATGAGAATAAATAAGCTGAGCATTGACGGTCAAACCAGCTTCTATTAAACAAAACGAAACTCTTACTTCATTTGGGGATTTCGTCGCCATATACCGGACCCCGAGAGAACTCACGTGGTTTCATACATGTACATCGCTTGCATTTCGGCCATCACCGGCGCCGGTTCTGTTACATAACGCTAGAGGGCGACATAACTCGAAAATAAAGTAGCATATCATTTTATACATAAGTTGAGTCACACGTAACCAGTTCACCTACATTTTTCTCTACTTTCCTGAAGGGAAGTAAATGGATATCGCGACTTTCTAATCCCCATATTAAAATTTAGTATTCACGGTCTCTCAGTGTAAGACTGTTTTTGAAGTCCATTGTATTGGTAGTAATTCGGTCGGAGGTCACTTTGCTTTTAGAATAACAACTTTCCGTTTACGTGACTATTTTTTTTCTATCCTTCATTGCTTAAATCGAATTGCAAGTTAAAAATGAATCCTGCTACAGTTCCCGAAAAAATCGAAATGATTCTTATTTATGGTGAATGTAAGAGGAATATTGACGATGCTGTTGCGTTGTATGCTGAGCGTTTTCTAGATAATGCTCGCTCGCGTTCTTTTTTTTACAAAGTTGTGAATGCCTTTCACTCTGATGGCAGCGTACAAATGAAAAAAAGGAAGCGAAGATTAACAGTTACAGGAGAAGCTAACGAAGTAGCTGTACTAGCAGCTATTCACCAAAATCCACATGTAAGCACACGACAATTACATCGCGATTCCGGCATTTCCAGAGACAGTATTCAAAGAATATTGCATCGTCATAAGTTTCACCCATATCACATTTCACTGCACCAGGAACTAGATGGCGATGATTTTCATAACCGCGTGGTGTTTTGTGAATGGGCATTTCAAAAAATGCAAACGAACCACAATTTCTATGCTAATGTATTATTTTCAGATGAATCTACATTCACGAACCATGGTGGCGCCAATATGCATAATATGCATTATTGGAGCGTAGAAAATCCCCATTGGTTACGACAAGTTAATCATCAACGTCCTTGGTCGGTGAACGTTTGGTGTGGAATCATAGGAAATAAACTCATTGGTCCTTATTTCATTGAAGGTAATTTGAATGGAACAAAATATCGAGATTTCCAAGAACAAGAAGTACCAATACTACTTGAGGATGTTGCTATGGACGTCCGACGGACAATGTGGTTTCAGCATGATGGTTGCCCAGCACATTTTTCAAGAGTAGCAAGGGAAATACTAGACCGTGATTACAATGGTAGGTGGATTGGTAGAGGTGGCCCCATTAATTGGCCTGCGAGGTCACCTGATCTAACATCTCTGGATTTCTTCCTATGGGGTTACCTAAAAGGTAAGGTTTATGAACAAGTACCAACGACTCGTGAAAACATGGTGCAACGCATAAGAACTGCTTGCGCAGAAATTTCTGCAGATATGATTCTATCATGTATAAAGTCATTTGAAGAAAGAATAAATAAATGCATTGAAGTGGAAGGTCAACATTTCGAACACTTACTCAAGTAAGTGAACAGTGAGACAGTGAGAGGCAAGGGGACTCACGTAAAACAAGCACCCCAAAGGGAACAGAAAAATACTACGTCCACGTCGTTGTTCCTGGGTAACGCTAAATGTATTTTTTCCCGGCTTTGTTAGAATGACCGTATTCCATATCCGCTACGCGGGCGAAAATTGTCAATATTGGAGAATCCAAATCTGCAATAAAAACTGGGGGTTCCTATTTAAGTTTTATTGTTTTTGCCCCCACTCCACCTCCAGGGGATGGGGGAGGGGGTAAATTTAATTATCACTGGATGCCCCCCCTTCGTGTCGAACAACTTTCATCCGACAACTTTTTTGATTCTGTGCATAGTTCTCGAGATATTTCGATGTCTTCAGATAAATCGGCCACCCTGTATATATATTAAAATTGTTATTTTCCTCATAGCAGGTCTCAACATGTCTACAGATACTGGAATTGAAATGTGTACGTAAATAAGACCATTATCTGTGACGGTAAGATGTGCATTGGGAATGCTATCACGTTACAGTTAGATACGACTAATATGACACTACGAATTTTCCATCAAGTCACAAATGTGCATGTTAACGGAATGCTTGTGCTTTCAAAGTTTTCTCGGATCATTCATGATGATAAATTGTAGTTTTTCAATTAAAATTATAGGACCGCTACCATTCTCTCAAACACGTAATCTATAAAGACAGAAGTAAGATATAGATTATTAATAATGTTATTCCCAAAAATATTGAGCATAATTTATTCAATGCTGTTCAGATGAAAATTCTTTTTTATAACCGTATGGGTAACTACGATCTAAACTTACAAATCTACGTTTATGATAAATTGGTTTACAAGATTTTTGCTCCTTTCGAGTCATTACCTCGTGGAATTTTGTTCGCCTTATTGATTGATTAGTTACAGTTATCTCGTCGACATTACCAATGATCATTTCGCGTATTGTCTCGAATTTTATTTTCTTACTATTCGCGTAATTTAAAGTAATACTTTTAACCTTCTGAACATATTTTGCGCATTTGTTGGGTGAATAAATCTTATATGCGTAAAACTTTGACCGCCTGATATAAACGACGAAATGTGCGCACCTGAGGGTTCCTTTGCCAATTCATCTGTAAGCTCGCCCAACATGGACCCTATCGGTGGTTCATATTCGCCGCTGCCGCCCGTACTGACATAAATGACGGAATCTGTGTCATAATACAAAACACGCATTTGTAATTTCTCTAAATAACTGTATAATTTCAACCGGGCCTGTACAGTGATATAATCATCTTTGTAGCACCAGTTTACATATAATTTTTCGTCGTTAACCGGCAGCAGTCCTTGCACAGTGATTTCCGGATTATTAAGTAATTCTGATAACTTTTGGGGATCGTTTTGGGAAATTACCTCAGCTTTCGGCATGTGTTCTCGTTGTCCGAATTTCCCCATAATGATTTGAGACATAATTTAGTCACTGAACGTAATCCTGCGGTGCAGCAAATACGCTCTTTATCAAATATCATGTTTAACTGATGTAATTCAGATACATATGCATTTTTTTCGGCTTCTGTTACACATTGTGGCGGATAACCAGATGCCAATATTTTTTGCGTCAAAAATTCATCGAAATACTCTACAAAAAAGACCGCCTTGTTGAGTATGTGGTTCATACCGAGTAGTTTCATATTCCCAAATTTCGTATATTTTTAGAATAGTGTATCCTAGATCAATGGCTTTTACAATTTCATCTGAAACCCTTGTACCTGTCAACATACGATCATCTGTGTTTTCATGCGGACAATCATGTTGAAACAGCTGTTCGGCACATGTACGACATAATGGAAACATCAGTTTTCCGTGCATTTTAACCGGGGTGGTACAAATCTTGCGGTGGTAGAATATTGCACATAACTAGGCTATCCACTTTACGTACATCGTTATTATTACCAACAACTTTTTTACATTCTTCGGGACCAATATATAATTTCGGATGACCTGCGGGATATTTCCCTACTTTACATATGTATGGATATAACGAGCAGACATCAACGTATTTTATTTTCTCACCATCTCTACAATCATAGATCTTAATAGTATTTCCAGTTCTACTACCGAAAAAAGCGTCCCGAGGATCTAAAGGCCTGAATGCTAAAAGATCGGATGCGATCGATTCTATGTACTGTCTTGCAGTCCTGTTAATACTTAACTCATGATCGAATACACACTCCCAAACCTCAATTACACTATAACGGGCATTTAATTTAATCCATTCGCTAGTCAAAAGTGTGCGCTCATACCGAGAATCTATTGTTTCATTAGTACACGTCAAAATAACGTTTCTATTCATACGATAGCATCGTGGGCAACCGTGCCAAAAGCAGCCATGGTACTGAAACACAATACAGTTACTTTCAACATTTTCGTCATCTGGCACACAGTATCCATCTACGAATAAGCTCAGGTAATCTCTTTTCATGAGAACCACCAGAGTGTTGTATATGCCGTCCTAAGGACTTCCCCATCCAATACAACCAGACTAATGCTTTTTTCGACTACTTGTCAGCATGACGGTAGCCATCTGTAGGTATAATACCTATTTGTTTAGGTTTCAGAAATTTTTTTCTATAAACACGTAAACACGTTGATGCAATGGTCGAGCACTCATTGAAAGGACAAACATTACCACACTCTAAAAAGTTTTTGCGGAAAGCCATACAAGCCAGCCGTAGTATTCTTACATTCTGTATACAATATTTTTCAATTTCTACTTGAAAATTAAATATGCGATCTATTTGTTTTTGTTCTCGATACCATGTAATAAACCTCTCTCTCTTTTCTGGATTCATTCCTTCTAGTGCATAATACCGTATGTCCCGTAATTCGCCGATATAACTTTGGTTTTCTGGTGTGTTAAACAAGTGCGGAAACGTACCCTTTTCCGCGTCAGGTATACCATATGCAGAAGGCAACGCGTTTAGAGGCATGTGGAAATAATTTAAACTATCTATAAATTTTACATTGAGATATTCTAATAAAATAATGTTTGACCCTTTCATAATAAGTGCAGGTAGATCCGTGGTGGAGTGTTTCTCAACAATGTATTTTAAAATAAATTGGGCATCGAACCCCTGTCAATTATGTGCTATTGCTATAACTTTGTTAAAATTTTTTCTACGTGCCGTGGCGAGCTCAACGAATTGTTTGACAGGATCATTTTTAAAAATATATTCTCGAACACCACAATGTGTACAATGTGTGGAAATATCAACATCTTCGAAACAAAAATCACACGACTGCTGTACGACGCAGAGCGTTGGTACGTGAATTTTCGTTTCATTATCTCCCTCGCTCGTTAAACATTGTTGCGTTTCGAAATCGTAAAATAAGTAAAGGGCTTTAGGACGTGATCCATTATTGTTTTTGATTGGTTGAACAAAACGAAAATGTCCGAGTGGTAATAGGGCGTTACATGTATTACAAAAAGCGTTACCACACTCGTGACCTTCTCCTCTTTTATGTTGTACTATTTTACAGTAATTTATACAAAATTTTATTTTTCACAAACAGTATGAGTTTTATCAAAAGAGCCACGTTTTAAATGATATTCAAGACAGGTCACGCCAAAGAAATTTCTAGAGCAGTATTGACATTTCGCGGTGGGGGTATCACCACTACATGGTGGTTTACGTTTACACTTGACTTACGTTTACTCACGTGCAGAACTTGGTCACCTACATTTGTTACGCACACCGTACCACCATAAATTGGCATGTCTCCGCTACCGAAGCCTTGGAATGAATATATAACTATAGCTATACCCTTAGATGCAAAATATAATTGAAACCTATCCTCATCTGAAACCCCATATCCCACATCTGACGGCATTGCAACTTGTGCTAATCGAACAAGCTCAATAGCTTTTTGTTTTTGTAATATTCTTCGACTATCGCGTATCATCCCCTAAAACTCATGCAAAGGCCCCTTGCGCATCTGGCCCCTCTCCACATAAGCACACGCTGTAACTAACGCTCGTGGTAAACATAAGTTATCATCGTTTCGTATACTCAATATTGATCTTTTATTTATACCTGTAATCGTTAGCGGTACACGACCACTCCCTGCCACCGATTGTACAATGGACACGTTTATTTTTAAGTTATCGCCGGTACCAAAATCGTTTGTACTTTGTACAACGCTGTTGAGAAGGTCCCATAATTCATTAAAATTAAACGCTCTGACCGGGCGAAACGATAACCATAAAGGTCCGAAATTTAGGAGAATTCAATGTTAATCCTATGAAGTCGTCAGACTTCGGCTTCGTCGTCAGTCGTTAGCTTGTGCGCAAAGGTAACCATGTAGTGATATCATACAGCTCTCGAGCCAGGTACAAACGTGCATGTTTACAGGTGGTTCATGGATGGGTCCATTTACTTCCCGATCATTCAGGCGATATCTGGGAAAATATCGTGATGTTTCCGATTCTATCGTAAAATAATTGTGGACATCTCGTTTCCGCTCACGGCCTCGCCCCATCTGGAAGGAAAATCCTGTGAATATAAATGGATGGATACTATCATACCGAAAAGCAGATTTAAATATCGTAAATATACGTACCAGCTGCACCACTATCTGTATCAGCAGTACTAGGGTACCCACTATCTTGACAGGGACCTTCCCACACTAGTTTAATGGAAGGTGGGGCATTCTCTACCGTTTCCACAGATGACGCTCTTGCATCATCTGGATATTCATTTTCATGAATATCATCGGCATCACGAGATGAATCACTAACAGATTCAGTATCACTACCGATACCGACGTTGTTAGAATTTCCGCTACTATGACGATTAGTGATGTTACTGGCGGTATAACCTTCTTCATCAGTATCGTCATCGTTTTCGATATCTTCCTCTTCTTCAGGGACAGAAAAGTGAAAAGGATGTTTAAAAAATATTAACGTTATATTTATCAAAATAGTCATTTTATTACCTCTATTATGTGGTCGGGTATTTCTATCACATTCATCACTCTCGCTGTCGCTCCCATTTAACATATCCTCAAATACGTTAGTATCAGAGGTAGGTAAAGGAAGATTCATACCTGACGTACCAGGGTCGTTAATGGTCTGGTGATTTGTACCATTTCTATCGCCTATCGTGATGGATAAATTAATCAATATTTTAGAATTAAGTTTACATTTTGCTTGTAATACAAATGTTTACCTTGCATTAAATTATTATACATGATCTCTTCAGAGATTGCAAGGAGAAATGCATTTTCCTCTGTGTCTTCACCCCACGTATTTTGGTTGGCTACAAATAATTTATGATGAAGTAAGTTTACGTTAAAATATTATATATGAATTTTAATTTCTACCTTGTTTTCCATCATCGTACACGCACCCAAGTATGGCTACTAGATCTCCCTCTATGTCTTCGATCATATTTTGACGAGCTGTTAATAATTTACTAGTTAGTACCCAACGTTTAAAAATTCAGTTTGCTTACTCGAGAAATAGGTGGTCAGGAGATATTGAAAATTAATTATGTGGCAGGTATGAAAATCCAAACAGTTATATTTTTGAAAAATTGTAAAATCATAGAAAACATATTTTTTATTTGTCATTACGCTATCAAACCGAAATTTGGATTACATAGAATGCTAAATCTATTTAAGTCGATTTGAATATAAAATTAATTCAATAATCATATTATGATCGTTCTTTATATAAAAATTCAGTTATGGATCTCTTCTCAACGCCCGTAGTATATAGTAGTACCGCATAAAGAGAGTAGATGGGCGCGGCATATAGAAGGGTCGAAAAATTAATTGAATAATCTTAGTACAGATGCATTTATTACTTACCACGTGACGTTTTATAACTCCACATTAATGCGTGTAGACACTGTACACTACCTTAACCACTACTTTGAAGATACGCACCGATTGTCAAAATCACTTCACTATTTTGAAATACACCTAATTTGTAAATTTCTGCAATCAAACGCGGACCGCAATGAGAAATGATATAACGAATAAATTTTAACATTTTCTGCGTACTGTAAGTGCGCAATTGTCTGAAAAGTTTGTCGTCGCACCTTTTTCTAGCACATACGTCGTACTTCGTCGCAATTTTAACGGCGTTTAAGGTCGCTATTAAAATTTCGCGCTTCGACATGGTTCGAATCAGTGTCTGATGAAGACTGAATACATTAATAATAAAATATACGATTTAAAATTTTGTATCAGTTGCATTGTAGACGCTTCAAAATTCTTCATGCTGAGTACGTCGCCGAGATAATTAATCAGTAACACGATATATTCTAAAATGTGATTTTTGAAAAATGTGATGAATTTCAAAACAAGGGCACGTGTCCCGCACGAATAGCTGGATCATAGAAAGATGCAGCGATGAATTTCTATCCATACATTTACGACCTATCGTTGATAAGTTAAACGAATTATAAAACCTGTGTTAAATTGTACACTAAAACAAAAATATGAATAGAAAATATATTAAAATATATAAAATAGTGATAGTTGATAAGTTAAATAAATGATATCCCGAGTGTTTAATGATGTAGATCTGTATGTGTAATAATACAAAATATGAATAGATCAATATTTTAAACATATAAATAGTGTTTATTTATTTCATCACCTCGTAAATTAAATCCTCGAAAGCTATCATTTCATCGATACAACGAAATTCAATATTTTTATATTTAGACAGATTAAATTATAATTTGTGTAGTAGTATTTTCTACACTTTGACAATTAGATATTGAAAGAAACGAATCGTCAAGAATATTTCAGAAAAATTGATTTGAATAAATTTCGTTTATTTTAATGACAATTATGAAGGTGACAATTTCGTAGATTTCATTAGTTTAGCATATTGTCTATAGCATACTTCTTAACGTATGGTTTTGAAGAATGTGCTGAATTTCAAAACAAGTGCACGTGTACGCAGGATAGAGAGCTGGATCGTACGAAGATGCAACCAGAAACCTTTAGTCAATCTTGAATCACGGTAGCGCGTGGTCGCCTTTGGTCACTTAGAATGGGGTGTGTGGCGCATGCGTGCGTGCGTGCGTTGGTGTTTGCCATATTTGGTTTATTAAGCGGGGTTCCTTCCCCTAGCTAGTTCTTTGGTACGCATCGGATATTTTATTTATTTATTCATTTATTTATTTATTTATTTATTTATTTATTTATTTATTTATTTATTTATTTATTTATTTATTTATTTATTTATTTATTTATTTATTTATTTATTTATTTATTTATTTATTTATTTATTTATTTATTTATTTATTTATTTATTTATTTATTTATTTATTTATTTATTTATTTATTTAGAGAGAGAGAGAGAGAGAGAGAGGACCGATTTTTCGTGGTAATTACTTAAAAAATGAGTTAAAAAACATATCCAAAATCGCCGAAAATCGGAGTGGATGTCCAACAAAAGTTGGAGGAAATGGAAAAATCTATAAAAAGGTAAGAATAATATTTTCTTTATCTGTCGTCATTTTTGAGATAATGGCTTGGAAAGTTGCAACTTATTAGAATGTTGGTCAAAACAAGCCTTATTATTCTGTTTTTTTGTAAAGTATATATGTAATTTCCGATATATTTTTGACGCTAAAATGCTAACGTTCACAATATCCCCAATTTAGGTTATATTTCTATGAAAAGTCAGGTTATGTCGGACACAATAGTTCCGCTTCCCCAGTTTTTCGAGCGATCTGTTCCCCCACTACTAATCCGGAATTTTTTCTCTCGAATTGTAGGTACCTTATTCTCTATAGTTCCGCTAAGCAAGATCGCTTTCTTGTGTCATTCATAGTAAATATTTTTTTTTTCTAAACTTGCAGTATAAAAAGTGTAACACCGAAAACAAGAAAATGTAGGCGAAAAGTGTCATATATATTCCAATCAGAGACCATCATTAAAAAAATGGTTTTAAAATATTTTTAATGTTACTTTCGGAACTTACGTTCCAACCGCAACTGGTATCTTTATCACTTCTGACACCAGGTTGTTTTACGGCATTAACAACCAAACCGATTATTAATTTTGTCCCGGAAACATATGTGGATCAATGAATAAATAAATAAATAAATAAATAAATAAAGGCTCGCTCTTCGCTAGCCCCCGTACGCGTTGCCTGATCGATATAAGTTATTTTGGTTATTTTGGGAGTAATGACAAGTGTGTTGAGAATTCAATTTTATCTTTAATTATAATTAGCTTACAGATAAATTAATAAATTACAGGCTACCGATCCTTGTATTGGATAGTAGAGGGTTTCCCCTCCGGATGGCGAGTAAAGTTATGATTTGAATTATATGTAGCAAATAACAAGTCAAAAAGATTGAATATGAGAGAGAAGGAAGGGTAGTAATAATTACTTTGAAAACACCTGATTAGTATAATCCGTCAACTATTGCACAGTTACACTTCACTGAACCCCGGACTTAAAAATGCGCGAGAGCACCTACCGAGGCGATTGCCATGCGAACGCGGAAAGAGTGAACATCGAGTCATAGTGCGACGGTCACACGTCACCTCGTACCAGGGTGTGAGGATGCAACTCAGGAAGTCATGCGATCTGCTGACTCCTGCATTTCGGCAGTCCACGGCCTGGGAAGTAAAGAGTTCCCAGCGCATCATGCATCTATCGAGCGCGTAATCCGAGGAGTTTCAAGAAATCCTCCGATAACGCGCACCCTGTAAAACGTTAGTGGAAGTTTGAACGATGCATATTGTTATAAATTATGCCGAATGTAGAAAATTATATTCTATGCGAAAGATAATCTTAAAATTTTATATGATATGTACGCGGAATGTAGCATTATATTCCGTGGGAATGATGATGTTAATTTAATAAAAAGTAATTTTACGCGGAACGTAACACCCCTCCCCCCTTATTCAGCTGACATCCCTGACAGTTGGTTGCCGGGTGATTTATGCTATCGTTCCTCGTTATTGAATTCTGAATTGTTTTCACCTTCCTTCGGTCTCTTCTGAGCTATCTAACATATGGAATAAATTTACTGTTGTTAATACAGTTGTCTTTAGTACTGTTGCACATTTTGCTTCGTACAGTGAAGAAGCACTTCGAAAGACAACCAAAGCCGGTACTACAGGTTCCCTATAATTTTCCCCAAAGTTATCTATTCTATCTTATTTTCTAATTTGCATGGTTGCTCCTAGTACCGTTATTACATTAGCGTCATACAATGAGGTGGTTGTATGCTACTTCTAATCTCCAGAATTGCCCATGGTTCTTCCCTCGGAGCGTACTGATCCAACTCTTGAACTCTGAAAATCACTGATCGATATGGTTCGAAATGAGTGTAGCTAAAGTCCAGCAGCGTTAAGGATGTAGTAGTTATTGCTTTTATAACTTCGATGCTCGTCGCAGTCCTGCACTTGCATATCTGGAGACTGGTCAGTTGCTGCAAGGGTGTTAATCCTGCCGTCCAGTTAGTGATGGTTATCTTGTTGCAGTACACTATTGACAGCGACTATAAGGTCCTTGGTAGGGAAATTAGACATCCTCCTTGAATATTTGTTCCTATCAGTTCTACTTTAGTTAGCCCCGAATTCTGCAGGAAAATAGTTGTTAGTTCGGCATCACACACACCATCTAACGTTGGTCCAAGACTGAGGGTTTTAGGTGCACGAGTGGGTGGAGCGGATTGGCTATGCTCATGAGCCCTGCAAGTGGTAAGGCTACCCCTCGTAGGTCTAGCGTCACCAAATTCGGCAGCTTAGGTAGTATTGTTCCAAATCCACGTTCTGTCAACAGCCTGTTATTCAACGATGATCCGCATTGCAAGTGTTTAATCTGCCTTCCGGTTTCATCAGTTTCAATCACTCGACGCAGCATGTCAAAGGACACTTCCTTAGGGAACGACTTGGGATCCGAACTGAGCCACTCATTTGGGTGAATGATCAGCTCGTTGTTGTAGCCCCAGGAATAATGGTACGCCTCTAATACAGTTTTACTAATTCTTCTGGCTCGGATTCGATCTCTTATGGGTAATACTGCAAGTATTCTCGCCCAGTAATCCATGTTGATTATATCCGCCGTCATGTTCATCCTAGTTGACTTATTACTACTTAACGGTCGTTGCATTCTTAGTCTATACAATTTTTCTTGATGGCTAATCTGGTTCTTCTCGTCTGCAGGTATTACTTTAATTTTCTTTCCACGTATTTTAATCCCTGGAGTGGCCGCATACTGCATTGCCGATCGTGCATCCTCTTCCTTATAGTAGGAAATGAATCCTCTTGAAGGAACATTAGTAGTACGAAGCACGTAACAACGCTGTATTTTTCCGAATTGGTTCATTACGGACTCCAGCTGAGCCTTTTTGATGAATAAGGGGAGGTTCAGACATAGCACAGTTTTTACGATGAAGGGTTCCGCTCGATTGCCCGGTTGAGTTCTTGAAGCTTCACATATTTCTACTCTTATTTTACCTAGGTCATCAGGCAGCATGACGACATCCTGCCGATCGACGGTTATCATTGGTACTATATTGCAGCCACAGGATTCAACTACTGGGTTTAAAATAAATTCCATCGTCGGACGGTGAGCTACTTGTAGCCCGATTGTAAGTCCTCGGCAATACCTGAAACACAGTTATTGTTAGTTACCGATGTTAAACGATAAGTTGATTGCATCATGCACTAGTCGGTTTCTGCTTCTTGACGAGACGGGTTGGTAGCTGATGTTGGAGGCATGGATATGGTAGCCGTTGGTTGTGGTCCGGAAGTAAAAGCAACGATAGGGACAGACCTCCGTCGTCTTTTGAATTTGATAAGGACCCATGCGGCGAGCCCAGAAATGAGAATCAATGATAATGATATTCCGGTCACTTCGCCATACGTACGCATTAGGTTGGTTTGGTTTTCTCTGTGATGATCCCGGATCGCATTATAGCGTTTTTCCAGCTCACGGATTGGTTGTCCGAAATTAGGAATTTCCGTGTGGTCTGGATGGTAAGGCGTTACTCCCAATGCTGACACTTCTTCCATGATTCCCTTCAGGTTCGGCGCAACCATTGAGAGATTCAGATGCGATTCAGGCGTATATTGGACCGTTGTTTTTCCATAAAACGTCCGTGGCATACTCAATGTAACGTCCCAATGTTTTGCGCTGCACCCTGGTGTTAACATTAATATTCCATTTCCCTCGATTACGATTCGACTTACCGACTCCTCACAGAATACATGAACATCTTCTCGTCCGTTAATCGAATAGAGCCACCCGCCGATGAACTGTAATTCTATCCGCTCCGGTCGATGGAGTGGATGGTAGTGAATGTTGCAGTTAGTGAGGTCAGCGGAAGTTGGGTGCAGTAACAGTGATACCTCGCAAGATGGTCTCGCAGTTACATCAAAGATTGGATAGCTCATCGCACAGATGAAGTGATAATTTGTAGATGCACAATCGGTTAGATGATCGATGTAGTAGTATCTACTCCAATCTTTACTTATTCCCAAATAGTTGGATTTTGGGAGGATGTAGGATGATCCTGTACGATTCTGGAAGATGAATTGAGGGCTGGTCCAGGGGTGAATTTTAAAGATATAATAAGGCATTCGGGTTAGAAGGGGTATGTGAAGAACGAGAAACATTTTTCCTTTGTGCATACCGTGTTCTAACCACCCAGCTTGGTCCAATGTATCTATTCGTAGGTAATCTCGGGGTATAGGTAACTCGTAATCTGGTGCATTTTCTTGTATTTCTCTAGCTATTACGATTAATTGGTTTCTGGTAATTAACTTTGGATGGAAGGTACCCTTTGCTACTGATTTTAGTATTTCTACGAGAGTCATGCTGGAAGATAATCTTGAATCAAGGTTTGCTTCCAATATGGCCGAGTATTCTGATAATTTGGCCAGATAATCCAGTTCCACGTCCTTTCGTGTTCTGTTCCTGACATATTCTTCGGTGTGGTGCTGAAATTCTTCGATGAACACAAGCCTATGGGTGTTCTCTTGCGTGATTCGAGTGAAATTATCAAATCCTGATTCCATGATGTGTAATTGGTTATTCGCTAATATTGCCAATTCCTTATTGTCTGCAAAAAGTTTGTCCATCAGAGAATTAAAGTACTCAGCGTCATCCTCTGTCAAAGTACCGAACAATGTTTTGCCGAGTGACCCTAGGAATGCAAGGGGAGCTCTCCGTTTTGATCTTTCCGTGTTGTTGAGTGTTGGTACATTCATCAGTTCCTTAAGAATATCCGTTATTTCTTCTCTAATTTCATTGAGCCGGTTTTCCTTTTCTAATAATATGGCTCTTCTGCATACACCAATACAGTGATCCTTTACAGGCAATGACAAGCATTTTAGATATTCTTGCTCTGCACTTTTTATCATCGGACGGACGTCTTCAGCTAAGTAGTGGTTCAAACTCATTACAATAGTCAATCTCCATTCCGAGCCACGGAATCGTGCAATGTGAGCTTGTTCAAAATAAAGTCCTGGATTTTTCAGAGGTATAACCTTAGTTGCAGCTGTTATCACAACGGCTCCCATTAGGACGGAAATAAGAAGGGTTCCAATCATGCCGGTCCGGAGTTCAAATCAGGTACCTTATTTGAACATGCTTTTTGTATCTAATACCGGAATCGTTTTCAACAATCACATTATTCAAATCAGTAACTTCAACAATTTTAAATGGTCCAATATAATAATTATCCAATTTACCTTTACGGGGTTCCTTCAGGAGGTAACACTCGACACCTACCTTACCTTTGAATGGTCTCGATTTCTCGTCATAATTTCTCTTACCGCGATATTTAGCGACGAGCAGATTATCTGCCGCCATAGTGCGAATTTCACTCAATCGAAGAATCAAATCTCTTAAATATGAATTATAGGTTTCTAACTTACGATTATCTGGGAATTTACTGGGCCTCCTGGGTGGTTTTCCGAATATTAATTTGTGGGGGGGGGGGGTGAAATTAGTACCCTCGTGCACAGAAGTGTTGTACGAAAACATAGCGTACGGTATGAGAGTATCCCAGTCATAAAAATCATTAATGTAGTGCCTAAGATATTCTATTAATAGTACGTGGCTACGCTCCAAGGATCCGTTCGTTTGCGGTCGATAACCCGAAGTGGTGATTTGTTCTATTTCGAATGTTTTTGCTAATTGTTTTAGAATTTTCCCTACGAACGATGCTCCCCTATCCGTTAGTATAGCTCTAGGAGCTCCGTACTGCGCTATAAGGTGAATTGCCATAGCGTTGGCGATAGTGTCAGCTTTAATATCGGGGATGGGTATAGCTATGCAATATTTTGTAAGCAGATCCTGCATGGTCAATATATGCCTATTTCCTTGTGGAGTGGTCGTCAGTGGACCCACCGTATCCAACGCTACCTTATCAAACGCATCTAATGGCGTATCCGTGATCAATAATGGTTCACGAGTTTTTGCTCGAACTAATTTTGCCTTTTGACAGGATTGACAGTGCCTAATGAATTCCGCCACTTCCGCGAGTAAGCCGGTCCAATAATTTTTCTCGAATTTTCCGATATGTTTTGGTCATGCCTTTATGGCCACCAGATTTGCTACTATGATATTCCTTGATAATATCAAGTCGATCGGACTCGGGAGGTATTAATGATTTCCCATAGCATATGTTGATTTTGATGTCGAGATCCCCAAAGATATCTGCTGTGATGTCGATTAGTTGTCCGCGTGGCAGATTATCAGTGATTTCCCCAACGGTTGAAATTCGGAAACTCGCAATTTTTAAACTCAGAAGTACGGACTTCAGATTTTCGAGGCCCGCGACTAGGTTTCGGACACTTAGGGTTTCATAGTGTCGTTGACTTACCACTACCGCAAATAATTTATACGATCCATAAGGCGTGATTATGACCTGTCCTAGTCTGATTTTCCTTTCGTGGATCTCATCTGGGTCAATTATAACCAGGTCTATCAGCAGACGGGTGTTCGGGCTTGGATCTTCGCCATCAGCTGAAATGAAATGCACCATGTTATTCTTGTTATACGTAAGTGACTCTCTGCATCGTATGATGGATTTCATATTTTCATAGGTTCGAAAATCTCTTGGAATATCATCGTCTGGGATATTGCTCGATTTTCTTCTTTCAGTCAATATTCCGGATACTTGTCCAGATTCTTCCCTAGTGGTTTCTAATATTTCCGGCAGGTAGACGGGTCTGCGGTTTCGCGAAAACTGATATTCGTTTCTGGCCCGTGGCGTTTCAATATTAACCATACCCTGTTTGATGGTTGATGGGGTAGGTGTGCTCGCTACCTGCTCCCTTACCCGAGGTTCCTGTGATTCCTCTTGGGCACAGAATGGCGTTGAATGCGCCATTGGCTTCCTGCGGCTGGGTGAAATTGTCTTAGGTTCTATTCTTTCTTCTTCATCGTCTGCATCGCTTTGTTCTCGTTGCGAGAGTGCCTTTACTCGCCGATCCATTTCTGCATCCATGGTCTCGTCATCCTACGGGTCTAATTGTTTTAACAACTCGCGTATTTCTTCGCTTTTTTCGTTTCCTAGCGATAATCTCGTAGGTAGCACAATATCTAATGGTTCTTCATATCCATCCCATTGTAGGGATTCATTTATGCTTCCTGTGGTCTCATCATACCTTTTAAGGGAGTCTTGTAATTCCTTCAGGAATGATGGTCTTGGTTTCCTGCCTATTCCAAAATCCTTGGTTGATGCGGCCGGGTCCAAATCAGGTTTTTGACCAATTGAAGGTGAGGCTGGAATTGCTTCGATTTCACCCGAAAGTTCATCGCTTTCGTCTGACTCCTTTGGATTGAAGAACATGGCCATGCTGTTTATATTCTCACCTTCTTCCTCTTCGTCACTCGAGGGGTCCGATAAAACTGGATTTTGGTGGATTGGTTCGGGAGATATTTTCCAAGTAGGTCTGGGCGGAAGGTCAAGGCTAGGTATCAAACTCTTCCGTTTTCGTTGGATAGGAGTATCATCCGTGTCATCTAACTCATCAGTCGATGACGATTCGGATGGTTGTGCTCGAGACGTCTGCGTCGCTGCAGGTTGTAGTGATTGCGTTTGTGCGCGAGTTCTCGTCGCGATCGCACTTATATCTTGTGGGGTAACCACTAGCAGAACACTTGGCTTATTTTTGCTTCCTACCGGTCTTCCTCTGGGTTTGGATACGTGAGCAGTAACAGCTGAGGACGTTTGCGGTACCTGTGCACGTAATTCAGATGACCTCGTTGCCCTTGGTACGATTTTTGGGCGTTTTATTGGTAAAACCTTAAATTCTTCCGTATCATCCAGATCTTCCGAGCTAGATTTCGAGCTATCCACCGGGTTTCGAGATAGGACATCCGCATTCGTATTTCTTTTTCCAGATTTAAACTCAAAGTCATATTTATAGTTCAATAATTTCAATTTCCAATGGATCAATCGTTGACCGATATCTCCTTTGGAATTTACCCATTTTAGTGGTTCGTGGTCACCCACGAGGGTGAACTTATTCCCATACAAATACGGCCTGAATTGAATCATCGCATACAGTGCAGCCAAGCATTCCTTTTCTGTGGTTGCATAGTTACGTTCTGATTTTGATAATGATCGGGAGAGGTAAGCAACCGGTAAATCGTCGTCGCCTATCCTTTGGCTCAGGATCGCGCCTATCGCAGTATCTGATGCATCAGTCGTTACTGTGAAAGGTTTAGTAAAGTCAGGGTAACGTAGAATTGGGTATTGGCATAAGGCTCTCCTTAGTTCTACGAAACTATTCTCCTGCTCTGCAGTCCATACAAATGGCTGTCCCTTCTTTAGTAACAGTGTGAGTGGTTTGGCTTTCATTGAAAAGTCCTTTATAAATCGGCGATAGTAGCCGATCAATCCTAGGAACTCTCTGATATTTCTAACTGTCTTAGGTCGCGGATAATGTTCGACCGCTTTTATTTTCCTTGGGTCCGGCTTGAGTCCGTCACGAGTTATTATATGCCCCAAGTATGTTACCTCCTTCTTGAGGAATTTGCACTTATCCGGCTGGACTACTAAGTTTGCCTGCGCTAGTTTCCCGAGTAACCGTCGCATCCTTTTACCGTGTTCTTCCAAATTTCTTGTGAACACAACTATATCGTCCAAAAATACGAATAGTTCGGTACCCTGCAATCCCATGAGTATCTGATCCATGAGTCATTGAAATGTCGCAGGGGCGTTTTTTAAACCCTCCGGCATTCGAACGAACACGTAGTGACCGCCAGGCGTTGAGAAAGCAGTTTTCTGACTATCCTTGTCATTAACTGGTATTTGCTGAAACCCATTTGCTAAATCGAGAACAGTGAAATACTGGGCTTGTCCGAGGTAATCAAGGATATCTGATGTATTCGGTAACGGGTATCCATCTCCAACTGTTTTCGCGTTTAATTTCCGGAAGTCAATAACTATTCTCCATCGTGGGTTCCCTTTTGAATCGGGTTTTTTGGGGACAATCCAAAGAGGTGAATTGTATGGAGACACTGAGGGTTTAATAACGTGATTTTCCATTTTTTTCCGAATTTGCCGTTGAATTTCTTCGCGGTGGATGGGCGGTAATCTGTACTGCTTGGTAGTAACGGGAACGTCATCGGTAGTAGGGATGTCATGAGATGTTACAGGGTAAGTTGTCTCCGGGAAGATGGAATTGGTTAGGAAACTCTCGGAGGATATCAATAACATGTTGTTTCTCTTCATCATTCAGATGGTCTAACCGAAGGAGATTGACCAGTTTTTGGTGGCGATCATCCGTTGCGCAATCTTCCTCGGAAGATTCATAATCCAATTGCTGAGCCTATTCCTGAAAGTAGTGCCAATCAAATGGAATTAGTTCTTGTGGCTCGATTTCGATGTCAACGTCTTCGTTTGTTGTGTTTATTGCCAGTATGTGGCAAATACCGTTATCATTGGAGACCACGCCTTCGCCAATAAGTATTCCATCAGGCGTTTTTAGCCGGGGTAGGTAACCCTCTTTAATCTCTGGGTTACTAACAGCAATCCCTATTGGTTCGCGCATCCTTGCCCGGAGGTGGTATATACTTGCCTTAATGGGTGATTTGCGAAATGAATTTTTGTGTTTGGAGCCTGCCACTGAATCTATGAACCGAATAGGTCTAATAGGGTCACTGGCCGTTACTAGGGTTCTGTGGGCAAATGATATCTCCACTTGTTCTTGTTTAAGGAAATCGTTACCTAGGATATCATCATATTACATCGGAAACCTAGACGATACAGCATGAACGGGAAAGGGTCTTCCAAAAAGTGTTAGTATCACGGTGCCCTTTGTTTCAATCTTATGAGGTGAAATTCCCGATATTTCTATTGCGTTGTCTGGATCTATTTCTAGATCTCTATGTAAAATTCCGATCTTTACAATGCTGATATCAGCACCAGTATCAATTAAAAATTTCGCCTTATTATCATCGAGTCTTATTTCAGGGCACCTCAATTCAATGACAGGCGAGTCAGATTCTCCGTTGAATCTGAAAATTTTACAGCCGGTTTCCTGGTCTCGCGCTGGGTGTCCTGACTCGCAGCCGCGCTGTAACGACGAGCCGGCGATGAGTTTAAAGACCCGGTCTGTTTCCGTTCTCGCGACAGCTCTCCTGAGTCGGGGTAGGATGAACGATATGGTGAGTTAGTTCGGTAAAATGAACCAGGGCGCGAACGTTCGCTAGCAGGTGCGGATGATACACTTCGCTCCCGCGTAATTAACGCAAAGGAATCGTTCGGCCAACGCCGATGCTCATCCGCCGCTGGTGATTTATTCCTGAAATCACCGTCACGGTTACGCACGGGCGACTCTGATCGCATGGATCGGTCCCATTGGTTAAAGTTAGGAAGTACTGGTCGAATTCGTGACGTCATAGATGAATTATTCGGATTGTGATGTACGTTATACGTCTGATAAGACTGAGGCACATATAACGGAGGTATTTGAAACGGTGGTGGATAGTAAGGATGGAAAGGATAATAATGCGGGTAATACGGTGTAGGAAAATCGTGCTGCGGTGGTGTTGGCGAATAACTCGAGGTAGTAGGTGTTCTTCGCAATATACCTATAGAATTTGGTAACGAAGTGTTTTCGGGACTTCTATCACGAGCATACAGCATTCTTGACCCCCTAACCTCTGGTATTATACCCGATTGCATCCTATTTTCTATTCGTTGCGCGATCTTTAGGGCTCCCTCGAGATCTTTGGGTTCTTTTAAGTCTACACTCATTGCCATATCATCGGGTAGTCCACGTACGAACGCATCTAAAACGCACAACTCCAAAGGTCTCATCATAGGGTCGGTTACTTGCTCGACTTCACCTTGCAATGCGGTGCGCGCGCTATTTAATAGAATACTAAGTCGGTCCGCGAAATCGGCTACGGTTTCATTGCGTCGCATTCGGGCAGTTTCAATTTCATGTTGGTAATATGGATAATTTTTCCCGGGCGCGAAACGACGTTTAAGATGGTCGATTAAACTATTTACGGTCCGGAATGTTTTTCCATAAGTGCTGTTTCGCGCTGAACCTTGAAGTCGGCTCAGAACAGCAGTTACATACATCTGATCTGACCCCTCAGGAAGTAATGCCAATCCATTACGCACGTCTTGCAAAAAATCCTTCAAAGGGATATTCTTACCATCAAAATAGGGTAGACTGCTAATACTGTTTTGGAGGGCAAAATTTTCTGCCATAGACGCCATTAAGGCCAGCGACGCATTCATCGTTTGACTATTTTCGTCGCCCATTTTTGACCAACTATATAATTTGATAGCTTGTTTAATTTATGATTTCCGACCTATCTTACAGGTCAGTTTACCTAATAATAGCAAATAATGGTAATAAAGAATTTGATCCAATTATAGATTGGAATTCGTTGGCCAGTAAATTCCCAAATTTCTTTTTCGCGTGACAATAGATATACATTCACGGAAGTTCATATACACATGAAATTCTAGAGAAATAGGAATTAAAATATTCTGAAAAATTTCGAAAGAGATTCGGTCGCTACCTGTACTTCAACAAATACAAATTTTATAAAATTTAATATAATTTCATCATATTCCTAAATGCGGTCTTTTATCGGTTTCTTAATTTAAAAATTATTCAATTGACCATTTCAAAGGCTCGGGGTGATTAAGGATTTAATCTCAACTTAAATTCGATGTCAATACACATTTCCAACTTCAAATTTAAATTTCAAATCAAGATCGCACTTTTCTCTCCAAATTCTGATTGATCTTTTAATTTCGACAAAACAATCTAATCATTTTAATTCAATACAACATCATATATGATAATATCAGTAAAATTGTAATTTCAATATCTTAGAAATGAAAATTTTAATTTAAATTTTAATGAAAATTCTAAATTTTAAATAAAAATTAATTAATTTTACCACTTTATAGAACTGTTGAACACTGATATGAATAAATTAGAACTTCTTCCTCCTGCTCTCTCGAGTAGTGTAAAAGAAAAATAAAGGAAAGAGGAATAATAAAAAAAATAAAAAAGGAAAAATTAATTGGTTATGACTTATATCGACCAATGCGCGAAAAAGATTATCCCACTTCTGACACCAGGTTGTTTTACGGCATTAACAACCAAACCGATTATTAATTTTGTCCCGGAAACATATGTGGATCAATGAATAAATAAATAAATAAATAAATAAATAAAGGCTCGCTCTTCGCTAGCCCCCGTACGGGTTGCCTGATCGATATAAGTTATTTTGGTTATTTTGGGAGTAATGACAAGTGCGTTGAGAATTCAATTTTATCTTTAATTATAATTGGCTTACAGATAAATTAATAAATTACAGGCCACCGATCCTTGTATTGGATAGTAGAGGGTTTCCCCTCCGGATGGCGAATAAAGTTATGATTTGAATTATATGTAGCAAATAACAAGTCAAAAAGATTGAATACGAGAGAGAAGGAAGGGTAGTAATAATCACTTTGAAAATACCTGATTAGTATAATCCGTCAACTATTGCACAGTTACACTTCACTGAACCCAATTCTTATCCTACCGTAAATGTTCTTATTTTACCGGGCACCAGTTAAACAAATAAAATTAGGCATATTTTGTCAAAAAAAATAGCATTCCCCCACTCCGATTTTCGGCAATTTTGGATATGTTTTTTAACTCATTTTTTTAGTAATTATCAGGAAAAGATCGGTCTTGTTGCAATTTGTTACGGGTCAAACGGTTCGTTGCCTAGACTATAACGCTCGAAAGGACACTTTTCTTCCTTCAATTTAAATCAAATATTTCGTATCAAAATCGAAATTGAAAACAAACTAATATAGTGGCGAGAACGCTCTTCAAGATTCCGAGGTCAAAATCGAGTTTTAGAAAATTTCATTGAAAAATTTCAAGACGCCCTAACTAAAAAACTATGAGCTTTTGTTAAGAAAATCTTATGAATAACAAGTGTTTATAGGAATTATTGATGAATATTTTTTTTTTAATTTTACTTTTATCAATAAACGGGTAAAAAATACTCTGAATAAAACTGCACTGGAATTTTTTCAAATTTCTTTTATGATATTTCGAGAAATTTTTTAATTAGTTTAAAAAAAAAAACGGTTAAAATATTTAAGAAAATTCTCAAAAAATGTTGGTATATTCCTTGATGATTCCTACTTCCACAGGGTCCCATATATGTGCACTATGTATGTGTGGGTGTATACGGGATAGCAAGCGAGTCACGGGGGTTCTACTTTAAAATAGGAGACAAAACAGTGTTACCAGATGTTTTTTTGCGACCCGCCATTTTCCGCCGTCATTTGGCCCCGACGTTTTCCACTAAACCCCCTAAATTGGTTCCTGAAAACTCTTAGATTTTTCGAGTACTTTAAATCTGTAATGTTCGTTTCTGTAGTAATTGGTATAAATTAAATACTTCTTAAACACAATAGTTTGGGTCAACCGGTATATTTTCTACAATTGTGCAGCGTTTAGTAAATAATAAGGAACTTAATAATAAATCCAGTTAGGTCATAATAAATGAAATATTTTAATATACTTTAATGAAATTTATTATGTTATCTACAGAGCATTATCTATTTTTCTTAATACTATCTTCTAACTAAAGAGAAGACGATTATTATTTTGTATAGTTTTGAAAGATCGATATATGTTCTGGTCAAATAATTTGTTGATTTAATGACGTGCTGTAAGACCGAAAATGGTTTAGCAGCACCTAAACATCGCTTAGCTAGTGCCTGAACTGCAAATGACCAGAACTCGTTTGGACCATTCAGATCCATAAAATCAGTTTTGAACGACTATTTCATAAGAAATTAATAGTTACCCTTTATAAACATTATTAAAATATCTTTGGGGAAGATAAATATCTAATAGAAGATGCATTATAAATTGTAACTAAATAATCAATTCATTTTTTGACATTTTTCCAGTGCCATGATTATTCTTGAGGCAAAGAATACGTGATATTATTTGACAAACGTTAAGGATTAAAAAAAATTATTTTAAAATCTTAAGTTATTAAATTTGACTGAAATTATGTCTTTTATATATAATTGATGCCCGAATTTAAAAACAATGATGTATTCTTTGCGTCCGAGCACTATCTATTCAGTTTCTATTTACAAATTCTCATAAAAATACAGAAAAATAGCGCTAGTGTATTCCCGGCCAGTGCCCGACCAGTACACACATACCTAGGAATTAAACAGAAAAAGTAATCTTGATAGCTCCTGATCAATACCTGTCTGGAAATTAAACAAAAAATAGCCCTGTCATCGCCTTACCAGTAACTGGTCAGGAATTTAATAACAAAAAGTAGCCCTATTAACGCCCGACTAGCTCCTTATTGGTAGTGGGGCTAAGCGGGGCTATTTGGACACGGGAAATAATATATAAATGTACAGTGTAAAATGAGTAATATATTAGTAGACATTGGTGCCTGTGAAGTATGGCCGATAGCTGAGATTTTACAGTGATTTTAAGAGGCCAAATTAACGTAAATTGACAAATTTGACAGGTACGTTGCTTAAAAATGTCTGCTTTTACTAGATTTTTTACGCCCTGATAGTTATCGATCTAAATCCAATTCAGTTAGCTTCTTTATTTAATTATACAACTTCTCTTTATTATAAAATTCATGTGCTAGTTTTCAAACGGATATTACTGTACAGCCAACATATGTAATAACATTTTTGAATTTTCAAAATTTTGTCAAAGCTAACAGTTTTAAAAGCACGCCGTCTTGTTAGATTAAAATCTATAAACATATTTTTATAGTTAACAAGAAAAAAAAATTTTAATACATGTCAGAAGTATGTGCTTCATATAATCTTGATATGAGGGCACTTCAATTATAGGTTGTCGAAACATAACTCGGAGAGTTTTTCCTAAAGCACATCAACAATATCGTCTTTGGGAGCGTAGATCATATTATAATCATTTTGTCGACTCTATTTACATATAATAAACGTATGGCACTACTGAGCCCTTTAAACATAAGGCTGCAGAGGCTTAACTAATTTTTTATTCGCTAGGTTTAAAATGGCTATTTTAGATCTCTTTTCGGGGCGTAAAAGATCAATGTATTAAGATAGGGATTTTGCTGAGTCATGACTGTTAAATATGGCGATTTTTCACACCTAGTGATTCATAAAATTATGTTAGCATCACGGACGTAAAAGTCATTCTAACTAACTCTAACGAAAATAACGGTAAACCTTCGGAAAAGGCATATCCTCGTAAAAAAATTTTAATTAGTGTATTTTAATGTATTTTTGCCTCCTGGACGTACTTAAGCCGCTATCTTAAAAAATTTGCTAAAAAATTATTTCAGTTTTTTACGTTTATTTTTAAAAATACTTATTTAACAATAAAATATTTTAACCCATTAACCCCCAGATGCACTGAAATTTTACCTCGATTTCAGCGTTTATTTCTCATATGAAATAGACGTGAAAAAAAATCGGGGCAACATAGATTTGCCTTTTTGAAGGTCGCTCTTTCTAATGTTGTTGAGAACATTTATAAAACTTGCAATTTTCAATTGTTTTTTGCAAAAATATATAAAAAAACACGATTTTTCAAGTAAAACGCATTTCCATTTCCTCAGTCAAAAACGTGCACTCAATATGTTCACTAAAGGAATCTGTCATAAAACATTTTTTTACTTTTTGTTTTACTATCAAAGGTCGATATGACGAAAAATTTGGGCATTTTTCAATATAATTGAAAATCACGTAGAAATGTAATTCTATTTATACAAAACTCCTTATTCGGGAGTTTTTCAGGACGCTAATTACGAATATGAGGTCCGTTTTGTTAAATTCAAGATGGCGGATGCAATATGGCATTGGGAAAAAATTAAATGTTCATCGATTTTTGTGATTTTTAGTATCCGTATATTTCTCGGGTCGGTAATTACGAATCTGTGGTCAAACTTTTGAATTTCAAAATGGCAACGTCATAATAGCGGACGAGAAATATTAAATATTCAAGGATATTTTTTATTTTCAGTATCCATATATTTTTCGTGGAGCCAATAACGAATCTGTGGTCAAATTTTGGAATTACTAAATGGCGGCTCCAAAATGGCGAGCGACATCTATACAGTTTTTAATTTCGATAATGAAAAAAATACTATCGTACACTAAGTTCAATTACTATGAAAAAGTATCTCTTGTGATTTTCTTCTAAATCCCACGGTTTTCGAGTAGATCTTCATGATTTTTTTTCATGTCTATTTCATATGAGAAATAAACGCTGAAATCGAGGTAAAATTTCCGTGCATTTGGAGGTTAATGGGTTAAAGAAGAAATGTAGAACACACAATTCTGTACAGAAATGATTCTATGCGTTTTGTTAGGCTGTGTCTAAATCCACGTATGAATTAATTTCATATAAGCTTGGATTTTGCAGTCAACTCGAGTAAATGCTTTCCCCAAAATCGTGGGTGCCTTCTGGGGGACTGCCGTCTCCCAGACCCCCGGCTGAAGCTAGCCTAACCTAACCAGGCACATAAACTTTTGTTGCATCTGTCTCTCTACCAGTCATGCATGATATAGGATATCGCACGTGGATATAAACACTCAGTTTTTTTTATACTAACGGTAAGTGAGTAAATGAACAGAAAAGTCCAGGAGAAGGTTCGACAGGACGTACACCTGTGCTAGATACTGCAGGTAGCGAAATTCGGGTGTACAGGCCGCTTAGAATGGTATTTGTATTTGTATTTGTATTTATTTCAAATTAGAATACGCACGTGACCTCGCAAAGGGAACAAGAAGATTACCTTTGGTTATTCTTGTGGTGCGTCGTGTAGTCGTTTCACGAACTAAAAAAAGAGAGTACAGGTACCGTGGTTCCATAGAATTTAAGATATTGTAGGCGAGACTTTCAATAAAATACAGATGTCTGCATTTCACGGGAAGCCAGCCAAGCTTACGGCGGTATGGTGTCACATTATAGCGTCTATCAGATCTATAGGTAACATAATTTTGCAGTGCAATAGTGTCGTTCGGGGTAACTTCGCTTAGCCACGACTCTGAGATGCAAATGGCATTGTATGAATGCGACGCTAAATATTGTTCAAGATTGGCCATTCGTCCGTAGGCAAGAAGGGACTGAGAATTTATATGACACAGACGGAGTAAGTAAATAGGATGTAAGATCAATTTTATCAGAATATACATCAGAGTTTACAGTTTTTGATAATATTACCGACCGCGGTTTACAATTTTGTAGCGAAGAGTGTAGTTGAGTCGCTGGTGGTATATTGTCGGATGTTATTGTTGTGTCTGCCGAATGTGTGGATCCATCTTGAATTTGACAAGGCAATTTTGAAACCGATAATAGTCAGGACGTAGGTAGACGTAGGAGGTCATTGATGTTGAGTATACGAATTAAAGTCGTGGTAGGCTTGTCATCACGTTTTACATACATATCACCATTCCTATGCCAGACATATTTGATTCCCATTTCTTTACTTTTAGTACGTACAAGTTTCAGAAGGGCGTATGTATTTGCCGGTAGCCACTCATTAAGATGAAGAAACCGCTCTTCTCTCTCTGCGAAAATCGAGGTCGAAGATATTCTTCCTTTCTGTCTGAAAGCTTTAAATAAAGCATTCCAATGAGATAAATTTTCAAAAACAAGTCTGACCGTTATAGGCTTCGCAGCATCATTTTGGCGGGTCGGTCGTATACGCATTGTTTCTGATAGATCAGAGGAAGCGAAGTCAACATCGAGAAATATCGCCACGTTTTCTATATCTTTTATTAGATGTTCGTCTTCAGATTCTGGTAGACCTGAGAGGAGCAGTATATTCTGCGTTTGGTGGAATTCTATTTTTCGTAGCTTCCCCTCCATTTGTTGTTCCAATATTGTACTATGTCCTTTCTTATCGTGTCCAATTTTGCTAGAGCCTCGTCTATTCGATTTGTCATAAAGTGAAATTTTTTCATAAATGATTTTTTAAATTCTGCGTAACTTTCGAAATTGTTTACTATGAACCATAGTTTTGCCATTCCTTCCAATGTATCATCTACGAACAACAATTTTTTAATTCCTTTGATATTTTTTAAATTAAAATACCGATCCAATTCCCCAAGGAATGTCACCGGATCTATTTTAAATTCGTTTTCGAATTTGGGTGCAATTAAGTCGATATTTTTATTGTTCGTATTATTTATAATTGCACCCAATTCGTTTGCAAGCATTTTTGTCTTATTACGTTCATTATTTTTTCGAGTTTCCGTGTGCTGCTGACCGGCATCCTCATTTCGCTGCCGCATTTGACATTGCATTTCATTGATCTGACTTTGTATTTCGGCGAGCATTGTTTTCCACTCTTGGATTTTGCTCGCCGTATTTATTGTCATTTGCGACGACCCGTCGTAAACTTTATTGTCGTAAACTAACGTCATTTTTTAAAAATTTATTTGTCCAATTATTTTGTTAAAATTCAAAGTTATTAAAATTCATTATTCATTTTACCACCAAACGATTCCATATCAGTCACAAATTAAAATTGGGTCACTCGAAAGAATTTATCTTCTTTCGTGCCCCATTTGTTGGGCGCCATTGAAACAATTCGGAGTCAAGTGGATAAAAACTTTGAAGAATCGTCCAAACATATAAAAATTATAGTCAAATTATTAGTCAATATCATAATAAATAAATTACAATTATAGATTGGAATCGTTGGGTGCTGAAATGAAAGTCATTATTATTTGTCATTGTTCAATTAAAATATATTTAAAACACTTTGAATTTATAAATAATTGAAGTCGTCAATTAAAAACAATTAATCACACTCATACCGACATACTCGAAGTCGAAGTGCAAATATAAAACGAAATAAGAGTCATGATTAAAAAACATTATCGAGTCGTCGGTAAGTCGTGTGAGTCAAGGTATATAAAAATTATAACGAGCCGTTTGACTCGACCGCAAATAGGGAACCTTGCCTTCCTTCTGAGTGTCCCTACGAGCAATAATATGAGGGGACTCATTACCGATCCCATTTTCGACGGGGTGTTGCACCGGAGATGTAATTAATCCTCTGCTGCAACTGGAATCCTCGGTGTCGCTAATAAAAGGGAAATTGAACAAAAAACAAATGACGACACAATTATATTTATATTTATTTATTTTATCGCACAGCACAAACACGACACTAAGAGCACATGGCGACCGGCGCGAACCGATTTTCTTTTCCCGTGATCGCGATCTCAAAAAAAGAAAGGGGGATGTTGTAACGAGCCGTGTGACTCGACCGCGAGCGGGAGAGAAGGAGTGAAGGAGAGAAGGAGCAAAAATGTATGAAGAAAAGTGACTGGGAAAATTAATGAAATCGGCGCGGAAAAAGACGAAGGATTCGCACGTGCGACTAACTAAACCAAACCTCACCTGCCTTGCTGATCAACCGAGTGAAGACGAAAAGACCCGAAGACTCACGACGCGGCGCTCCGAGCGCGGTCGGAGCGCTCTATGCGCGGAAGTAACGACGAGCCAGGCAGGATTGAGGGCGCATGTGCGAATACCGAGAAGTGGCGCGGGCTTCAAATGTGACGGGCGGGCTGTCAGTTTGAAATTGACGAATGGCATTCAAAAAACTGACAGTTCCGTCCATAATCCTGAATATTGACTGAGGGGGTTGGGTGAACCCGGAGAGGATCCAAGTCTATAAATAGCACTCCCGGGGATGGACTCACTCTCTCTTTTCCCGACAACGAGGACGTGGACACCGCCATCAGGACCTGCATACACTGGAGCCACGAGGTCGACGGAACGGGTCCGGAGCTCCAGAAAATCTGCGGTGTCCTAAAGGAATATCTGATCAACCCGGTCGAAGAACCAAGATGAGCGCACGCCACTCCCCACATTCCACAACAAAAAAGGAAGATAATTAGCCGTCCGCTTCCCCTTTTTGAGGCCTTAAAAAGTGCTGGAAGCAGTGACGGCTATAACGAAGACAGGGTACCCGGGGAGGCGCTCACCCATCAAATCTGCAATAGACTTCGACCGGCGGATTCTTGACGATCCTCAGAACGAGATACCCTGACGACGGAGAAGAGAAGAAATAATAGACGCAGCATCATCATAGGAAGATAGTGCTCCTTCTCTCCACATAAATGCGGTAAATGCGGTATGTGTTAAATGTTTAATAATAATGGGTATAATTTTATGTCGCGTAATTTAACCGAAATTTACATGTATATATATTAATGTGTGTTTGTATGTATGTCTGTGTATACAAATGTATGTGTGCCCGCGTCGATTAATTTATTTCAACCGTGTAACTTATTCCGTCGTTGACTACATGACCGTTTTTATATATATTGACTCACACACTTTACCAACGACTCGATGACTAATTTTTATCATACTGACTCTTATTTTTATTTATATTCGCGTTTGACCGAGGATGTTGGTATGTGTGTAGTAATTCAGATTTTATGGACGAATTCAATTATTTATAATATTTAAAGAAATTCAAATATATGTTTAATTGAATGACTAAATATAATTATGGCGTTTTATTTCAGCACCCAACGATTCCAGTCTATGATTTTAATTTATTTATTTATGATGTTGACTATAAATAACTTATAATTTTTATATGTTTGGACGATTCGTTAAAGTGATTTTATAGAAATGACTCCGATTCGTTTCAAAATGTAGTCATATCGTCAACGAAATAACTTACGCGGCAAAATAAATTAATGACACGGACACACATTCAGTACACACGCACACACATACATTATATAACATGAACATAGACAAATATTTGGTGGCGTTTCACAACATAATACATTAAAGGCACATATTTATATTATTATTCATTAACGGACGGAAGAGAAAGAGGCTTACTTTTATTCATGTCTTCTTTCTTCTTTTCGGCGTCGTTCCTCTTCTTTAGTTTTCGGGTTCCCCATCCGTCTTAAGATTGTGGATTAGGCTGCTATCACCTGGTGAATCCTGGATGGGTGTCGAACTCCCTCGCGACTACGGGGGAGAGGACCAGCAGCCTTGTATTTCGTGGGACGAACGGAGTGCCGTCGTCAATTCCTGGTGATTTGCTCTCGTCAAAAATGTATCCTCGCCGCCTCCATTATGATTGTGATTTCGGTGCTGGCTGGGAATCTTTGCGGGCCCACTTTTGGTTCCGGAGCAGCCAGGTTCTCCGGATGGTTGTTGAGGCAGCGAGTCGTCCACCAGGAAGTCCACAGAAGAGTGTCCAAATGGAAGAGAGTCCGAATGGAAGAGAGGGTTGAGGGATACTTACCGGGTCTTATAATACCTCGGTATGTATCCCTATGTCCATTCATGTCACCGAGTTCCTTTTTTACTAAGAATCGGGACGGGAACTGTCAAACATTTGAATGTCATTGCTCGACTTGAGTTTGATAGCCCGCCCCTTATTTGCATTTGCGGCGACACATGCGCTCCGAGCTTGGAACTCGGCCCGTTGTTTCCCACTTTCAATGGTGCGCGGCTAGGGCGTCGTTGCACCTCCTCTGCGCATGTAGAGGCGCACCAGCGCCAGCGCCTTGTCATTGCGCGCGCATGTCTTCTGATGCGCGTTCGGATCCCACGTGGGCTTGGGATCCAAAATGGCCGACCGGCCGGAAAAAGCGCGCATCGCGTCCTTTATATCCTCTTCGTTATTTGGCTTTTTGAGCACGTCCATACGAATATCGTAACGGCCCTCTTTCTCTCCGTCGCTCTTTCTCTTCCGCGCGGTCGAGTTAAACGGCTCGTTACACATTTTGGGTGAAAGTGAAGTTTGCACTTATCACATGTAGTCGAGGTAGATTTAATGTCATGACTACATCCTGCACAACAAGGCGAAATGTGAGACATATTGCATTTATTTCAATCGGCGAACTTTGACAGGATAGTAAACAGCTACGCACACAAAGATACCTTGTTCTCACTTATTAAACAAATTGAGATGTGTCAATGTCCGAAACTCAACAGTAAGTGTTGTAATTGTATCGAAAACAATAGTTCATTAACGCGTTGTAAACAATTCGCATACAGTTTTAAGATAATATTACTTGATTAATGTGATTGTTTACATTTTATGTGGATGAAAACTTACACATGAAATTATATATATGTGTATATAAATTTCCTGTGCATTTAAATTTAAAAACAGTTTTGTTTTTTATTCGAAAAAATAGTCTTTTCCTATGAGTGTCAGATAATTTAAAGTTCGCAGTTTAATGTCTTCAATACTTGCGCGTCTGATATAGATGCGTTTACAGGCGTTATCCAACTGATGTTTATCGGTAACGTCACGACTGTGTTTGATGACAACTTTCTTAATTAAGTTTCTTTGGATTTTCACTTGTGGAGAAATGTATGTTGTCTGCAAAATTCAAGATGTACACTTTTTCTGGAATCAGGAGCTGTTTTAGGAATGCACTTGTTTTTTTGAAGATTTCTTCGAAATAAAAATTGTTCAATACTACACTTTTAAAAAACACGAAATTTTAGCAATCCAACAGCCAGACACTGCAATCCACTGCATCCGTATCATACCGACTTACAATTATAAAAAAGCAGACTGATTTAATTATCCCGGGCAACCACCCCGAATAGGCATTCTCTGATGGGGCATTTTTGTTTTTGAATAGGTCCGCGAAATGACCGATACGTATGTTATTATATATATTATGTATAGGTCCGCGAAATTACCAAAAAACATGTATATATATATGTAGGATATAAAGTGTTTGGGTGGGTTAGAAAATAGTCTTCATCTACTTCATTTAGATAGATGAGGAAAACAAGAAAACGGATTTATTGATAACGGTCGGTTACAATCTGAGCGGCGCGCTCGTGAGACATGTTTTCTCTCTACTAACTCATTCCCGTTCGCTCGCTCGCGCGCTTGCTCGTTCACTCCCACTCTTCCGCAACAGCTCCGCTCAACGACCGACGACAACCGCGTCGCATCCATCGCCACTTACTCCTTTTTTTGTATTCTATTGCACATAACTATTATTCCACACTCGGCCATCCGACGACATATGCCCCCAGATGATTAATCTTCCGTGCCGGTATCATCTTCAAATCTTTCTTCTCTGAAGTTGGGCCATATATTCATATAATCAGCTGCAGTTGACGGGCGGACCTTCGCCTTACCCTATCTTCTGTACTACATAGCGATCATTGTGTAACACTTTTGTCACCTTGTATGGTCCTAAAAATTTTCCACAGAATTTCAAACCGGGACCATCTTGGGTTCCTTGTATGGCTACGAGATCACCTTTCTTATATAAGTGTGGCGATTTTCTCTTTTTATAGTATCCTCTTTTGTTCTCCGTTTGGATATTCGTGATTGCTTCACCAGCGTTTTCTCGGATTTCGTCACGTTTTTCTTGAAATGCACGAGCAGCTTCGTTATCTAGAATCTCTCGGATACGAGGGTCTTCACTTAATCTCATCCGAGTTCGAAACTGAAGGTAGAATGGAGACATTCCGGTGCTTCTACTCGGCGCGTGATTCAGATACTGTTGTCCTCTACCTACAAACTAATGTCATTCTGCTGGCCGAGGTTTTGACAATTTCGTTAGTAATGGGATAAGAGTCCTATTCACTCGTTCTACTTGTCCATTACCTCATGGTACACCCGTTGTAATCAATCCATGCTCAATGTGCTGTTTCTTGCAATACTGTTTGATCAGCCGATCGATTACTTCTGCTGCGTCAGTGCTTCTTGTTGAACTTTTTACTTTCGCTCCTTTTACCATCTCTTCTACGATGGCATCCTCCAGGACTGTGAGGTTCTCCTTACTCAATGAGACCGGTGGGTACCCCTTTGGTAGTACCGCAACCTTAATGGTTTTGGATTCCCTGGCGTAGCTGGTTCCCGGTGCAACCCTGGGTTTTCCATACTCTTCTGCTGTTCTTCGTCTCTTTGGAGCCTCTTGTGGGGTAGTGGACTCCCTTCCTCGCTTTTTGTCTGCTGTGGGCGGTGGTGTGCCTTTCGGCGCGATGTTCGCCTCCGCTCTTCTTTCCAGCGCCTTGTTCCTGGCTTCCTCCGTTGACATGCCCTGATCACGGAAGCGCAGGTACCATTTGGTACCGGCCCGCTGATGCTTTTCCTCATCGGGTCATCTCTACAATCTGGTGTTCCCAATTCAGGGAGGACTCTTCTCGGTGATGGTCTCTCCTCTCTATGGACAGGGGGTATAGGCCTTGGTCTTCTGGCTTCTTCCTTCCCCTCCATCTTCTTTCTGCTGCCTCGTTTAGGTGACGATACCATAAACTCCTCTCTTCTTCCCCGTTCATCCCGAGGATTCTCCTCCAACTTCCTCTCAAGCTGCGAAGCGGTGACATCCCGCCTCAGCCTGGAGTATATTTGTTTATTGATATGTTTTTTCATGTAATTCCCACGAGTAGCTAGGGAACTATTCCGTCACACCCTGCAGAGCCCCGAATTACGGTGTGAGGGCTATTTACAATGGGAGAGCGCCCGGTATCCCAAGGGTATCGTTTGCAGTACAGCATCCCTTTAGCATCTTTAGATAGGGGGATCGTAAGTTGGTCGCAAGAACCTCTGAGGTCCCGTGCTCTATTTCCCCTCCAGCCCGAAGGTCGGAGATGGAGCTAGTCTCTAGTCCACACACACACACACACACACTCCCATTCATCGGAAAAATACGTCTATAGGGTTCCGAATCATTCATCAGATTAGACCTGTGTATAGGGTTCTGCATTCACCCATTCATTCCACTTTCGACTCAGGACCTCAATACGGTTTGCTAAGCCCTCCCACCGCGTCAAGGTCTTACAATATAAACGGGGGGATCGGACTCGCATAACTTGAAACAGAGGGGAGAATTACGTCTCTTTCAAGCCACTCCCGAATTTGTGAATCTATCTCCTTTTCCTCAATAACGGACAATCTCCGAGCTGTTTGATATACCGGAATATCATAACATAGAACGATTCGCACTTTCACGCCCACGTTTTTAACCCGATTTGGAGCATAATTATTGATAAGGCGACACACTTCATTTTTTACATTCTCATTCGTTGAATGTGATAAATCAATATTGGTTTGTTCGATTACTTCGATTTTATAAATTTCTGGCGTGGCATCCTTTATTTTCTTATTTTTATATTACCGTCTTTCATGTATAACTCGACGCTATTTAGAAAATTTCGACTAATTAGCTACTCGTGCGAAATTATCGAATCAGGAACGACATGTACTGTTACTTTATAATCTTCTCAATCGGCCCGGATATTAAGCCGCCTTTTGCCTATCGTCGTATGTCTAACGGCGCTCGTTCCGCGAAACTGAACTTTATTGTTTTTTATGATCGGCGAACCAATTTCTTCATAATTTTTTTGGCGAATTAGACTAATATCGCTACCGGTATCAATTAGTGCAAGTAGGCTTATACCATCTACAATTACATTTTTTCCACACTTACCGGGATCATCCTGAACCGTAAAACATTTCTTATTGTCCTTACCATCGATCCTATGACACATAGCTGCTATGTGTCCAAATTGATTGCAGTGGAAATACTTTATTCCCTTGGACTTGTCTCTGCATTCACTAGATCTGTGTTCCTTTTCTCCGCAATTGTAGCAATGGTAATTTCCCGGTCGTCTACCAGAGTTGGCTGTATCACCTTCTGAAAACTTCTTTGCGATGGCGCCGCGATGAGTCTTCGATATGAGCTACTTCCATCGAATGGGCGGATAGAATATTCGACGTCCTTGAATTGGAAGCCTAAACGAGAAGTATGTTTTTCTTCCCTTCGCGCCGATCGCGATTTGTCACGTCGGACGTCGCCATTGTTTTCTTCGTCCTCTTCGTCGCTCTCCTCCTGGCGACTATGTACGCTACCGTCTTCGCCACTTTCATCGGCTGTGCTCTCTTCGCCATTCCTCTCTTGCACCAAATACCTAGTATCCATAAGAAAGCAAATGACGCGTTCCTTAACTTCCTCTTTTGCATCTGTATATTCGATACTCAGCAGGTTGCATACTGAGATCAGATCACCCATGGAAAGCCTCGTTGTAAATTCCATTTTCTCCTGGAATTCTTTCGATCCGTCTGCGAAAGGGAATCCTGCGAAATCGCGCAAACTTTGCCTACTACTTCGGTCATCTTCCATTTCAAAAATAATTCGATGCAATGCCTGAATTGCCGGCCACGATGCCGTTCGAATTTTATCGCGGACTACCGTGATCTGTCCCAAATTTTCTATTGTAAGAATATGCTTCGATTCGGTTTTCCAAGCGGGAAACGATGATGCGGAAGAAGTTTGCTTTCCCGATAACAGCAACAAATACTATACCTGTCAACTGACGTCTTTTTTCTCGCGACGTGCGCGTCTTTGTTCTCGCGGCGCGCGTAACTCTCTCCACCGCCATCGTTTTTCAAAGCGCGTCGTATTCAAAATTGCTGCCGCTCGAGACGCTTCGAGAATGTTCTACGGGAGTACACTTCTGCTTCTTTTTTTTAGCAGTTTAACTGTTCACTATTTTTTCTCGCACACACCATCACTATATTGTACCGAACACACAAGTTCTAATCCGGCTTTCCTGCGTTCTTTTTTTCGAAGTTTTACGTCTTCCGAATTTTTTATGACCCTTTTCGTCTTTCGTCTTTATTTCCTTTCTTACCGTCTTCGTTTCTTTTTGTACGGTCTTTCGTCTTCGTCTTGCTCCTTTCCGACTTTCATCTTCGTCTGGCTCCTTTCCGCCTTTCGTCTTCGTTTGGCTATTTCAGTCTTTCGTCTACTTCATTTAGATAAATGAGGAAAACAAGAAAACACATTCATTGATTGTTACGTACGGAGCGGTCGTGTGTAACAGGCGCGAAGGGGAAGAAGGGGGTGTGAATGACACAAAAGATGTCCTAATAATATATGTTTTGTTAGGCGGTCCAGCACCCGCGTCCGTTCGCGATCTCGCGTTACCACGATTACAAACGCGAACTTGTTGTTATTCTAATGGCGCGCGAAGTCGAACACTGGAGCGCGCACTTACAATTTCAGGCGTTCCGCTCGAAGTTGGTTACTACGAGCTTTGCGGATACGAGCCGACGAAGTTACTCGTTCCGCAGCTAAAAACTGTCTGTCCTGAGAACCCGCTTCCTCGAGATCCGTCAACGTGTCCGTGGATGGATCGACGTCGTTCTCACACACCGTCAGCATTTTCTGGCCTGGGAACCTGCTGAGCTTGCAGTTTTCGCGAGCAGGCGACCGTCGTCGAGTCCTGCCAATTGCCGATCTCTGCAGGTTCCCAGCCGAAAATCTGTTCCTGAAATGCAGTTAACCGAATTGTTCGTGAAGAGTCCCATGTCGTCACGTGAGACCGGATGCGCGGCGTTACCTTACGTTTAACCTGATACGTATAATTATTAGTAGCTATAAGATATACGTATAATTATTAGTAGCATGTAGATGATCTACGATCGACGGATCGTAACATTGATAACGGTCGGTTACAATCTGTGCGACGCGCTCGTGATACATGTTTTCTCTCGACTGACTCATGGCCGTTCGCTCGCTCGCGCGCTTTCTCGTTCACTCCCACTCTTCCGCAACACCTCCCCTCAACGACCGACGACAACCGCGTCGCAACCATCACCACTTACTCCTTTTCTTGTATTCTATTTCACACAACTATTATCCCACATGGAAATGAAATTACACCCCTGCTAAATGTCTTTAGTTTGGTACAAAAAAAAATCCACAATTTTTTCAGATTCATGAAAACATGTTTAATCGTGCCACCAAGGTTTGGAAGTTTAAGGGGTTTTCACTAGACAGTGCATGCAATAATATTAGAGATCGTATAAAAAAATAAAAAATTCAAAAAGGAATGGAATTAATTTTAAGAGGATAATGTAAAATAGACGGGTACATATTAATTGTCTACGTTTCGACCCTTGATTGGGATCATCTTCGGTCGGTCATTTTCCATTTTTTGTATACACATATATATATATATATTCAGGAGTAGACATTCAGCATCGAGCCGAACCGCACGTCTGTGAATAGCGCTCTTAAACTATAGGCGATAATTCGTTTCCGAAGTGAAAATTTGCTTCGACTTTTAGAAAACCGTAATTCTAAGTTGCCTGATAAAAGTTGTGCGTAAATTTATTTGGTTCTGTCAGAAATATATTTCAATTTTGTAGGCTTTTCGGTTTGTTTCAACGAGAACCTGCAAACGTCAAAGTGTTGTGACAATTTAGTTGCTTGTGTTTTACTGTTGTTTTGTACAGTGTGATTTCTGTCAGTGGAAATTTTGCCTGCTTTTCGGCTAGTGCCATCGTATAACGAGCCAAGAAAATTCATTTTTTATCTACTTTGTTTGAGAAAATTGGCCGACATGCAGTAATTCGCGCGGATTTAGGACATTGTTTACAGCCAGGTGTCAGCTTACGTGGCAGTCTCTACGTCACGGCTTTATTTTGTTTGTCAGCCTTTACCGTTAATTTTTGACCGACTCGGAGCGAGACTGCAATTTTCGGACGCATTATCTAGCCTATGTCTGGAGAGGGGTCTAGGTTCCCCTCGACTCCTTCCAGGGTTACGCCTACCCGCTTGGTTATGCTGAAGAGGGACGATTCGCCATTGACGCCTAAGCCATCTACTTCTTCGGTGGGGGCTCCTCCTTTAGCGGCGCGTTGGTTGTCGTATAGAGATGACAACACGTCGGTGCTGACAGCTTTCTTCGAGGTGTCTAAACGCCAGCGCTCGCCAGAGAACGAACAACTTCCAAATACTGACTGTGCTAATTTGAAGAAGCATTGTCTGCGCAGTTCGGTCTTAAAAAGTCTAACTCTAAACATGACAACAGAAGGAAATGATAATGTAGACCCCCTGAAATTGATTCAGGAATCGCTCAATGCGCTTTCGGTAAAAATGGATAACGCAGACAGGGAGAGGAAAGACGATGCTGATAAAATGTATAAAGCTTTTACAACATTTAAAAGTGACGTGCTGTCTGAGTTCAGGGATCTGAAAACCCGTATTTCGCAGAAAGACGCGGAAATTAAAATATTAAATGACAAGTTGGAACACCAGGAAAGAATTTTAAAGAAAAAAATGTCCGAATAAGAGGATTAACAGTAGTTGGAGATGCAACGAGCTGTGCTAACAAATTTTTTACTGACTTTTTTAACTTAAGCGATGTTGTCGATGTTGCTTACTTAATTCGGAAAGAACCTCCAATTTTACATGTTGAATTAATGTCGGCCAGAATCAAATCGCAAATTATGGCGTAAAAAAGGCAAAAATTAGCAGGTCATCAAATATATATAGATAGCGATCTGACCGAACGCGAGCGGAAAATTTACTTCCTCGCAAGAGAATTAGTCAGGAAGGCTAAAGCCGAAAATAAAACTGTCTTTAGAAAGGCTCATAAAGTGACAATAAATGGAACTTTGCATTCTTGGTCCGAGGAAGCAGAGCAGTTTGTTCCTGTTATAGCCTCATCTGTCACCAACTCTAGGAGGACGCCGGCATTAACGTCACCGCACATGGAGGTAGAGATGCCTCGGTCATCAAATGGAGCTATTTCAAAAAACTGCAAGTAGCACCTCCTGTTTTCACTATTAAGGGTAGTCGCGTAGGTCATAATGTTCCTGTCCATCGCTTGTGCACAAAAGTTCCATCTTGGTCGCCTAGAATGGCTTTTTCTCTTGGTCAACGACAAAAGAGCTTGACATCAGCCTCTAACAATGATGAAATTCGCTATACGTTCTGGAACATACACGGCCCATCTAACCTAGCGACCGTTTTAGCTGCGCCACTAAAAGGTGTCTTCCAACTTCCTGGAAACATGGCGGCCGGAGCAGAAAATGTCTACTTTTCAAGATGGCTTCGAACATTTTTGCGTTCCTGCTACTCGCACGGGGTTTAGAGGCAGGTATAGTGGGGGGTTGCTTTAGGTAATTCCTGCGGCTGGTCGCCCTGCAGTACTTGAGATCACTGCCAATTGGATTTTTATTAGGGTAAATTCCTTTCCGGTTTGCACAATTTTGGGTGCCTTCTATTTTTCGCCAAATAATGATTTTTCTGCACAACTCCAGACTCTTCAAATCTCACTGGATAAATTATGCTCTACTTTTCCATCACATATGTTTATCCTTGGCGGTGATTTCAACGCATGGCCGGGGGACGTAAATTTGGAAATGAGTAGCCCAGAATTGTTTATTGATACACAGTTGGAACTAACCCGAACATCGGTAGATACTAGAACAAATTCGCGCGGTTTAGAATTATACGATTTTATGTATGCTAATAATTTTATATTGTTGAATGGTCGTTCGTCGAGCGATTCGCCTGCTCAATTTTCTTATGTCGATGAAAAAGGCCATAGTATTGTAGATCTAGTCTGGGTCTCTGGTAGTTATTTGCATTTAGTGAAAGATTTTTTTATTGGAACTGATGCCAGCGGCTCGGACCATCTCCCTGCGTGTCTGGTGCTATCTATGTTCTGGACGGCACCGTCGACTCGCCGCCCCATGGCTTTTCGGTGTGAGAGGCGTAGAATCACCTGGTCGCGTGAAGGGGCTGCGCAGTTTAAAAAATTAATGCGCGATACCTCGTTTTATTCAGATAATTTGGATAGCCTTGCTACTGTCCAGCTGTTTCCGTCCTTTTGTGCGGGCATACAGAAATTGGCGTTGGATGTGGGGATTTTAAGCGTACGGAAAAGCGAGTTTGGTGGTACGCGCGGCGTAGGAAGGGCGGCTAGGTGGTTTGACGCGAGTTGTCGAGATGCCAAAAACCGTATGAATACCGCTTTACTCATTATGCGTGCAAACAATTATGCGCCCCCTTTTGAAGCAGAGTACATAGGGGCCAGAAGAAATTATAAGAGCGTGCTCGCCTCTGCAAAAAACTCATATTCTCGAAAGGTGATGGACGATTTCGCTGGTATCAGCGATGCTGGTAGGTTCTGGGCTACGATCCGGAGTTATAGGCGGGCTCCTTCGGGCAGTTCCTCTGTTTCTCTGGAGTCGTGGGGGACACACCTAGCGTTGCTCTATCCGCGAATACCACTCACTGAGACACTGTTTTTTGGTACCTATGATATGGAGCTTGATTCCCCAATTACTCAACAGGAGCTTCTAATCAGCACGAATAAGCTTAAAAGAGGTAAGGCAATTGGACCAGACGGCATCCCAGCTGATATTTTAAAATTATTGTCCGGTGATTGGTTTGTTTTCGTTTTAAACCTATTTAATGATATTTTGTTAAAAGAAGAGTTTCCGGAAGGATGGATGACCGCAAGCTTATTCATGCTCCATAAAAAAGGCGATCGCATGGACCCTGCAAATTATAGAGCAATAGCCGTAACAAATGCCTTCGCTAAATTATTTTCGCAGATTTTTGCTACGAGAATAGAAAACTGGCTATCAAAAAGATCCATCTTGCCGGAGGAACAAGCAGGTTTCAGGAGAGGGCGCTCTGCGGAGAACAACATCTTTGCACTTAACGCGGCTGTTCAAATCATGTTAAGAAAACGAGCTAATAAATGTTTCGTGCTTTTTGTTGACTTCCGCAGAGCGTTCGATTCAATTCCCCGGGAAAAATTGTGGCAGAAGCTGTATAATTTGGGGTTCAGTGCAAAACTAATAAGATTGCTTAAAGCGTTATATGACTCGGCGATGATTTACATAAATAACAGTTCAGGCTTCTCTGAGCTGTTCAGGGTGTCAGAGGGTGTCCTGCAGGGTGAAATTCTGAGCCCTTTACTTTTTATTATTTATATTTCCGATATAATTGATTTTTTCCGCGATTGTGGATTGAGAGGCATCGACTACACTCTGCTTTTTGACCTGATGATGCTACTTTATGCAGATGACTTGGCAATATTCGCTTTCTCGTCTGCTGATCTTAAATCCAAGTTGAAAGCCCTTGCAACTTATTGCAATGTGAATGGACTTACAGTCAGTGTACCAAAAACTAAAATAGTAATCTTTAGAAAGGGAGGTCCGCTTGACTCATCTTCAAAAGCCTTCTTTTATGAAGATAGGCAGGTGGAGGTGGTGGCGACTTACCCGTATTTGGGAGTTATTGTCTCTTCATCTGCAAGATGGCTGAAGGCTATGGAAAACATGGTAGTCAGAACACGACAGGCAGTGGCATATACCCTGGCTGTCATAGCTTCTATTAAGGCGGATTCGTGGGGAGGTGTCCTCAAGCTCTATCAGGCCTCGATTACTTCCGTCTTATTTTACGCTGTACCCTGTTGGTCTATCTGTTACCTTGACCAGCTCCAATCAATTCAGCTCGAGTTTTTTAAGAGGCTATTTTGCCTTCCGAGGTCGACACCAGCTTATTTACTACGGCTCGAATTGGGTCTATACCCAATATCGGTTGAAATAATTCGTCGGACGATGCTATTTATTGTTAGACTTCTGAGGCATCCGACGACCAGTCTGCCAAGGATGGGTCTGATTAGGTTGTGGGAGCTCAGTCAGAGAAATCCGGATTCAGGTGCACTGAACTGGATACATCAACTGAAAGATGTAATGAGCTCGCCCGTCTCTGAGGATCTATGGGCCGACTTCTCGGCGGATCACTGGGAAGCGCGTTTAGATGCGATTTGCCAAGATTTTGCGCATGAGCTACGAAGCCGTGATCTTAGTAGATATTTTGCTTCAGTCAGCCCGCAAATACCGCTTTTTAGAAGACTTTCCGAGGGCTACGCGTCTTTTTTTCCGGATCGTTGCCCGCTTGCGTACGTGCGCGTGAAAATTCAAATTAGGACAGCCACAGAGTACTCTCGATCTTTTTTTGTTGGAAACACCGCGTATAAATGGGACCCGAGCGTACTCTGTTCCCTGTGTAACCAGAGAGTACCAGAATCGCTACTTCATATACTCTGTGACTGCCCGCATTATACGGCCTGTAGGACTAGAACTCTCAGAAGCACGAGGCTTAAGCAATGTACTTTAGATAATTTCTTGGCTACTCTTATTTGTGCAGAGGACTTAGCTGCAGCCAAAGTATTGTTTTATTTTATTGGTGGTATTTTTAAGCGTAGAGAGTTTTTGATGGGCCGCCGCTAGCGAGATGTAAGCGACCGTTTAATTTCATTTTGCAGTTTGTAAGCCGTGTTCGCAATCGTTTATTTTTGTATTTTTGTAGTTATTGTTGTATAAAATTGTTATTTCGAAATGTGTACCCTTTCCCAAAAGAATTATTGTATTTATTCATATATGTGGGAAATAAATCTATTTTATTCTATTCTATTCTATTCTATTCTATATATATATATATATTCTTTTATATTACCTTAAGTTAATCTTATAGGTTATCATTATTACTGACCGATAAATATCAAAAACAAATTAAATTATATAATTTGTTTATTTATGATGGATCATTCGCCACACGACTCAGCACTCCTTCGCGGGCGAACCGTTGGTTACCGCCGATTATAATTTTTCGATCGCCGAAAAATTAAATTGCGTGGGATTAATGCTTTTGGTTTGAATGTTTGCTTCAGCGACGATATTTTTCGACCGACCCCGAGAGAGAGACAGAATGTCCGAGTAGGTGCAAGAGAGAGGTCTCGCTACGTCACGAAACCTCCGCGGAACTTTTGTAAATTTAGCACTTCGTTGCGGACCGTCGCGCATAATTGTAATTCGGCACGAATGATTATTATAGATCTCGATTATAACGGTGCGGTTTAAGGACTCTTACGAGAGTCCCACTTTTTAGTGAGAAACAACTGCGGCGGTAAGTCGGAATAATTTCGCTAGTTTCGGTGAGAGTATTGTTCTCCGTTGTCGGTCGTGTTAAGTCGATACATAAAAAATGTCGATTTCGAGAGCATTGCTCACTTTATTGTAAGTTAGAATAATTATTATTTAATTTTTATATTAAAAAAGTGACAGTGTTTTCTCTTAAATTATCCTTAATTCGGTATATCTAAATAAATTCGGCGAGGAAGACCCTCACAAAATTGGCGTCCCAACTAAGGGGCCGAATAATTAAATGAAAATTATTTTATTAATCTATAGAGACATTTTCGAGTACCGACTTCGCGACGGTCGTGTTTGTGTCTATGTTTGTGTTTGCTCGTGAGAGGTCACAACAGATATTTTTAATTGTAAGATAAGAGAGTGAAAGAAAATTTGATAGCAAGATGATTAAATATTAAGAACAGAAATAATATTATATAATAAGTGACATTTCAAAGGAAAGAAAACAAATTTGGACATATTAAATAATCATGAAAAAATAATTGAAAAGTTTCGAGTATTTTTGATGATAAGTAAAGTTTGATTAAAGATGCAATTAGTTTGCAAGAAAGTGTCAGTTTAAAGAATTATGAATGTAGTAAGAATTTTTGTTAATATTGAAAGTCAAAATTAATTAGCAAGAATCAGTTGTGATATCAATGAAATTTAGTACGAAATTTAAATTATGAAAAATAGTGAAAAATGAAAACTAAAGAATACTAAGAAGGAAAATAATCCGTTGAAATAATAAAAGAATTCGAAAATAAAAATTGAATTTTTTCGTTGACAGTTATGATTATTTTGAATTTTGAAGACCTGTTTGTGTTTGTGTAATTGTGTTAGTGTGTTATTATCGAGTTGAGAGTCTTTCAATTTCAAATTGATTTTTCTAGACGTGTTAGAGTTGAATTCGAGAACAAACGAAAGTCGTTGAGAATTTGAAATTGAAATAGACTGAATTCATTTGTTAATTTAAGATTTAATATCATTATATATGAAAGTCTATTAATTATGAAGAAAAATATTGTTAGAATATTGGAAATTTAATTTGAGAATTTTATGCCGTATTGAGAGTCCGAAATGGTGAAATTAATTTTGAAGGAAATTTGATTGAATTTTAGATGAATGAAATTTTTGAATTTTTTTTATATGATTGAAAATTTCATAGTAGTGAATCAATGTAATGTGACGGTTGAGGATTGATTAATTTTGATTATTTCAGTATTTAGGAAATAATTTATTTATTTAAATACTGGTCATGAGAAAGATGTTTATGATAGTTATGACGTTACATATTTTGTTGATAATTAATAATTGATTGATTGAATTAGTATAATATTTAATTTTTTTTTAATATGGTGTTTAATTATTATTGTTAGAATTTGATTTAAGAAGTTACAATTTTTCGAGTTTAGCAGGTCAGTAAATTGTCAATTTAAATTGTTAATGGCAGTTGATTTATTATAATTTAATTAGATAATTTTCCAATTTTGGAAGCTTTAATTTGTTGTTGTGATTGAAAGTGAAAACTAATATATTATTGTTAGCTAGAATTAATTCAAAGGAATGGAAGTTAAAAACGGTTAGGTTTTAAATCGAGAGTCATTGGGTTTATTATTTTGAGAGTCATTTGTATGCTAAGGTGTTGTATTTTAAATAATTAATTGGGCATTTGGAATTGTTTCGTGAATTTTATTATTCAATTAAGATTTTTAATTTTAGAATGTCCGTGTGATCATAAAATAATTGAATTCAATGGTAATTTCAAATGAGCGTAATTAATCGAATTTGTCTATTAATGTCATTGCATTGTTATTGAGAAGTGAATATTTAATTCAGGTAGAATCGCAATGAATGAATGTTGTCGTTGGAATGAGATTTCGTTTTTAAGATTATGAAATGTTTATTTGAGAATTTAGTATTTGAATATAATTTTAATTTTGGAGTATTTGCGAATGAGAGATTAATTAAAGTCGATATAGTAGTTTCCTACAAGTGAAAAGATATCGCCTTTTACGATAATGTGGAATGAATTTTGAGATTCTCACACGAGCTTATACGGTACAATTCAAACGATTTATTGCGAGTTAGCGAAATTTCAGGTAGTTAGTGGGTCCACTTGAAGTCACTTTTTTTTTGCAATTGATGATTGATTGTTTTGTAAATTAATTTTGCATCGAAAATAAAAATATATAGTTAGGTTAGGATGTCGGTTCACGATTCGGAAGTATCCTCCAATGAGTGGAATGCTCGGAAAGAAGTTAACCAAATAAAGCTGGAGATAGCTGACTTGTCTATCAGTAAGGTTGTCCGAGATATAGTATCCGATGGTTTAAATAAGGACGGTAATTTAGAGGACTTTAGATAGGAGGCGATAGATTAACGCGGTTTAAAATATTAGAGCGATTTCCGACCGCGCCGATTACGTGGAATCAGGAAAAGGATGAAAATGTCTCATTTATCGGTCAAAGATGGACGAGGATTCATTAGAACTGAAAAGAGAAGATTTTCATCACAACCTACGGTTACTGTGGTCAATACTACGGTCCCTACAACGTTAGTCACGACGAGCACTATTGATGTTACCACGATAACAAGCTGGTCTAAGAGATTCTACATTAAATTCGAAAGCTAGAATGTTTCATCCCGCAACACCATCATCTTTCGAAGGTGGTCATTGGACCTAGAATATCTAATGTAGGATATTGGAATATGCCACCGATGTGGGAGAGTTCTCCAGTAAACGTAACACATCCATCGATTGTTCAAGAATTAAATCAACGTCTTTCGAACAAAAACGGGAGTATGGGATCCAACCGAGCACATTTATCATCAACTAGTTGGACCACTACCTCCTCGGGAAGTTCAGAATTAGCTCCGCCTAACAAGAGACCCCAGCGACACCAGCACCATCTACCAAGAGAACGTGGTAGGAGACACCATAACCGCAACATCGAAGATAATTCGATCTCGCAGTCATCAGAGGAGGGAAGCTTTCGTCAAGATCGAGCTGAGGAACGGAGAGTAAATAGAGTTCGTACAGCAAGAAATCGAAGATCACCCGAGAGACATGATAATATACTGTGGAAAGTCCGTAATTGGAATATCCATTTCTCTGGAGAAGATTCGATGACTGGAGAGGATTTTCTCTTGTTAGATCTTCGAGATTGTAAAGAAAGTCTAAATTTATCTGATGAAATATTAAGATGTCTTCCAGCCCTACTAACTGGAATTTCCCGTCAATGGTACAGAGTAGAACGATCAGCACTTCACAGTTGGCGTCGATTTGAGAGAAGTTTTCGTGAAAATTTTTTAGAGGATGAGGACGACGTTGCCAACAGAATCAATTACACGTTTTCTGTCGGAATTCCGAACACTACACGGGGAAAACAGATACTTTCATCCAACATGACCTACCCGCATTAAGGCATTAGCATTGGGACGACTTGTGAACCTCTGTTAAATCAACATACCATCGGTATGTTCGATCGACGTGCCATTAGCATTGGGGTAACAAGTGTCCCTCTGTTAAATCAACATACCATCGGTATTTTTAACTGACGCGACATGGCTGCAGTATGTTAATTTAACCTATAGGTGTGACAACATACAGCGCTCAACGGCAGTTTCCAACATCAAATCAACGTATACATTATGGTTAAATCAACATGTATTATACTACAGAGGTCGCTCATGTTGATTTAACAGAAAAATATGTTGGACGAATGAAAATCGCTGTTGATCTAACCTATATGTTTTCCCCGTGTACTAAATCGGTTAAAAGAGCCTCTTCGAGAGAATAGACAAGTGAAGACGGCCTATAGGAATTTGCGACCAGATTATCGACGATTTATCGGGTCCCGACATTTTACTGATTTTTCGGAGCTGAGAAGGCTAGGGAAGCAGCCCGAAAAAGAGAAGAAATGGGACCAGGACTATAAAAGAGTCACAGGCTCAACTGTCAATCCAGAGTGGAGTAAACAAGCCAAATACTCCTGTAATGTTACAGTCGTGGAATCGTCGGTATCAGAGGAATCGACACCAAAACAAACTAAAAAGAGAAAGAAGACAAAGAAACACAAAAGTCCACAGAAAATCGTAGCGGCGATGCAAGAGGGAGAAAACCATCCAATAGTTTTTCCAAGTCAGAGGAAATCTCAACCCGTCCGTAATGACCGACAAAATGTGCCAAGTAATCAAATTCCTCGGGCAGAGAGTCAAGTTATAAATACACAAGTATTCCCAAGAACTTTCGAACCTGCACCGCAGCCTTCATGGAGGAAAGGAACCAGATGGTTTCCCCAATCAGTTCCAACCACCAGAATCGGTAATACTCCTAATCTGCAATCGAGAGATAGTAGCAGGTTGAATAGGGACACGTTGGTATGATACAACTGTCAACAGCCTGAACATACTTTCAGGATATGTCGAGAGCCATTACGCTGTTTAGGATGTGGACTTGTTGGATTCCAGAGGAACAGATGTCCTAATTGTCAGCAGTCTAAAAATGTCCATCAGGGAAACTGCCAGAACGGGCCGTGGAAGGGTTTGCCGCGGTCCGCCTAAGTAAGCAGAACCCAGTAAGTAGAGTTCCGAATGACCGAGACCTTCAAGACCAACACCAGGAGCTGGAACTCCGAGAAGAGTTGGTGACCACAAGATGGAAACCAGGACCAGAAAATGTAGAAGTCCCAATAGATCTATTATATTACAATCTCAGCAATCCGCGGCGATTTTTAGCTTCAGTAAACTCATTCACCACTTGATTTAAATTGAGTTTACTCGCCAATTCATGTTCTATGCTTAAAACTGTTAGCCCACTTAAACGTGCGTGAGACATCTCACTTTGTAGGTATGTTTTAATCAATTTGAGCATAGAAAATGAACGCTCTCCTGAAGCAGAAGTAACTGGTAACGTCAAATACAAAGCAAGCGCTGTACATACAGTTGGCAAATTCGAAGCCAATATTTTATAATCTACTAATAAAAATTTAGCAAGATCGCTGATAGTTCTAAGATTACGGGATTTAATCTACTTTGAAATTGTATATTTTAAACTTATTACCTCATCAATCAGACAAATGGACAAATCATTTTCATATTTATCGCACAACTGACGAACCGACTTTTGAATTTCTTGTTCGCTTGAGTCGACCAATTTCAAAGGATTTAAAAACATGAAATTACTCTTGATCTTTAGTATACTGTCAAATCGCGTTTTTAATTGACTAATTTGTATATCCAAGGACGCGTTGAATACTGTGATGCGAAATTTTTCAATGGGGTCCTGGAACTGAAAGTTATCTGATAATTCATCAAAAAACTCTTTTACTTTTTGTTGCCGGCTCTTTGCGAAAGTAGTTTCTATCTGCCAACTTTTAGCAATGACTTTTGCTTTTTCTAAAAGAGATGAAAAATTACTGCGTAGAGCTGTCAGATTATCACTAACATTTTCGAGCAAGTTACACGCGTCTTCTAAAGTAATATCAGGACTTTGAAGGGCTTTTGAAGCCAAGTTAATAAGATGCAATACTTTACTTTGAAAAACCAGTAATAATACAAATTCAAATAAGTTTATTTCTTTTTTAATACTTTTCGCTTCTTCAATTTCATTTTTTTTCTTTGAAATTAGTATTATTTAACAAAGACTGTTCTTTACTGATGAAAAGTTGTATTTGAGAGCATGTACTGAATCATCCAGAGACGACCACCTTGTGGGACACATTCTTTTCAATGTTTTTTTTTGATGATACAATTTGTATTTTCCGCAATATCTTCATTCAGATTGTCCCATCGCGGCAAACTTTCACTGTAGAACACATACACATGGTTGACATGTGTGTAGAATTTTGAAAGTTCTGGTACTGTTTTTATCGAATCTTGTAACACTAGTAAAAAAGGAGTAGACGCTATTTTGAGTGCGTAAAATAGTATTTTTACTTTAGAAATCTTAATACAAAAGAAAAAGTAATTATATACTTTCTTGTAAATATATGTATTATCATTTTAGTGTTTGTTGAAAATCATACGCAGAAGCAAGAATGGAAAGCTAAAAACCGTCAATTGATTTCTAAAAGTATGAGTTCAAAACTTACAGAGATGAAAAACACCATTGATTTGAATACAGTTTCAAAAATATAAAAGTTAAATTTCGATATATCGATGATAAGGTTATTTATTAATGATGTTCACTATGATTCACTATAAATTTTATTTATTGTGCAATCGTTCTAGATATTTAATATTTAAATAAAAATCTATTATGCAACATGGTATATAACTTGATACAGAAAATAATTTTAAGTAAAGAGTGAAATCAGTGCTACTTTGTATAGTCTATACCTAGGTCATGCATGTTCATTTCTTTACAAAGTCTATGCACTAATTATGCATAGATGATCATACACAATTTATGTTTAGTCTGTACTTATTATTTTTACATGGGCTGGCAATTTAATATTACTAATAAAATGAATTTCTTTGATTAGTTGTAATGTATTATTATACCAAGGACGGTATCATCGGGAATTAATTTTCCGAAGTTATTTCATGAAACGGCCGAGAATTTCTATATTGTTGCTTTGCGACAAATTAAAGCAACTGAAAAAATACTAAATTTTAATATTTGAATTTTTTCCTCGAAAACTATCAGGTTTTGGAAAAAATGGCAAAAAACAAAAAACGCTTAGAATTCATTCAAGAATGTACCAAAATTTTTTCATAATTTTTCGTAAATATTAAAATAATTGTTTAAAAATTTAAATTAAAAAATTTGTCAAAAAATCATTTTAAAAAATCTGAAAAAATTCGAGTCCATTCCTCGATGATTTCTAGTATAGAAACTTTTCATTCTTAGCATTTTTTAAAAAAGCTCATAGTTTTTAGTTTAAGCGTCCAGAAATGTTTCAAAGAAATTTTCATTGTTGGCGCCATTTTGAGGTCATCACCATGAAATGGGGTATAAAATTAAAATTTTTTCTTAACATTCATATATTTTCTTGACCTTTGTTTAGAGTTTCAATAGAATCTCAACTTTGACCAATTTTGACTCAATTTTGACCTTGGAATCTTGAAGAGCGATGTCGAAAAAAGTATTTATGTACCTTTTAATTTTTGTCAACTTTGATTTTGATACGAAATACTTTATTGAAATTGAACTAAAAAATCCGTGAATGGGTTAATGTTCGAAAAAATTCTAAAGTGTCATTCTTTAAAAAAAAAGTATGCATATTTTTCAAATTAGAATGTAATTGTATTAGTTGATCGATAAAAACAAAAAAAAATTATATATCAGAATTACATATCCACGTGTTTTTCTTATATGTATTACATATAAACTTGGAAAATATTTTAAAATTGTTAAATTTTCAATTTTTCCCAACATTTGCTTATATTATCATTTTTACTTTGGTTGTTGAAAAGTGACTACAAAATTTTGTTATTATTGCATAACCACATTGTTGATAAAACAAGGTTGTTTGCAACATTTTTTGTAAAATTCAAGTTGTAAAGTTCAAAGTGGTTTTTCAAATTCTTGCAAAATTTGAATTGGTAACTATATTGTAACGAGACACTCCCGAGCATAAAGACTTGAGCGTATGTACTTTTTGAATTGGTAACTATATTGTAACGAGACACTCCCGATCATAAAGACGTATGCACTTTATTTCTCGCACAATAATACTTCCTTGAGTAAAAAATTATTTGTTGCATGTCCTGTAACGAGATATATTTAATGTTATAGTTAAGCAGTTAATTATGCTGTAATATACTTACAAGAGGATTTTAACTCCATATATAATGGTTTTTGGGCAGTTTGCTCGGTAAAACTCCTTACTGCATAAGATCGTCGAATGAGTATTTATGAATATATTTATTTTAATCTATACATACCTCTTTTAGTGTAGGACAGTGGTAAAAACGTGTTCTACACTTCATTCCCAAAAGGGAAAAATTTGGATCAGGTTGTTACTAATAAAAAGAGTATTGTCGTGGAATCGACAACTTACGAGCGTAGGACTGGGAAAACATACCACTAAATTTGTAGGACAATATGACCATTTACTTATAAAAATAGTGATTAAGCAACTGTAAAAAAATCAGCTTGTTACTAATTATTTTTTATAACGACCTGATTTCGACATGTTTGGAGTGGCGGACCCTTAAACCAATCCATCCGTTTTGTAGGACAAACGTTTTTTCATGTTTTTAAATTAATTATCTTGAGATTAAAATTAAAAATATCCTGTTACTAATTAACTTTTTACAATCACCCAATCGACATGTTTGACGCCCGCTCACTTTATTAGTTACCACTATCGAGCATTTTCGTAGAGGGAAAAGTTGGGCGTCTTGGCAAAAAGAAGCCACTCACAAAGATTTAGCCCGTTACTAATCATTAAGGAAAAAGGACGGCGATCCATGGACTATAAACAAAGTATTTATTTTATTTTTTTTTGTGCTGTCGAATAGTCATTTCGAATGCCATGTTGCTAGTCGTAAACAAAAGAGCATAGCCCTTTACCCGCCTTGGTGATGGCGATGCTCATGTTTTTTGGTTTCATTCCCGCGATGTTAGCCAATAATAGATCTGTTCGAATTTCTTCCTGACAATCTAAAATCACAAGCTCCTATTCGTTAATTTCAATGCTGAATAATTCGAAGCTTCCCCGATATTTTTTCAAAGGAAAACGTTTCTTAGAATTGTCTAAATAATTGATCAGTGTTCTGGCGACATAGGTTGGAGACTCACCCTGTACTTGCTTTCATATCAACTTCGTTGTGCTACGAGTTGGACTATTGGCAGACATGAATCAACAATTTTCTTGAACATCAACTACATACGGGGATGCCATCAACGGACTGAATCCATCGCCGGCCGAATTCAGCGAGCCGTGGAAACCATCCTGTTTTGAAATCAAATGAGAACATGTAACCACGACCCCGATAGAATGAATTTTGTTTTCATAAACGAGGGTAAACTTAAATGAAATTTTCGATAAATATTAAATATGAATAAGATATAAAAGATATGAGATAATATATAAAAAAGATAAATATAAATTTATTATAAGGTTTTCTGTCGTAAATATTCCCAACTACTGATTTTGAATATATATATTAAAACAAGCATTCCTAAAAAACCTATACCTGGTGAGCTATCAAATATTAACCCTCATGCGCCTCAATATCCCGGACTAAGATGCTGTCAAATGCCCATATTTTTTAAATTCAATCTGACCGACCAATTTTATAAACATGTGCCCATGGACGTTAAAATCAGTAGTTGGGAATATTTACGACAGAAAACCTTATAATAAATTTATATTTATCTTTTTTATATATTATCCCGATTTCTTTGCCATTTTTGTTAATAACAAACATGGCTGAGGAGTACCGTGTATAGGAGACTTGTTGTAGGAACCCTAATATTTTCCTAAGCACAAAAAGCTCTTAACAAATATTGTTATTTATATCTAATGTATATTACTATAACTTTTAATGTATGAATTATATGAAATTATAGGAAATTGTATTGGCTGGTTTATATTTTAAATGTGTGCTATATTTATATCTATTTTCTACACTAACAAGTAATTAAGAATCGCAAAAGTTTACACTGCAATTATTTCTACATAACTTATTTTTCGATACACAGATAGGATTCGTTCTCTCATCGTGTAGACTTACTTTTGACGCAGTTTATCCGTACAATTATCAGTATCTACTTTATAACAATTCTTACAAGTTTGTCATTTCTTGCTAAAATTATACATTATAAGGGAGTAGTCTATTTTGGGTAATATGTACTTTAATTTTATTATTAAGCATGATACTAAATACAAAAATGTTCACAATAAATTCTTAATCAATTTATAATTTAAATTAATAATTTTATATAATTCTTTTAGAAAGCAGTATTTGTATTAGATGTTTTTCCTAATGGAGCTATAGGAAAAGATGGGCGAATAATGCCAGGTGATCGCATAGTTGATTTTTGCAAAAATACTCTCAATGAGAAGACGAACGAAGAAGCCCAACTGAGTATAATGAAAATATCGACGGATCCTGTAAGTATACGTTTTTTATAGAATAAAAGTATAAATAACAAATGTCAGATGTAAGTTCCTTAGCAAGAAGAAGAATTGAATAGCAGTCTAATATACATATTTTCAGCGTTTTCACCTTTCATATCCGAAACTGGGCTCGCTAACTTAGAGTTACTTGAATATTTTTGGACTAACTTGTCCAAGGTCACAATGATGCATAATGGAAAATGAAATTATGATTGTTGTTATAATTTTTGATATAAAAAGATAAAGGTCGAACTTTTTAGAGATTCGACAAGTCAAATACAGCGCATGTCATCTTGAATTACGATTGTGATTGGTTTGTTTCAAGATCTTTAAATAAATGTTGTGATTCTACGAGAGTATGCGTGGCTTTGGTGCACCATTTTACCGGCAAAGGAAAGGTCTCGGGGTTAAGTACTGGAGCATAGAATCTCCAGAAAACATTATTTATTTGAAGAACGGAAAATGATTTAAAAAATCGTAGTTTAATTTTCCATGACCCACCTTGCGACATTTTCATCCACCAGAGTTTAAAAAAAAAAATTCTAAAAGTTGAGTTATGCAGATGAGAGTCTAAAAAACGATAAAAAATTTATAAAATATTAGATTGCTATTGAATTTTTTTCATTATAAGTCCACCTAGATCAAACATCTATTACTTCAAATAGTACAATGTACCGGTAAACATGATATAGTTTGATTTGAAAGATAATTTATTATTTTAATCCATGAAATATATTAAACTAATATGACTGTTTCTAGCTGTCTATGACTGTTTACCGTTCTAAAAACTTAATTAATGAGTATGAAGTTGACTTACTGAATAAACCCGGAAAAGGAATTGGCCTTCGTATCATGGAGTACAAGAATGGGCGAGGCTCATATATAGAAGAAGTAGTAAGCATAAATTAAATATTTTATCTTAAATAATACCATCAATCTTGAGTTTCTTCTGTTAAAATACGTACATAAACGAAAAATGAAATGCACAAACATCACAGTAATTCTACAATGATAGCGCAAGCACCATCAGTTTGATAAAAGACACATCGATGTAAAATATTTAATTTTAGTGCGCTTTATCCTCCTTATTCATGGATTCGCAATTAGTTCATATAAAACTACTTAAAAATCTAAAAGGGATTTTCCACGTGACCACCATGTCATGACCACCTGGGCAAAGTTATGTACACTGCTGAAAATGTTCATATGACATATCATGTGATATGTTATGTCAGAATTTGTCAAATCATATATCATGTGATTTATCATGTGATAAATATAAACGGCCATAAAAAAAAACTAAAACAATAGGACAAATTGTTATAGATATCTAATTTTATTTTTATTAATATTTATGTAAACGTTAGATATTTTATTACGAAATTTCGTTTCACAATTTCGATCACAAATAAATCTTTGAACTTGAGAATAATCTACCCCAAACGAGGATCGAATCCCCGTATTCGATTTACTACGCTGACGTCTTAATCACTGCGCTACGTTCGCATGCATATACATTTATAATTTAAATATAAAATTAACCATAAAATTAGAATACTAAATAATCTAAACACATTGTTTAAAAAATTGAGTGCGAAATCGGACTTCGGAACCTTCCAGCGGTGCATTCTGTATTTTTTAGCTTTTAGGTATTAGATTATAAGACAACAGATCCTAGGCGGTTTATTTTTTTTTATTTACAACAATATCATTTAAACTTGCCAACCTAGTTCTGAAATTTTTCCTGCTTAAATTGGATATATCATTTTGAATTTTTAAATACTGACTTCAGATTCGTAATCAGCATCCCCTAAAATCTTTTATCAACAATTTTCAATGAAATGTGGTGAACGGTGAAAGAGAGGAGGGGGATCTTAATTAATAACATGTAAATTTATTTCATAATTTACATAACATACCCGTTTTTACACTTCATTATGCAAATAGAATGCCAGATTTCGAACAGTGTGATTGGAAGACAATATTACCTTCCTGCACGGAGAGAAATGTGAAAGGATGAAACTGTAGGTATTCCTTCGCCACTGTACTAAGTTTCGGTGCTGGTTCTGCACCATGTGTCGCGTGATATCAATCTAAGAAACCCACAGTCTCAGACTGTGAAAACGCTTAGGATGAGACAGCAAAACTGCGATGCTTTCTTCGAGGCTTTCTCCCGCCTAAGTTTTACTTTTTAGACTATGGCTCTCCAGGACTTTTTTGTAGGAAATTTCCTCCTCTACAAAAAAGGTTTAGTAAATTTTTGCTCTATCTTGCACCGTTTTCGATACGGAAGCAATAGAATGAAAAACAACGTATTCAGCGTCCGACGCCATGTTTATCTTTTGTTTTAAAAACTCGATGTTCTTCGTTCTATCGCTTCCGTATCGAAAACGGTGCAAGATAAAGCAAACATTTACAAAACCTTTTTTGTAGAGGAAGAAATTTCCTACAAAAAAGTCCGGGAGAGCCCTAGTCTAAAAAGTAAAACTTAAGCGGGAGAAAGCCTCGAAGAAAGCATCGCAGTTTTGCTGTCTCATCCTATGCGTTTTCACAGTCTGAGACTGTGGGTTTCTTAGATTGATATCACGCGACACATGGTGCAGAACCAGCTCCAAAATCTTAGTACAATGGCGAAGGAATACCTACAGTTTCATCCTTTCACATTTCTCTCCGTGTGTGTTATATGTCTGTCTCATTTACAGGTTAATAAAAATGTAATAGGTGTAACGTGCGAGTCATAATACGTACGTTTTAGGCACTCGGCATATTTAGAATATTTTGAAGTCTTCTAAAAATCTCTTAATGCAGGTTGGAAAATTGGAACGTACGTTTCCTCTTTGCACAGCTGCAAGTCATACGCTTATCTTGGCCCAAAAGTGAGAACAAGAGCATCGGGGACCGACGCTTTCTTTGTCCTGTCATTCTTGCACATACGCGCCCCTTTCAAATACGACGAAATAGAAACACGGGAGGAAAACCATCATAGAAATTATCTAATATTAGATAAGCTGGCCGAAGTGTGAGAACACTTTGGGACCGCGCCCTTGTTCTCATCCTCACACATAACCGTGCCGCTATATGCAACCTGGCGGAAAACCGTAATAAAACTTATCTAAAATTAAACACATGACCTATGCTAGAAACTCTCTTAATTCAATTTTTCTAGAAGTTTCTTCTTCAAAATATTCTAACAATAATATATTTTATCAAGTTACAAAAGAATCATCCTTATTCATTTAATCACCAACAGCAATTGCCCTGTGGTCGGCGCGACACGCAGTCGCTCTTTGAAGTAAAGCATCCTGATTGGGGATCGTGACTTGGAAGGGTGACTGTTAAAATAAAAAAAAACGAGCGTTGCGCCCGCTACGGCAAAGATAGCAGGCCGATTGCTGAGTGGGAGACACAGCTGCTTTACCATCAGAGGGTATACTCTGATGATAAAGTAGTTCGTCGACTGTATCTGTCTGGGTTTTCCGTAGTTTTCCCAGATCCCGTGCAAATGCGATACAGAGGGGTCAAGTCGCTCTACGGGGCGCAGTAATGGGGGGACTGGCTCTGGGTGGGTGATCCTTGTGTTTGTCTAAAAGTATTGTCTTGTAATGTCTTTGAAAGTCTGTCCGACCAATCCACCCGAGAGCCGACCCGCGAATAGGCTAAAAATGTCATTAAAGCGGGGGATAATTCCTTTCCTTTATCCTTTTTTATCCTTTATTCATTTAATCTAAATTGTTATAATGTACTGTCTTAAAATTGCTTCATTCAAAGATTAACAATATATAGTTAAAATGAAAATATGCTAATAATGGATGCTTCTCTTGTAAAGCTTTTATTATTAATTAAATTTAGGCCGTATGATTTAAGATTTATATAGATCCTCGCCTTCTTAATATCTTAACTATATTCTAACTCTGAGATGAGAACATACACTTCCTTTGATTATTAATTACAACATTTTTGTTATTAATAACTATTATACGGAAACCGTCTTCAATTACATTTCGAAATATCTCTTACCATAGGCGAATATTAATATTAAATAACATTTAAGTTTTGTCTAGTTTATAATTGGCGTATTGAACCACACTTATGAATGACTGTTTTAAATTATGTAACACTTATTGATATTAATGATCTACGTGGAAACAATGTTGATATCTACCTTAATTAATTTTCGTAAATAATATTATTTCGCTGTACTCTTTTTTTTAAATCTAATGTTCATTAATATCGATAATTAGATTAGGAACAAGGCGTTAACTGTTTGTGCGTTAATTAATTCTGTACTTATCATTAATTATTATTGTTATATATATAAAATTGTTTTCGCCTTGCCTCGGTGACAGCTCTCTCGTGCCGCCCCTCCCTTTGCCGTTTTTCCGAGGGCCTGCTCCCTTCCACCTCAAGAAAGCTCCCCATTGGCCCTTACGCACGGGTCCGAGTTCCGCCCCAGACACTACTCGTGCCTCTGTAAAAAGAGGCCCCCGCACCCTGCTCAGCAGTCAGTCAACTGTGGAGTTACTATTGCCATTCCCCTACGTAATTAGTTCATCATTAGTGTTGTCAAACAGCCGCCAGCCGCCAACCAGCAACCAGCCGCCAGTCGCCAACCACCCAACATTTGGTTTTCACCTCTCGTCAAGCCAACGAGTTAGTATGAGTGCACCTTTCCGCCCCGCAAAATCGTCCCGAGGTCAGCTGGTTGCCCCTTTTATCCAAGCCCGAAATACATGACAACATCATTAGAACACCGTGATGTTGTCCCCATAATCGTCCCAAGCCCCGAAATACATGACAACATCACTAGAACACCGTGATGTTGTCCCCATTATTGTCCGAAGTCCCGAAATATATGACGACATCATAAGAACACCGTGATGTTGTCCCCATAATCGTCCCAAGTCCCGACGCTTGGGAGCAGTCCACTTATAATCCTCAGGGACCGTCTTCTTTAGCTGACTCCCTCACAATTAGAATAGGTTGCTCATGCTTCCTAACCCCAAGTATTCCCCTTTGCCGTCGAGGAAACTATCTTCTTCAAATGCTCCTTTTCCCTCCGGTTTTACTCTATGATCCCGATTCTTAAACCCGTTGGAATCAAGGGCTCTATAGCGTCGAACTAGCTCCATTGAGACCCACAATTGACTGTCCCGAGGCAAGTAATTTATCCTCGTAAATAAATTAAATTAATAATTTTACAAAACTTAAAACCTATTTTATTATCTCCTCTCCTATCTTTTGAGCTTCATAATATTTAGGACGAATAAGAAGAATATCCCTTTCCTTATGTTACGTCAAATCCCGGACATGACATAGGTAATGGATTTTTATCCCAAGAGAGCGATACTTCTTCCGAATAAGATTCAAGCATCAGTTTGCAGGTACACGGAGAGAAATTTCCTAACGCGGCGCTCAGAACGTATCACGATGAGACGCTGTGGATGTACTCATGGCGCACGGTTAGGGCATCCGAGCCCCACGCTGTGATACCAGCTTGAAACGCAGCGCCTTGAGACTCCCAGCGTGGCGTTGGGAAAGTCTAGACACCGCAGGTAGAGGCATTATCACAGCGTGGCGCTTTGGGCATCGAAACGCAGCGATTTGACGCATCCTAACACATTCGACAAACGGGTAACCACAACCTATTGAACTAAAACGGGTTGATTTGGATTAATTTTTTTCGCTACATAATTCCCAATTTGCCGTTAACGGGTGTATACCAATATATTACGGAAGTATAAATGCCTCTGAACCTAACGCAATAATAATTAAAGGTTATACATATAACCTTTGCATGTATTTGATCCCTAACACATGTAAATACGCATGCGCGTATACTCTAATTTCTCTGACAGCTACATAAAGTTATTTATGCTATTTATTAAAGCTACAGAAGTTATTTAGCAATGATTTCCGTTTAATTATAAATATGTAAAATTATCGATGTTGTAACTTAATATAAATATAATAATAAAAAAATAAAATAAAAATAAAATAAAATAAAAATATATAAATTTGTTCAGATAAAGTCACAACGATACAAGTCATATCGATGGTTCTTGTTAGTCAATGTCAATTTAAAACATCTATCATATAACAAATGTGCTGTATTCATTAATATACGACAGAATTGAATATAATTAGAAACAAAATAATATAGAAGCAGCATCGACTAAAAATTAAACTGACTAGCATATGTGCATATTACAAAGAGCATCATTTTTATCCACTCCATACAACTTGGTATCTAAGTATCTAACTTGCTATTATACTTAATCTATTTTATTGAATACATAGGTCAATGATTATCAACATCCCCCTTCGATGGGATATTAACTTGTTTAGATCGCATCGAACGTCATTTTCGTGTTCCTTACTTATTAACAATACATTACAATCTATACTGAGCGCATTAACAACAACAAAATTTACATTGTAACGGACCGTTACAAAGAGAGAGAGAGAGAGAGAGAGAGAGAGAGAGAGAGAGAGAGAGAGAGTAAGAGTGGGGCGACGCGTTCTGCGTAACGCGGCCCCGCAATAATTTCAGTTAGTGTTGTGCGCGCGAACCCTTCTCTATCTAGAGGTAGATTAAGTAAATATTTAATTGTAATAGTGCACATTGGAGATACAATATTGTAAGTAAATATACGGCATTAATAAATTCTTTTACAATTTAAATGGTGTATTTTTTACTGCGGCCCTAGTCACGTTACAATGGCGCCAACGTGAAAAACTCACATAAATTAATCATATGAAAACAAAAATTGTGACACATACATAAATACACATTACACAACTAATCAAACATAAAACTCTCACATACAACAAACAATAATACATTACACAAAAAGAATAGAATAAATTATATATAAAACATACAACATAGACAACATAAATACACAAAGAGAAATCAAACATACCACACAACACAATCACACAACGTACAATTACACACCAAACTTAAAAACATTAGAGACAAAAACACTTATTGCAAAAAAAAAAAAAAAATATAAATTATTATTTTCAACTACAAATTTAGATAATAAATAAAGCTATAAACATGCTACGAACGCCGGCATTCACGCCAGCAAGAGCAGGCACGACGATAAACATAAACATAGAGGAGACGCAAACAGATCAAAACAATTCAGACAATAACATCAACAAATCATTATTAGACATGACAATAGAAGAACTAAATAAAGAACTACATACAGACACAAACAGACAAGGCACACCAATAAATAATCAAAATCAACAATCACAACACATTATGCCAAATATAACAGTACGGAACCTATTAGACGAATACTCAGAAAACGGTAGGAACACACAGTTACAAAGAAACAACGCATACGCTTTACGACAAACACAAAACTACTACCAAATAGAAGAGGAAAATAATACACCACACAGACAAGAACAGAACCAAAACACAGAAAGAGAAAACACATATACACAACATCAACATTTACACACACAAAATCAAAACTTCATTCCATGGCAAATCTATACAAAAAAAAAACACATATGAAAGTGGTACAAAATTGGCAATTAAAATTTGAAGGAAAGGAAAATGAAAACATATACGACTTCTTAGAAAGACTAACAGAACTACAGAATGGATATAATTTATCAAATGACGAATTATACAAAACAATACCAATATTATTATCAGGAAATGCATACGACTGGTATAAATTAAATAAAAACGAATGGAATAACTGGGAACAATTTACAGAGACATTATTAGACACATTTCAAAATAAATCATATAGAATAGAATAGAATAGAATAGAATAGAATAGAATTATTTTTTATTTAGCTTGAGGGGGTACCTCTTGGGCTAACCATACAAAGAAATACAATCATTTTATAAGCTAGAGAGATACAGGATATAATAGAGTATACGCAATTGCTAAAATATAGAAGATAACTACAGTAAGTTTTAGCGCAATAGGGGAGATATTAAACCACAAACGAAGATATCTACAGGAAGCAAACGAAGATATCTACAGGAATAATTTTTGGCCCGAAATTTCGCAGTCACGAAGAAAACAAAATAGTTTCCGTTTAAATATATTTACGCTTTGACTTTTTTTTACATTGTTCGGTAAAGCATTCCAAAGCCTAGTAGATGTAATGAGGAACGATCTAGAGTAAGCTTCGGAACGGTGGGCGGGCACTCGTAGCTCGCTTATGCACGAACGAAGAGCGCGATTAGTGACGTCACTGCGCCATACATATTTATCATACAGATAGCACGGAATCTTATTTTTAAATAATTGATACGTAGTGATGCCAAGAAAGTATAGTCGTCGCGATGTCAAAGTGAGCCACTCAAGTTTAACACGATGTATCGTAATATGTTCGTCACGTCGAAGATTGAAGATGAATCGGATACCAGAATTGAGCATCCTTTCCAATTTCAGCTTTAATGTTGAGTCAAGATCGTTATAGACAGCGCAACAGTAGTCGAAGTATGGGAAAATTATGGAAGTGACGAGCTGTTTACGAGTGTCAGTTGGGAGCAGATTGCTATTCTTCCAAAGTTGTCTCAGAGTAGAGTAGACCCGTTTTGACGTAATGACAATATGCTGTTTCCATGACAAGGTGTTATCAAAATGTAGGCCTAGGTTGCGGACCGACTTAGCCCAAGGAATGATATTGTTCAGAACTCTAATGGGTGGCAAGTTAGCGAGGTCCAATAAGTTGGTAAAGTACGAGCTACCGATCACAATTGCTTGAGTTTTGTCGAAATTAATGACAAGATCATTATTCTGCGCCCACTCGCAGAATCTCTCGGCATCACTGGTAATTCTTGCACAACCCGCCTCAATTTCTTGTAGAGGACAGCTGAGAAAAATCTGCGTGTCATCAGCAAAGATCATATGCTTGGTGTGTCGCAGGACTCCAGGGAAATCATTAATAAAGATTGAAAATAGTAAAGGTCCCAATACAGAGCCCTGAGGCACACCAGCATTTATTGGTAGCCAAGACGAAGCGACCTGGTTATCTAATAGAATAGCCTGTGACCTATTTGATAAGTAGTTAGCAAACCACGCTATAGTTGGATTGGAGAAGTTGGCAGCTTTGAGCTTCTCTAAGCGAGTAGTATGGTTGACTGTATCGAAGGCTTTGCTGAAATCGAACAGTAATAAGATGACGACATTACGATTTTCGATTGCCTCACGACAGAAATCGGAGACCATCAGTAATGCCGTTTGGGTGCTAAAGCCCTTACGGAACCCAGACTGATATGGGTCAAACCATTTCCACTCATTCAGGAAGGCAACAGTCTGCTCGTAAACCAGTCTCTCAAGCATTTTCGAAGGTGTGCACAGTAAGGCAATGAGACGATAATCAGATGCCCTTATCGGTAGCTTCTTTTTACTGATGGGAACAACCAGAGCTCTCTTCCATTCAGCTGGGAAAGTAGAAGAACTTAATGAGAGATTAAAAAGATAAGTTAGGTAGGTAGCAATAACAGGAAAGGCTTTTACATAGAAGCTAATCGGTGCTTGATCTACACCTTTGGCCTCTGTTTTAGGTCGCGCGACACATGCCAGCAAATCGTTGATTGTGATGTTTGAAAAATGGAACTTGGCATCGTCATAGTGTGGAATCGTCGATGGAAGAGACAACGATGATGAAGAAAGACTAGGTACACTATTAGTAAGCGAAACAAAGTGAGAATTTAGTTCATCGGGAGTACAGCAAAGTGGAGAGGAATTAACAGGGGATTTAGCGAGCCCAAAATTGCGAAGTTTGGCCCAAGTACTTTTAGGATCCTTCACCGATGAAAACTGTGCGCGAAAGTACTTTTCGCGAGCCAGACGCCAAGCTATTCTGTAGGCTTTGTTGAGAGACAGTAGTTTGGGTCTTATCGACCGATCATGTGTGCGACGAATGGCTCGCAAAGTAGTGTCACGTTCACGTTTGAGCAAACGCAGGTCAAGGGTACCCTAAGGGGTACTTTTATTATTTGGTACAAATTTTTTAATGGAGCAAACTTATCGAAAGATGATAGTAGTCTATGTGAAAGTGTTGAACAGAGGAGGTTGATAGGGTGATGTGCGCCAGTGGGATACGTAAACGTACTCCAGTCGTAACTCTCGAGGTCGTCCAGCACCAGGTCAACATTAAAGTTTCGATAGTCACGACAAGTAATAGGAGTCTGAATTTTCTTTATGATTTTCAGATCGTAATCTATACAAATTAAATCATGTCCATAAACGAAAGGTAGGCTCACTTGTGAGGCAGACTTAACGTTATCAAGACTATCGACTATACAATGGTAGATCCAAGAATCCGCGGTGCTACAGTGAAAGGTTGGAGAGTAGTTAACAATCTGTAGGCTGTTTTCCAAAGCGAACTGTTTTAAGTAAGAGGTAGCGCTCGAATTTTTTAATAAGTCAATGTTAAAGTCACCCATTATGATAATATTACTATACTTACAGCTAAAGGATTGCAACACTGTTTCGAAGTTTTCTGGCAGGGGTTTATTAGGTGGCCGATAGATAACCGAGACCAGCACAGGGGGGGATGCGCAGCAAGATACCTCAGCAATAATGAACTCGTTAGAAGTATCTGAGATATCAGATAAAGCCAAGATTTTACAGGTTAATTGCTTGTGTATATACATTGCAACGCCCCCACCCCTGGCACCACTACGATCATGTCGGAGGAAATAATAGTTGTCGAGCTGAAAATATTTGTCCAAAGATTGATCAGTAAGCCAAGTTTCAGTTAAGAAAATCATGTGAAAGAATGTAGAAAGGAAATAATGTCGAAAATCAGAAAATTTATTTTTAGAACCAATGGAGTGAACATTCAGATGACAAACTTTTAAACTCGACAACTTATTCATATGAGACACAGTAGAGGTCGATGATGCAGTTGAAGTGGCGTTGACGGCGGCCGTAGAGTTGACAGACGACGGTAAAGGTTGCGGTCACGACGAGATATTATTTAGATCCTCTTCAGTGAAAATTTCCACGGCCTTTGCATCTTTAGTTGCACGGTAGTGGACGATGCCCTTATATAAATATACAGATTTCTCCGTATGTCCTTTAATGGCTGCACGAGCCTTTTTGAGCAGATGTAGAGTCTCGTTGGGCAGCGATTCATTTATATAAATGCGAGCCATCGGCAGATCAGGAGAAATACGATTCGATGTTAGACCTTTATTAATTCTCATAGCCTGTATTATTTTGGTTCTCAATCGCGGGTTAGACAACGTGGCTATAACTAGATTGGGTCGATTGATAGTAGTCGAGATAGCTGTTGAAGCCGATGCTGATGGCTCGTTGGCAATATTGCGACTAGCATTCGAATTCGCAATGTTACTGGGCAAAAGTCGTTCGATTGAAACAAGATCACGGGCCTTCATAGCAACCTTTAGTACTTCTGCAATTTTCATGAAGATGTTGTCTAAATCTTCATTTATCATTTCAGGAAGACCTGTAATAACTAGGTCACGATTTCGTAGCTCGTAAGCAGTTGTAGCTCTATCCTTGAGGACCACACTCATTTGGGTTTCCAAGGTAGTTACGGATGCCTTTATTACCTCGACAGTACTCTTCAAATTTAAAACGGCATCTATTTTAGCACAAAGTTCTACGTGATAATTATCCTGTCGAGCACAGAAATCGCGAAATTCGTTCGTTAGAACTGGCAAATTTTCGGTTGTCTCAGAGGTAGTTGTCTCCATTGACGAGGCGCTGTTTGAGCGCGTGTGAACAAATCGCGGTGCTGTCAGAATGGAATCTGCGGCACGTTTCCTACCTCGCTTAGGTGCAGGAACTAAGCAACAAATTGTGCCGCTATCTGTATTGGTGCTGGTTGAGGGTACACATTTTGAGTCGAAGAGTGAACCGCATACAATACATTTAATACCATCACTCTCTTGGATAGTGCCCGAACATACGGTACAAGAGGCCATAATTAATATTTATCGCGTACAACTGTGGAGTTAAAATTCGTACATTCAATTTTTGCCATGCGAATCATACGAGCAGGCGACGTGAAGGAGCTCGCTTTATACGAACTGTAGATCACACGCGAACAAGTCAGCCGTGTACAATGGCTATCAAGAAATTATTCCCACTACAAGCCCAATCGCTCATGGAAAGGGAATGCTAGCATAAATCTGTACTATACAAGAAACCCAACAGCGCGCATATACCATGCGGAAAGTGGGGATACAATTCACCGATACCTGATTTGGTGTAAATAAAGTCAACCACTGTTAAGTTTCCGCTTATTCCTCCTGTCGAAATTCCACTAATTCCACTGTTCCACACTGACGAACTACCACGATCGATCAATCAATTAATTTAAGCACGTTTTCTAAAGGTTATGTTGCACCCCGTATCAGTCAATCTTCAATTAATAACCAAACTCAGCAGCACAAATAAAGGAAGATCGGTTTAGCACAAGTCCAAATGAGCCACACCATCCACAGGCCACAACAATTCACACTAATACCGCGACAAAACAAGAAATCGGAAAGAGCCAATTTACACGACCGTACGGTCCCGCGGTCCGCGATTCAATCAAAATATAGCACTAATATAAAAAAACAATTAGAAGAGAAATTTCAAAAACCAACAGAAAAAATAATAGATTTTATATTACACTACAGGACATTATTAAACCAGTTACACCCACCATACACACTAGAAAAACAATTAGATAAAACATACGAACACTTAAGACAAGAATACCAATACCACATCAGACGCTACGAAATACACACATTCAAAGAATTACAAACAATAGGGACAGAATTCGAAAGACTAACTCAAAAAAACAGAGAAAAACAAATCACACAAAATTACACACCATTAAACATCTACGCAATAGAATTCACACCTACACCACACACTTATACACAAAAAACACAATATTACAAACCAAAAACATATACACCACAAACAAATAATTATTCAACTTACAAAAATTACAGACAACAGACAGAAAAAGAAAAAACACAAAATACAGTAGAACAATGCTTCAAGTGCGGACAACGAGGGCACTACAAACGAGAATGCCCAAAACAACAATCATACAAACAGTACACAAACAACAAGGGCCAGGGAAACCGACACTGAGGCTAAAAGAATGGGTCAATTTAGCTTCAGAGATAGAAAACGACCCTCGTTGGTACACACAAATTAAAATAGGTAACACTCAAATTACTGCATTAGTTGACCCATGCGCAACAAACACATACTTAGGACAAACAGGCATACAAAAATTAGGAAACAAAATACAAAAAAAAATTATTAAAATTACAAACAACGATATTAAAGTACAACTAGCAAACGACACTAATATAGAAATTATAGGAATAGTAGAACTACCAAATACATTAAAAAATAAAACACTCAACACAAACATAAGAATAGCACCGGACATAAAAATAGAATGCATTTTAGGAATAGACTACGTAAAAAAAGCAAAAATAATACCAGACTATGAACAGGAAACATGGTTCTTTAAAGAAACACCGACAAACATTCAACCGATGAAAAACCAAGAACAAACACACACTTACAAAAAAAAACCTTTATTACCAACACCAGACACACTACCAAACCGAACACTATATAGTATACAGGAAAAAACACGTACAAAAACACACGCAGGACTGATAGAACTTACACCAACACAACAACACGAAATCCAAACAATAGTACACAAATTAACAGAAAATAAAAAGATTGGGCTAACCAGACTGACAGAACACACAATTGACGTACAAAATCACAAACCAATAAAACAACGAGCGTACACAGTATCACCAATTATTAACAAAAAAATACATGAACAAGTGGAGGAAATGCTAAAAGATGAAATCATTGAACCATCAAAAAGCGATTGGTCAAGCCCAATAATAATGATAAAAGAACAAAATGGTACATACAGATTTTGTCTAGATTTCCGAAAATTAAATTCAGTAACAAAAAAAGACGCTTACCCACTACCAAAAATGGACTCTATACTAAAAACATTACCAACAGCAAAAATAATATCGAAACTAGACCTAAGCCAAGCATACTACCAGATCCCACTAGAAAACAATAGCAAACACCTAACCGCTTTCATAGTACCAGGAAAAGGACTTTACCAATTCAAACGAATGCCATACGGATTAACAAACGCACCAGCCACATTCCAAAGATTACTAGACAAAATAATAGGACACGACGAAAATCCTCACATATTCGCATACCTAGACGACATTATAATTGTATCAGAAACATTTGAAGAACACAAACAACTACTAACAAAACACTAAATACAATAAAAGATGCAGGTTTAATTCTAAACACGGGAAAATGTGAATTTGGCGTAAGCCAAGTAGAATATTTAGGTTACATAGTAAATAAACATGGATTACAGATTAATCCAGAAAAAAACAGAGGCAATACATAACTACCCAATCCCCAAAACACTAAAACAAATACGCAGACTGTTAGGAATGGCATCATGGCACAGACAATTTATACCTAATTTTGCACAAATAACAGAACCAATAACACGACTATTAAAAAATAACACAAAACTACAATGGGGACAAGAACAACAAAACACATTTAATTACATAAAACACAGACTCACATCTTCACCAACACTAATACGACCAGATTTTACAAAAACATTCCACATAAGTACAGATGCAAGTGACACAGGATTAGGAGCAGTATTATCACAAATAGTAGAAAAAAAAGAACACGCCATAGCTTACATAAGTAAGGCACTCACACAGCAAGAAAAAAAATACTCAGCATCCGAAAAGGAATGCTTCGGAGTAGTCTGGGCAATAAAGAAATTCAGGCAATATATAGAAGGATACCACTTTAAAATATACACAGACCATGAATCATTTAAATGGCTACACAATTTAAAAAATCCAACAGGCAGACTAGCCAGATGGGGACTAGAGTTACTCGAATACGATTACGAAATAAAGTACAGGAAAGGAACACTAAACTACATACCGGACGCACGCTCACGCAAATATGAAACACATAACACAAAACACACAGAACACCTATCACCACTGTCAGAAAGACAAACAGACAATTGGTACAACAAACAAAAAACAACAGTACAAAACAATGAAGACTTATATCCAGAATGGAAATTCGAAAACGAACAACTCTACAGATACATACCAGACCCGCTACACAGCAACATTAGACCAGACCCAAACCCATGGAAATTAGTAATACCGGACTCACAACACAAACAAATACTACAAGAAAACCACGACGACACACAAGCCGGACACGTGGGAATAGAAAAAACATACAAAAAAATAGCATGACAAACAGACAAATAGGAGAACCATGGACAACAATAACAACAGATATAACGGGACCAGAATCAGTATCAAAAAAACGTAATCAATACTTACTGGTATTTCAGGATATAACAACGAAATGGGTAGAAGTAATACCAATAAAAAAAGCTAACGCACAAACGATAAAAGACACGCTACTAACACACATAATAATGAGATGGGGCACACCCAAAACAATACTATCAGACAACGGAAAACCATACATTAACAAAATCATAAAAAACATAAGTACGGCAGAAGAAGACATAGACATTTTTAAAATAAAACTAGACAAGACAGAACAACAAGAAATCGAAGCAGATTTGATAGACTGGACAGAACTATAACACAGAGAGAGAGAGAGAGAGAGAGAGAGAGAGAGAGAGAGAGAGAGAGAGAGAGAGAGAGAGAGAGAGAGAGAGAGAGAGAGAGAGAGAGAGAGAGAGAGAAAAAGAGAGAGAGAGAGAGAGAGAGAGAGGAAGAGAAAGAGAGAGAGAGAGAGAGAGAGAGAGAGGGGGAGAGAATTACAAAAAAAAAGGGGGAAACCCGAAAGAAACATTTTTTTGCGTGCAAACCTCCCAATTGTGACAGATGGGCAATTCCTGCATTTGCCTTCTTTTATTGCAACAAGAGTAACGGGGGGGTGGCGGGTTGGCCAGCACCCAGACAGCAACTGAATTGCGCTTTGGTTATCGCAGTGTACTTGCACGGAATATTTTACGAACTTATTAAATTGCATGTGATTCAATAGTCTTTTCAGGAATATTATTTCTTTTGACACTTCACTGAGAGCAACATATTCTGCTTCCATTGTTGACAATGTAACCGTTGGTTGTTTGCGATATTTCCAACTTATAGCTCCGCCAGCCAGAGTTATGACGTTTCTTGTGCACGATCGTCTATCGTCTGTGTCGCCACCCCAGTCGGAGTCAGTATACGCTTTCAATTCGTCCTTGTTTTTTGATACGTAATACCATAGTCTTTTGTGCCTTTTAGGTATCGCAAAACACGCTTTGCTAATAACCAGTGTTCTTCTCCTAGGTCAGAGCAGAATCGGCTTAAAGAATTCGTGGCGTAGGTAATATCCGGTCTACTTACGTTAGCTAGAAAAATGAGTCCACCGATCAAATCTCGATAGGGTCGATTTTTCATCCGGGTTCTTTCCTCGTCATCTTTAGGTTTTAGGTATTTCGTTATCTTCGTGTTAGATTCGATCGGAGTAGAAACAGGTTTGGCTAAATCCATATTAAATTTCTCTAGCAGCCCGTTCGCGTACCGTTCTTGAGATAATCGAATAGAACCGACGTCACCATCTCTCTGAATTCGAACACCCAATATATTTGTAACTTCGCCTAAGTCCACAGTTTCGAATTCGGATTTTAACATTTGTTTCACTGCACTTAGTTCTTTTAAAGTTTTTGATGCCAAAATTAAGTCATCCACATATATTACTAAAATAACACGTTCAATACTTTTACCGAACACATACACACAGGGATCGGCTTGTGTACGATGTCCACCTTGCTGAGTCACAAATGTGTCCAGTCGTTTGTACCACTCGCGTCCGGATTGTTTCAACCCATAAAGTCGCTTAAGTAACTTACATACTTTATTAGGATCGCCATTTGCGAAAGCTTCGGGTTGTTCCATAAACACTTCATCCGACAAGTTTCCTTGAACGTAAGCCTATACCACGTCCATTTGATGGACGTACATCTCCTCTTCGACCGCAGCCGCGAGAAGGGTTCGAATGATCTCGTATCTAGCAACGGGCGCGAAGATTTCATCGTAGTCAATTCCAGGTTTTTGAATGTGACCTC